>CAMQGK010000156.1:0-40796 GCA_947000775.1 Pterois miles | reverse complement strand
ATGTCATAGAAAAGTATGTCGACAAAAGTGATAAAAAAAAAAGTCATAGTACTGTATATCGAACAAACGTGATTAAAAAAAAATTCATAGTATAGTATGTCAGAAAAACTGATATAAAAGTCATAGTATAGTATGTCAAAAAAGTCAAAGTATTGTATGTCGGAAAAAGTGATAAAAAAGTCATAGTATAGTATGTCGAAAAAAGTGACAAAAAAACTCCTAGTACAGTAAGTCGAAAAAATCATACCATTGTATGTCAGAAAAAGTGATAAAGTAATAGTATAGTTTTTCTGAAAAAGTGAAAAAAGTTATAGTATAGTATGTCGAAAAACTGTCAAAAAAAGTCATAGTATAGTATGTTGAAATTTTTAGGAAAAAAAGGCATAGTATAGTATGTTGAAAATTTTATGAAAAAAGTCATCGTATAGTATGCCGAAAATTTTATGAAAAAAAAAAAAAGTCAGTATAGCATGTCGAAAATTTTATGACAATAAGTCATGATATAGTATGTCGATAAATTTTATGAAAAAAAGTCATTGTATAGTATGCCGAAAATTTTATGAAAAAAAGTCATAGTATAGTCTGTTGAAAATGACAATAAGTCATAGTATAGTATGTTGATACATTTTATGAAAAAAATCATAGTATAATATGTCGATAAATTTAATGAAAAAAAGTCATCGTATAGTATGTTGAAAATTTTGTGAAAAAAGTCAGTATAGTAGTTGAAAATTTTATGACCGAATGTCATAGTATAGTATGTCAACAAATTTTATGAAAAAGTCATAGTATACTATGTTTAAAATTTTATGAAAAAAAGTCAGTATAGTATGTCGAAACTTTTATGACAATAAGTCATAGCATAGTATGTGAAAATTTTATGAAAAAAGTCATAGTATAGTATGTTGAAAATATTATGGGAAAAAGTCAGTATAGTATGTCGAAAATTTTATGAGAATAAGTCATAGTTTAGTATGTCGATAAATTTTAAGAAAAAAGTCATAGTATAGTATGTTGAAAATTTTATGAAACAAAGTCATAGTATAGTTTGTTGAAAATTATGAGTTATAGTAGTTGAAAATTTCATGACAAAATGTCATAATATAGTATGTCGACAAATTTTATGGAGAAAGTCTTAGTATAGTATGCCGAAAATGTAATGAAACAAAGTCATAGTATAGTATGTTGAAAATTTTATGAAAAAAAGTCAGTATAATATGTCGAAAATATTATGACAATAAGTCATAGTATAGTATGTTGACAATTTTATGAAAAAAAGTCATAGTATAGAATGTCGACAATTTTTGAAAAAAAGTCATAGTACAGTGTGTTGAAAATTTTAGGAAAAAAGTCAGTATGTCGATTAAGTTGATGAAAAAAGGCTAAGTATAGTATGTTGAAAATATTATGGGAAAAAGTCAGTATAGTATGTCGAAAATTTTATGAGAATAAGTCATAGTATATTATGTCGATAAATTTTAAGATAAAAGTCATGGTATAGTATGTCAATAAATTTTAAGAAAAAAGTCATATAATAGTATGTTGATAAATTTAATAAAAAAAAGTCTTAGTATAGTATGCCGAAAATTTTATGAAACAAAGTCATAGTATAGTATGTTCAAAATTTTATGAAAAGTCAGTATAGTATGTCGAAAATTTTATTACAATAAGTCATAGTATAGTATGTCAATAAATTTTATGAAAAAAGGCTTAGTATAGTATGTTGAAAATTTTATGGGAAAAAGTCAGCATAGTATGTCCAAAATGTTATGAGAACCAGTTATAGGATAGTATGTCGATAAATTTTAAGAAAAAAGTCATGGTATAGTATGTCGATAAATTTTATGAAAAATTCATAGTATAGTATGTTGAAAATTTTATGAAACAAAGTCATAGTATAGTTTGTTGAAAATTCTGAGTTATAGTAGTTGAAAATTTTATGACAAAATGTCATAATATAGTATGTCGACAAATTTTATGAAAAAAGTCTTAGTATAGTATGCCGAAAAATTGTATGACAATAAGTCATAGTATAATATGTTGAAATTTTTATGGAAAAAGTCATAGTATAGCATGTCGATAAATTTTATAAAAAAAAAAATCATAGTATAGTATGTCGATAAATTTTATGAAAAAAAACCATAGTATAGTATTTTGAAAATTTTATGAAAGAAGTCAGTATAATATGTTGAAATTTTTATGAAAAAAGTCATAGTATAGTATGTCGATGAATTTTATGAAAAAAGTCATAGTATAGTATGTCGATACATTTTATGTCAAAAAAGTCATAGTATTGTATGTCGGAAAAAAGTGATAAAGTCAGTATAGTTTGTCGAATAGAGTCAGAAAAAAGTCATAGTATAGTATGTCGAAAAAAGTGATGAAAAACGTAATAGTATAGAATGTCGAAAAACGTGATAAAAAATTCATAGTACAGTATGTTGACAAAAATTATAGTATAGTACGTGAAATTTATCAGAATACTACATTATGACTTTTTTTGCATGAAATTAATCGAAATACTATACTATGAGGTTTATCCATGAAATTTTTTGACTTATTACAAAATAACGGTTTTTCATGACATTTTTCGACATATTATATTATGACTCTTTTCCCATGAAATTTTTTAAATACTATATTATGACTGTTTTTTTTTACATGATATGAATCCCAAAATATTCTATAACTTTTTATCTTGAAATTTTTTGACTTGTTACAAATTGACGTTTTTTCATGAAATTTTTTGACATACTATACTGACTTTTTTAGGTGAAATTTAACAACATACTACGTTATGACTTTTTCTTACATGAAATTAATCGAAATACCATATTATGACGTTTATCCATGAAATTTTTGACTTATTTCAAAATAATGTTTTTCGTGAAAATTGTCAACATACTTTAATATGACTTTTTTTTACGTGAAATTTATCAACATACTACATTTTGACTTTCTTACATGAAAAGAATCAAAATACTATACTATGATGTTTATCCATGAAATGTTTTGACTTATTACAAAATACCGTTTTTCATGAAATTTTTCGACATACTATACTGCGACTTTTATTTTTTTACGTGAAATTCATCAACATACTATATTATGACTGTTTTTTACGTGATATGAATCCACATAGTATTCTATGAGATTATATCATGAAATTTTTTTACTTGTTACAAAATAATGTTTTTTCATGAAATTTTTCGACATACTATACTGACTTTTTTACGTGAAATTTATCAACATACTACATTATGACTTTTTCTTACATGAAATTAGTCGAAATTCTATACTATGACTTTTATCCGTGAAATTTTTTTACTTATTAAAAAATGACATTTTTTCATGACATTTTTCGACATACTATACTATGCCGTTTTTTACGTGAAATTCATACTAATACATTATTTCACATGCTATAATACGACCGTTTTCATGATTTTTTTCAACATCAAAAAGATTTGACGCTTTCATCAAAAAATTTCAACATACTATACTATGACTTTTTTTTTGTAAAATTTTCCAACATTTCACGAAACGACTTTTGCTCACCATAGAATCATTCTACATGCTATAATACCACCGTTTTAATGATTTTTTTCAACATCAAAAAAAAATTTGACGTTTTCATCGAAAAATTTCGACATACTAAAGTATGACATTTTTTTTGTAAAATTTTCCAACATTTCTCGAAATGACTTTGAATCATTCTACATGCTATAATACGACTGTTTCCCAACATTTCACTAAATGACTTTTGCTCACCATAGAATCATTCTACATGCTATAATACGACCGTTTTCATGTTTTATTTTCAACATCAAAAAAATTTGACGTTTTCATCGAAAAATTTCGACATACTATACTATGGCGTTTTTTTTGTAAAATTTTCCAATATTTCACGAAATGACTTTTGCTCACCATAGAATCATTCTACATGCTATAGTACAACCGTTTTCATGTTTTTTTTCAACATCAAAAAAAAATTGACGTTTTCATCGAAAAATTTCGACATACTATACTATGGCGTTTTTTTTTGTAAAATATTCCAGCATTTCACGAAATGACTTTTGCTCACCATAGAATCATTCTACATGCTATAATACGACCGTTTTCATGTTTTTTTTCAACATCAAAAAAATTTGATGTTTTCATCGAAAAATTTCGACATACTATACTATGGCGTTTTTTTTGTAAAATTTTCCAACATTTCACGAAATGACTTTTGCTCACCATAGAATCATTCTACATGCTATAATACAACCGTTTTCATGTTTTTTTACAACATCAAAAAAAAATTGACGTTTTCATCGAAAAATTTCGACATACTATACTATGGCGTTTTTTGTTTGTAAAATTTTCCAACATTTCACGAAATGACTTTTGCTCACCATAGAATCATTCTACATGCTATAATACGACCGTTTTCATGGTTTTTTTCCAACATCAAAAAAAATTGACATCTTCATCGAAAAATTTTGACATACTATACTATGGCGATTTTTTTTTTATAAAATTTTACAACATTTCACAAAATGACTTTTGCTCACCATAGAATCATTCTACGTTATAATACGACCGTTTTCATGTTTTTTTTCAACATAAAAAAAAATTGATGTTTTCATCGAAAAATTTCGACATACTATACTATGTCGTTTTTTTTTTGTAAAATTTTCCAACATTTTACGAAATGACTTTTGCTCACCATAGAATCATTCTACATGCTATAATACGACCGTTTTCATGTTTTTTTTTCAACATCAAAAAAATTTGATGTTTTCATCGAAAAATTTCGACATACTATACTATGGCGTTTTTTTTGTAAAATTTTCCAACATTTCACGAAATGACTTTTGCTCACCATAGAATCATTCTACATGCTATAATACAACCGTTTTCATGTTTTTTTACAACATCAAAAAAAAATTGACGTTTTCATCGAAAAATTTCGACATACTATACTATGGCGTTTTTTGTTTGTAAAATTTTCCAACATTTCACGAAATGACTTTTGCTCACCATAGAATCATTCTACATTCTATAATACCACCGTTTTCATGGTTTTTTTCCACATCAAAAAAATTTGACGTTTTCATCGAAAAATTTCGACATACTATACTATGGCGTTTTTTTGTAAAATTTTCCAACATTTCACGAAATGACTTTTGCTCACCATAGAATCATTTTACATGCTATAATACGACCGTTTTCATGGTTTTTTTCCAACATCAAAAAAAATTGACGTCTTCATCGAAAAATTTTGACATACTATACTATGGCGATTTTTTTTTTTATAAAATTTTACAACATTTCACAAAATGACTTTTGCTTACCATAGAATCATTCTACGTTATAATACGACCGTTTTCATGTTTTTTTTCAACATCAAAAAAATTTGACGTTTTCATCGAAAAATTTCGACATAGTATAGTATGGCGTTTTTTTTGTAAAATTTTCCAACATTTCACAAAATGACTTTTGCTCACCATAGAATCATTCTACATGTTATAATACGACCGTTTTCATGTTTTTTTTCAACATCAAAAAAATTTGACGTTTTCATCGAAAAATTTCGACATACTATACTACGGCGTTTTTTTTTTGTAAAATTTTCCAGCATTTCGTGAAATGACTTTTGCTCACCATACAATCATTCTACATGCTATAATACGACCGTTTTCATGTTTTTTTTTTCAACATTAAAAAAAAATTTGACGTTTTCATCGAAAAATTTCGACATACTATACTATGGCGTTTTTTTTGTAAAATTTTCCAACATTTTATGAAATGACTTTTGCTCACTATAGAATCATTCTACATGCTATAAATCGACCGTTTTCATGGTCTTTTTCAACATCAAAAAAATTTGACATTTTCATCGAAAAATTTCGACATAGTATACTATGGCGATTTTTTTGTAAAATTTTCCAACATTTCATGAAATGAGTTTTGCTCACCATAGAATTATTCTACATGCTATAATACGACCGTTTTCATGGATTTTTTTCAACATTAAAAAAAAATTCGACGTTTTCATCGAAAAATTTCGACATACTATACTATGGCGATTTTTTTGTAAAATTTTCCAACATTTCACGAAATGACTTTTGCTCACCATAGAATCATTCTACATTCTATAATACGACCGTTTTCATGGTTTTTTTTCCACATCAAAAAAATTTGACCTTTTCATCGAAAAATTTCGACATACTATACTATGGGTTTTTTTTTTCTGGAAAATTTTTCAGCATTTCACAAAATGACTTTTGCTCACCATAGTATCATTCTACGTGCTATAATACGACCGTTTTCATGTTTTTTTTCCAACATCAAAAAAAATTGACGTTTTCATCGAAAAATTTCAACATACTATACTACGGCGTTTTTTTTGTAAAATTTTCCAACATTTCACGAAATGACTTTTGCTCACCATAGAATCATTCTACATGCTATAATTCGACCGTTTTCATGGTCTTTTTCAACATCAAAAAAATTTGACGTTTTCATCGAAAAATTCCGACATACTATACTACGGCGTTTTTTTTTTGTAAAATTTTCCAACATTTCACAAAATGACTTTTGCTCACCATACAATCATTCTACATGCTATAATACGACCGTTTTCATGTTTTTTTTCGACATCAAAAATTTTTGATGTTTTCATCAAAAAATTTCGACATACTATACTATGGTGTTTTTTTTATAAAATTTTCCAACATTTTATGAAATGACTTTTGCTCACCACATAATCAGTCTACATGCTATAATACGACCGTTTTAATGTTTTTTTTCAACATCAAAAAAAATTGACGTCTTCATCGAAAAATTTTGACATACTATACTATGGCGATTTTTTTTTTATAAAATTTTACAACATTTCACAAAATGACTTTTGCTTACCATAGAATCATTCGACGTTATAATACGACCGTTTTCATGTTTTTTTTTTCAACATCAAAAAAATTTGACGTTTTCATCGAAAAATTTCGACATACTATACTATGGCGTATTTTTTATTTTTTGTAAAATTTTCCAACATTTCACGAAATGATTTTGCTCACCATAGAATCATTCTACATGCTACAATACGACCGTTTTCATGTTTTTTTTTTCAACATCAAAAATAATTGATGTTTTCATCGAAAAATTTCGACATACTATACTATGGTGTTTTTTTTTATAAAATTTTCCAACATTTCACGAAATGACTTTTGCTCACCATAGAATCATTCTACATGCTATAATTCGACCGTTTTCATGGTCTTTTTCAACATCAAAAAAATTTGACGTTTTCATCGAAAAATTTCGACATAGTATACTATGGCGATTTTTTTGTAAAATTTTCCAACATTTCATGAAATGAGTTTTGCTCACCACATAATCATTCTACATGCTATAATATGACCGTTTTCATGTTTTTTTTCAACATCAAAAATTTTTGATGTTTTCATCGAAAAATTTCGACATACTATACTATGGTGTTTTTTTTATAAAATTTTCCAACATTTTATGAAATGACTTTTGCTCACCACATAATCAGTCTACATGCTATAATACGACCGTTTTAATGTTTTTTTTCAACATCAAAAAAATTTGACGTTTTCATCCAAAAATTTCGACATACTATACTATGGCGTATTTTTTATTTTTGTAAAATTTTCCAACATTTCACGAAATGATTTTGCTCACCATAGAATCATTCTACATGCTACAATACAACCGTTTTCATGTTTTTTTTTTCAACATCAAAAAAATTTGACGTTTTCATCGAAAAATTTCGACATACTATACTATGGCGATTTTTTTTTTTGTAAAATTTTACAACATTTCACAAAATGACTTTTGCTCACCACATCATCATTCTACATGATATAATACAACCGTTTTCATGTTTTTTTTTCAACATCAAAAAAATTTGACGTTTTCATCGAAAAATTTCGACATACTATACTATGGCGATTTTTTTTTTGTAAAATTTTACAACATTTCACAAAATGACTTTTGCTCACCACATCATCATTCTACATGATATAATACAACCGTTTTCATGTTTTTTTTTCAACATCAAAAAAATTTGACGTTTTCATCAAAAAATTTCAACATACTATACTATGACTTTTTTTTTGTAAAATTTTCCAACATTTCACGAAACGACTTTTGCTCACCATAGAATCATTCTACATGCTATAATACCACCGTTTTAATGATTTTTTTCAACATCAAAAAAATTTGACGTTTTCATCGAAAAATTTCGACATACTAAAGTATGACATTTTTTTTGTAAAATTTTCCAACATTTCTCGAAATGACTTTGAATCATTCTACATGCTATAATACGACTGTTTCCCAACATTTCACTAAATGACTTTTGCTCACCATAGAATCATTCTACATGCTATAATACGACCGTTTTCATGTTTTATTTTCAACATCAAAAAAATTTGACGTTTTCATCGAAAAATTTCGACATACTATACTATGGCGTTTTTTTTGTAAAATTTTCCAATATTTCACGAAATGACTTTTGCTCACCATAGAATCATTCTACATGCTATAGTACAACCGTTTTCATGTTTTTTTTTCAACATCAAAAAAAAATTGACGTTTTCATCGAAAAATTTCGACATACTATACTATGGCGTTTTTTTTTGTAAAATATTCCAGCATTTCACGAAATGACTTTTGCTCACCATTGAATCATTCTACATGCTATAATACGACCGTTTTCATGTTTTTTTTGCAACATCAAAAAAAATTGACGTTTTCATCGAAAAATTTCGACATACTATACTATGGCGTTTTTTTTTTTTTTAAATTTTCCAGCATTTCACGAAATGACTTTTGCTCACCATAGAATCATTGTACATGCTATATTACGACCATTTTCATGTTTTTTTTCAACATAAAAAAAATTTGACGTTTTCATCGAAAAATTTCGACATACTATACTATGGCGTTTTTTTTTGTAAAATATTCCAGCATTTCACGAAATGACTTTTGCTCACCATTGAATCATTCTACATGCTATAATACGACCGTTTTCATGTTTTTTTTGCAACATCAAAAAAAATTGACGTTTTCATCGAAAAATTTCGACATACTATACTATGGCGTTTTTTTTTTGTAAAATTTTCCAACATTTCACGCAATGACTTTTGCTCACCATAGAATCATTCTACATGCTATAATACGACCGTTTTCATGTTTTTTTTCAACATCAAAAAAATTTGACGTTTTCATCGAAAAATTTCGACATACTATACTGTGGCGTTTTTTTTGTAAAATTTTACATTTCACGAAATGACTTATGCTCATCATAGAATCATTCTACATGCTATAATACGACCGTTTTCATGTTTTTTTTTCAACATCAAAAAAAAATTGACTTTTTCATCGAAAAATTTCGACATACTACACTAAGGCGTTTTTTTTGTAAAATTTTCCAACATTTCACGAAATGACTTTTGCTCACCATAGAATCATTCTACATGCTATAATACGACCGTTTTCATGTTTTTTTTCAACATCAAAAAAATTTGATGTTTTCATCGAAAAATTTCGACATACTATATACTATGGCGTTTTTTTTGTAAAATTTTCCAACATTTCACGAAATGACTTTTGCTCACCATAGAATCATTCTACATGCTATAATACAACCGTTTTCATGTTTTTTTACAACATCAAAAAAAAATTGACGTTTTCATCGAAAAATTTCGACATACTATACTATGGCGTTTTTTTTTGTAAAATTTTCCAACATTTCACGAAATGACTTTTGCTCACCATAGAATCATTCTACATTCTATAATACCACCGTTTTCATGGTTTTTTTCCACATCAAAAAAATTTGACGTTTTCATCGAAAAATTTCGACATACTATACTATGGCGTTTTTTTGTAAAATTTTCCAACATTTCACGAAATGACTTTTGCTCACCATAGAATCATTCTACATGCTATAATACGACCGTTTTCATGGTTTTTTTCCAACATCAAAAAAAATTGACGTCTTCATCGAAAAATTTTGACATACTATACTATGGCGATTTTTTTTTTATAAAATTTTACAACATTTCACAAAATGACTTTTGCTCACCATAGAATCATTCTACGTTATAATACGACCGTTTTCATGTTTTTTTTCAACATAAAAAAAAATTGATGTTTTTATCGAAAAATTTCGACATACTATACTATGTCGTTTTTTTTTTGTAAAATTTTCCAACATTTTACGAAATGACTTTTGCTCACCATAGAATCATTCTACATGCTATAATACGACCGTTTTCATGTTTTTTTTCAACATCAAAAAAATTTGATGTTTTCATCGAAAAATTTCGACATACTATACTATGGCGTTTTTTTTGTAAAATTTTCCAACATTTCACGAAATGACTTTTGCTCACCATAGAATCATTCTACATGCTATAATACAACCGTTTTCATGTTTTTTTACAACATCAAAAAAAAATTGACGTTTTCATCGAAAAATTTCGACATACTATACTATGGCGTTTTTTTTTGTAAAATTTTCCAACATTTCACGAAATGACTTTTGCTCACCATAGAATCATTCTACATTCTATAATACCACCGTTTTCATGGTTTTTTTTTCCAACATCAAAAAAATTTGACGTTTTCATCGAAAAATTTCGACATACTATACTATGGCGTTTTTTTGTAAAATTTTCCAACATTTCACGAAATGACTTTTGCTCACCATAGAATCATTCTACATGCTATAATACGACCGTTTTCATGGTTTTTTTCCAACATCAAAAAAAATTGACGTCTTCATCGAAAAATTTTGACATACTATACTATGGCGTTTTTTTTTTATAAAATTTTACAACATTTCACAAAATGACTTTTGCTTACCATAGAATCATTCTACATGTTATAATACGACCGTTTTCATGTTTTTTTTCAACATCAAAAAAATTTGACGTTTTCATCGAAAAATTCCGACATACTATACTACGGCGTTTTTTTTTTTGTAAAATTTTCCAACATTTCACAAAATGACTTTTGCTCACCATACAATCATTCTACATGCTATAATACGACCGTTTTCATGTTTTTTTTTTCAACATTAAAAAAAAATTTGACGTTTTCATCGAAAAATTTCGACATACTATACTATGGCGTTTTTTTTGTAAAATTTTCCAACATTTTATGAAATGACTTTTGCTCACTATAGAATCATTCTACATGCTATAAATACGACCGTTTTCATGGTCTTTTTCAACATCAAAAAAATTTGACATTTTCATCGAAAAATTTCGACATAGTATACTATGGCGATTTTTTTGTAAAATTTTCCAACATTTCATGAAATGAGTTTTGCTCACCATAGAATCATTCTACATGCTCTAATACGACCGTTTTCATGGATTTTTTTCAACATTAAAAAAAAATTCGACGTTTTCATCGAAAAATTTCGACATACTATACTATGGCGATTTTTTTGTAAAATTTTCCAACATTTCACGAAATGACTTTTGCTCACCATAGAATCATTCTACATGCTATAATACGACCGTTTTCATGGTTTTTTTTTCCAACATCAAAAAAATTTGACGTTTTCATCGAAAAATTTCGACATACTATACTATGGGGTTTTTTTTCTGTAAAATTTTCCAGCATTTCACGAAATGACTTTTGCTCACCATAGTATCATTCTACGTGCTATAATACGACCGTTTTCATGTTTTTTTTCCAACATCAAAAAAAATTGACGTTTTCATCGAAAAATTTCAACATACTATACTACGGCGTTTTTTTTGTAAAATTTTCCAACATTTCACGAAATGACTTTTGCTCACCATAGAATCATTCTACATGCTATAATTCGACCGTTTTCATGGTCTTTTTCAACATCAAAAAAATTTGACGTTTTCATCGAAAAATTTCGACATAGTATACTATGGCGATTTTTTTGTAAAATTTTCCAACATTTCATGAAATGAGTTTTGCTCACCACATAATCATTCTACATGCTATAATACGACCGTTTTCATGTTTTTTTTCGACATCAAAAATTTTTGATGTTTTCATCGAAAAATTTCGACATACTATACTATGGTGTTTTTTTTATAAAATTTTCCAACATTTTATGAAATGACTTTTGCTCACCACATAATCAGTCTACATGCTATAATACGACCGTTTTAATGTTTTTTTTCAACATCAAAAAAATTTGACATTTTCATCCAAAAATTTCGACATACTATACTATGGCGTATTTTTTATTTTTGTAAAATTTTCCAACATTTCACGAAATGACTTTTGCTCACCATAGAATCATTCTACATGCTACAATACAACCGTTTTCATGTTTTTTTTTCAACATCAAAAAAATTTGACGTTTTCATCGAAAAATTTCAACATACTATACTATGGCGTATTTTTTATTTTTGTAAAATTTTCCAACATTTCACGAAATGACTTTTGCTCACCATAGAATCATTCTACATGCTACAATACGACCGTTTTCATGTTTTTTTTTCAACATCAAAAATAATTGATGTTTTCATCGAAAAATTTCGACATACTATACTATGGCGTTTTTTTTGTAAAATTTCCCAACATTTTATGAAATGACTTTTGCTCACCATAGAATCAGTCTACATGCTATAATACGACCGTTTTAATGTTTTTTTTCAACATCAAAAAAATTTGACGTTTTCATCCAAAAATTTCGACATAGTATAGTATGGCGTTTTTTTGTAAAATTTTCCAACATTTCACAAAATGGCTTTTGCTCACCACATAATCAGTCTACATGCTACAATACAACCGTTTTCATGTTTTTTTTCAACATCAAAAAAATTTGACGTTTTCATCGAAAAATTTCGACATACTATACTATGGCGATTTTTTTTTTGTAAAATTTTCCAACATTTCACAAAATGACTTTTGCTCACCACATAATCATTCTACATGATATAATACAACCGTTTTCATGTTTTTTTTCAACATCAAAAAAATTTGACGTTTTCATCGAAAAATTTCGACATAGTATAGTATGGCGTTTTTTTGTAAAATTTTCCAACATTTCACAAAATGGCTTTTGCTCACCATAGAATCATTCTACATGTTATAATACGACCGTTTTCATGTTTTTTTTTCCAACATCAAAAATAATTGATGTTTTCATCGAAAAATTTCGACATACTATACTATGGCGTTTTTTTTGTAAAATTTTCCAACATTTTATGAAATGACTTTTGCTCACTATAGAATCATTCTACATGCTATAATACCACCGTTTTCACGTTTTTTTTCAACATCAAAAAAATTTGACGTTTTCATCGAAAAATTTCGACATACTATACTACGGCGTTTTTTTTGTAAAATTTTCCAACATTTCACGAAATGACTTTTGCTCACCATAGAATCATTCTACATGCTATAATACGACCGTTTTCATGGTCTTTTTCAACATCAAAAAAATTTGACGTTTTCATCGAAAAATTTCGACATACTATACTATGGCATTTTTTTTTGTAAAATTTTCCAGCATTTCACGAAATGACTTTTGCTCACCATAGAATCATTCTACATGCTATAATTCGACCGTTTTCATGGTCTTTTTCAACATCAAAAAAATTTGACGTTTTCATCGAAAAATTTCGACATAGTATACTATGGCGATTTTTTTTGTAAAATTTTCCAACATTTCATGAAATGAGTTTTGCTCACCACATAATCATTCTACATGCTATAATACGACCGTTTTCATGTTTTTTTTTTCAACATCAAAAATTTTTGATGTTTTCATCGAAAAATTTCGACATACTATACTATGGCGTTTTTTTTTTGTAAAATTTTCCAACATTTCACAAAATGACTTTTGCTCACCATAGAATCATTCTACATGCTATAATACCACCGTTTTCACGTTTTTTTTCAACATCAAAAAAATATGACGTTTTCATCGAAAAATTTCGACATACTACACTATGGCGTTTTTTTTTTAAATTTTCCAACATTTCACGAAATGACTTATGCTCATCATAGAATCATTCTACATGCTATAATATGACCGTTTTCATGTTTTTTTTCAACATCAAAAAAATTTGATGTTTTCATCGAAAAATTTCGACATATATACTGTGGCGTTTTTTTTGTAAAATTTTCCAACATTTCACGAAATGATTTTTGCTCACCACATAATCATTCTACATGCTATAATACGACCGTTTTCATGTTTTTTTTCAACATCAAAAATTTTTGATGTTTTCATCGAAAAATTTCGACATACTATACTATGGTGTTCTTTTTATAAAATTTTCCAACATTTTATGAAATGACTTTTGCTCACCACATAATCAGTCTACATGCTATAATACGACCGTTTTAATGTTTTTTTTCAACATCAAAAAAATTTGACGTTTTCATCCAAAAATTTCGACACAGTATAGTATGGCGTTTTTTTGTAAAATTTTCCAACATTTCACAAAATGTCTTTTGCTCACCATAGAATCATTCTACATGTTATAATACTACCGTTTTCATGTTTTTTTTTTCCAACATCAAAAATAATTGATGTTTTCATCGAAAAATTTCGACATACTATACTATGGGGTTTTTTTTCTGTAAAATTTTCTAGCATTTCACGAAATGACTTTTGCTCACCATAGTATCATTCTACATGCTATAATACGACCGTTTTTATGTTTTTTTTCCAACATCAAAAAAAATTGACGTTTTCATCGAAAAATTTCAACATACTATACTGCGGCGTTTTTTTTGTAAAATTTTCCAACATTTCACGAAATGACTTTTGCTCACCATAGAATCATTCTACATGCTATAATTCGACCGTTTTCATGGTCTTTTTCAACATCAAAAAAATTTGACGTTTTCATCGAAAAATTTCGACATAGTATACTATGGCGATTTTTTTGTAAAATTTTCCAACATTTCATGAAATGAGTTTTGCTCACCACATAATCATTCTACATGCTATAATACGACCGTTTTCATGTTTTTTTTCAACATTAAAAATTTTTGATGTTTTCATCGAAAAATTTCGACATACTATACTATGGTGTTTTTTTTATAAAATTTTCCAACATTTTATGAAATGACTTTTGCTCACCACATAATCAGTCTACATGCTATAATACGACCGTTTTAATGTTTTTTTTCAACATCAAAAAAATTTGACGTTTTCATCCAAAAATTTCGACATACTATACTATGGCGTATTTTTTATTTTTGTAAAATTTTACAACATTTTACGAAATGATTTTGCTCACCATAGAATCATTCTACATGCTACAATACAACCGTTTTCATGTTTTTTTTCAACATCAAAAAAATTTGACGTTTTCATCGAAAAATTTCCACATACTATACTATGGCGTATTTTTTATTTTTGTAAAATTTTCCAACATTTCACGAAATGATTTTGCTCACCATAGAATCATTCTACATGCTACAATACGACCGTTTTCATGTTTTTTTTCAACATCAAAAAAATTTGACGTTTTCATCGAAAAATTTCGACATAGTATAGTATGGCGTTTTTTTTTGTAAAATTTTCCAACATTTCACAAAATGGCTTTTGCTCACCATAGAATCATTCTACATGTTATAATACGACCGTTTTCATGTTTTTTTTTTCAACATCAAAAATAATTGATGTTTTCATCGAAAAATTTCGACATACTATACTATGGCGTTTTTTTTGTAAAATTTTCCAACATTTCACAAAATGACTTATGCTCATCATAGAATCATTCTACATGCTATAATACGACAGTTTTAATGTTTTTTTTCAACATCAAAAAAATTTGACGTTTTCATCGAAAAATTTCGACATGCTATACTATGGCCTTTTTTTTTGTAAAATTTTCCAGCATTTCACGAAATGACTTTTGCTCACCATAGAATAATTCTACATGCTACAATACGACCGTTTTCATGTTTTTTTTTCAACATCAAAAAAATTTGACGTTTTCATCGAAAAATTTCGACATACTACACTATGGCGTTTTTTTTGTAAAATTTTCCAACATTTCACGAAATGACTTATGCTCATCATAGAATCATTCTACATGCTATAATACGACCGTTTTCATGTTTTCTTTCAACATCAAAAAAATTTGATGTTTTCATCGAAAAATTTCGACATATATACTGTGGCGTTTTTTTTGTAAAATTTTCCAACATTTCACGAAATGATTTTTGCTCACCACATAATCATTCTACATGCTATAATACGATCGTTTTCATGTTTTTTTTCAACATCAAAAATTTTTGATGTTTTCATTGAAAAATTTCGACATACTATACTATGGTGTTCTTTTTATAAAATTTTCCATCATTTTATGAAATAACTTTTGCTCACCACATAATCAGTCTACATGCTATAATACGACCGTTTTAATGTTTTTTTTCAACATCAAAAAAATTTGACGTTTTCATCCCAAAATTTCGACATAGTATAGTATGGCGTTTTTTTGTAAAATTTTCCAACATTTCACAAAATGGCTTTTGCTCACCATAGAATCATTCTACATGTTATAATACTACCGTTTTCATGTTTTTTTTTCCAACATCAAAAATAATTGATGTTTTCATCGAAAAATTTCGACATACTATACTATGGGGTTTTTTTTCTGTAAAATTTTCTAGCATTTCACGAAATGACTTTTGCTCACCATAGTATCATTCTACATGCTATAATACGACCGTTTTTATGTTTTTTTTCCAACATCAAAAAAAATTGACGTTTTCATCGAAAAATTTCAACATACTATACTGCGGCGTTTTTTTTGTAAAATTTTCCAACATTTCACGAAATGACTTTTGCTCACCATAGAATCATTCTACATGCTATAATTCGACCGTTTTCATGGTCTTTTTCAACATCAAAAAAATTTGACGTTTTCATCGAAAAATTTCGACATAGTATACTATGGCGATTTTTTTGTAAAATTTTCCAACATTTCATGAAATGAGTTTTGCTCACCACATAATCATTCTACATGCTATAATACGACCGTTTTCATGTTTTTTTTCAACATTAAAAATTTTTGATGTTTTCATCGAAAAATTTCGACATACTATACTATGGTGTTTTTTTTATAAAATTTTCCAACATTTTATGAAATGACTTTTGCTCACCACATAATCAGTCTACATGCTATAATACGACCGTTTTAATGTTTTTTTTCAACATCAAAAAAATTTGACGTTTTCATCCCAAAATTTCGACATAGTATAGTATGGCGTTTTTTTGTAAAATTTTCCAACATTTCACAAAATGTCTTTTGCTCACCATAGAATCATTCTACATGTTATAATACTACCGTTTTCATGTTTTTTTTTCCAACATCAAAAATAATTGATGTTTTCATCGAAAAATTTCGACATACTATACTATGGGGTTTTTTTTCTGTAAAATTTTCTAGCATTTCACGAAATGACTTTTGCTCACCATAGTATCATTCTACATGCTATAATACGACCGTTTTTATGTTTTTTTTCCAACTTCAAAAAAAATTGACGTTTTCATCGAAAAATTTCAACATACTATACTGCGGCGTTTTTTTTGTAAAATTTTCCAACATTTCACGAAATGACTTTTGCTCACCATAGAATCATTCTACATGCTATAATTCGACCGTTTTCATGGTCTTTTTCAACATCAAAAAAATTTGACGTTTTCATCGAAAAATTTCGACATAGTATACTATGGCGATTTTTTTGTAAAATTTTCCAACATTTCATGAAATGAGTTTTGCTCACCACATAATCATTCTACATGCTATAATACGACCGTTTTCATGTTTTTTTTTCAACATTAAAAATTTTTGATGTTTTCATCGAAAAATTTCGACATACTATACTATGGTGTTTTTTTTATAAAATTTTCCAACATTTTATGAAATGACTTTTGCTCACCACATAATCAGTCTACATGCTATAATACGACCGTTTTAATGTTTTTTTTCAACATCAAAAAAAATTTGACGTTTTCATCCAAAAATTTCGACATACTATAGTATGGCGTTTTTTTTTTTTGTAAAATTTTCCAACATTTCACGAAATGACTTTTGCTCACCATAGAATCATTCTACATGCTATAATACTACCGTTTTCATGTTTTTTTTTCAACATCAAAAAAATTTGATGTTTTCATCGAAAAATTTCGACATACTATACTATGGCGTTTTTTTTGTAAAATTTTCCAGCATTTCACGAAATGACTTTTGCTCACCATAGAATCATTCTACATGCTATAATACGACCGTTTTTATGTTTTTTTTCAACATCAAAAAAATTTGACGTTTTCATCGAAAAATTTCGACATACTATACTATGGCGTTTTTTTTTTTTGTAAAATTTTCCAACATTTCACGAAATGACTTTTGCTCACCATAGAATCATTCTACATGCTATAATACCACCGTTTTCATGTTTTTTTTCAACATCAAAAATATTTGATGTTTTCATCGAAAAATTTCGACATACTATACTATGGCGTTTTTTTTTTGTAAAATTTTCCAACATTTCATGAAATGACTTTTGCTCACCACATAATCATTCTACATGCTATAATACGACCGTTTTAATGTTTTTTTTCAACATCAAAAAAATTTGACGTTTTCATCCAAAAATTTCGACATACTATACTATGGCGTTTTTTTTTTTTTGTAAAATTTTCCAACATTTCACGAAATGACTTTTGCTCACCATAGAATCATTCTACATGCTATAATACGACCGTTTTCATGTTTTTTTTCAACATCAAAAAAATTTGACGTTTTCATCGAAAAATTTCAACATACTATACTATGGCGATTTTTTTTTTGTAAAATTTTCCAACATTTCACAAAATGACTTTTGCTCACCACAGAATCATTCTACATGCTATAATACAACCGTTTTCATGTTTTTTTTTCAACATCAAAAAAATTTGACGTTTTCATCGAAAAATTTCGACATACTATACTACGGCGTTTTTTTTGTAAAATTTTCCAACATTTCACGAAATGACTTTTGCTCACCATAGAATCATTCTACATGCTATAATACGACCGTTTTCATGGTCTTTTTCAACATCAAAAAAATTTGACGTTTTCATCGAAAAATTCCGACATACTATACTATGGCATTTTTTTTTGTAAAATTTTCCAGCATTTCATGAAATGACTTTTGCTCACCATAGAATCATTCTACATGCTATAATACGACCGTTTTCATGGTTTTTTTTCAACATCAAAAAAATTTGACGTTTTCATCGAAAAATTTCGACATAGTATACTATGGCGTTTTTTTTGTAAAATTTTCCAACATTTCATGAAATGACTTTTGCTCACCATAGAATCATTCTACATGCTATAATACGACCGTTTTCATGTTTTTTTTCAACATCAAAAAAATTTGACGTTTTCATCGAAAAATTTCGACATACTATACTATGGCGTTTTTTTTTGTAAAATTTTCCAACATTTCACGAAATGACTTTTGCTCACCATAGAATCATTCTACATGCTATAATACGACCGTTTTCATGTTTTTTTTTTCAACATCAAAAAAATTTGATGTTTTCATCGAAAAATTTCGACATACTATACTATGGCGTTTTTTTTGTAAAATTTTCCAACATTTCACGAAATGACTTTTGCTCACCATAGAATCATTCTACATGCTATAATACGACCGTTTTCATGTTTTTTTTTCAACATCAAAAAAATTTGACGTTTTCATCGAAAAATTTCGACATACTATACTATGGCGTTTTTTTTTTAAAATTTTCCAACATTTCACGAAATGACTTTTGCTCACCATAGAATCATTCTACATGCTATAATACGACCGTTTTCATGTTTTTTTTCAACATCAAAAAAATTTGACGTTTTCATCGAAAAATTTCGACATAGTATACTGTGGCGTTTTTTTTGTAAAATTTTCCAACATTTCACGAAATGATCTTTTGCTCACCACAGAATCATTCTACATGCTATAATACGACCGTTTTCATGTTTTTTTTCAACATCAAAAATTTTTGATGTTTTCATCGAAAAAATTTCGACATACTATACTATGGGGTTTTTTTTTTGTAAAATTTTCCAGCATTTCACGAAATGACTTTTGCTCACCATAGTATCATTCTACATGCTATAATACGACCGTTTTTATGTTTTTTTTTCCAACATCAAAAAAAATTGACGTTTTCATCGAAAAATTTCAACATACTATACTACGGCGTTTTTTTTGTAAAATTTTCCAACATTTCACGAAATGACTTTTGCTCACCATAGAATCATTCTACATGCTATAATTCGACCGTTTTCATGGTCTTTTTCCAACATCAAAAAAATTTGACGTTTTCATCGAAAAATTTCGACATAGTATACTATGGCGATTTTTTTGTAAAATTTTCCAACATTTCATGAAATGAGTTTTGCTCACCACATAATCATTCTACATGCTATAATACGACCGTTTTCATGTTTTTTTTCAACATCAAAAAAATTTTGATGTTTTCATCGAAAAATTTCGACATACTATACTATGGCGTTTTTTTTATAAAATTTTCCAACATTTCATGAAATGACTTTTGCTCACCACATAATCAGTCTACATGCTATAATACGACCGTTTTAATGTTTTTTTTCAACATCAAAAAAATTTGACGTTTTCATCCAAAAATTTCGACATACTATACTATGGCGTATTTTTTATTTTTGTAAAATTTTCCAACATTTCACGAAATGATTTTGCTCACCATAGAATCATTCTACATGCTACAATACAACCGTTTTCATGTTTTTTTTCAACATCAAAAAAATTTGACGTTTTCATCGAAAAATTTCGACATACTATACTATGGCGTATTTTTTATTTTTGTAAAATTTTCCAACATTTCACGAAATGATTTTGCTCACCATAGAATCATTCTACATGCTACAATACGACCGTTTTCATGTTTTTTTTCAACATCAAAAAAATTTGACGTTTTCATCGAAAAATTTCGACATAGTATAGTATGGCGTTTTTTTTTTTTGTAAAATTTTCCAACATTTCACAAAATGACTTTTGCTCACCATAGAATCATTCTACATGCTATAATACGACCGTTTTCATGTTTTTTTTCAACATCAAAAAAAATTGACGTTTTCATCGAAAAATTTCGACATACTATACTATGGCGTTTTTTTTTTGTAAAATTTTCCAACATTTCACGAAATGACTTTTGCTCACCATAGAATCATTCTACATGCTATAATACGACCGTTTTCATGTTTTTTTTTCAACATCAAAAAAATTTGACGTTTTCATCGAAAAATTTCGACATACTATACTATGGCGTTTTTTTTGTAAAATTTTCCAACATTTCACAAAATGACTTATGCTCATCATAGAATCATTCTACATGCTATAATACGACCGTTTTCATGTTTTTTTTCAACATCAAAAAAATTTGATGTTTTCATCGAAAAATTTCGACATGCTATACTATGGCCTTTTTTTTTGTAAAATTTTCCAGCATTTCACGAAATGACTTTTGCTCACCATAGAATCATTCTACATGCTATAATACGACCGTTTTCATGTTTTTTTTTCAACATCAAAAAAATTTGACGTTTTCATCGAAAAATTTCGACATACTATACTATGGCGTTTTTTTTGTAAAATTTTCCAACATTTCATGAAATGACTTTTGCTCACCACAGAATCATTCTACATGCTATAATACGACCGTTTTCATGTTTTTTTTCAACATCAAAAAAATTTGATGTTTTCATCGAAAAATTTCGACATAGTATACTATGGCGTTTTTTTTGTAAAATTTTCCAACATTTCACGAAATGACTTTTGCTCACCACATAATCATTCTACATGCTATAATACGACCGTTTTCATGTTTTTTTTTTTCAACATCAAAAAAATTTGATGTTTTCATCGAAAAATTTCGACATACTATACTATGGCGTTTTTTTTGTAAAATTTTCCATCATTTTATGAAATGACTTTTGCTCACCACATAATCATTCTACATGCTATAATACGACCGTTTTAATGTTTTTTTTCAACATCAAAAAAATATTGACGTTTTCATCCAAAAATTTCGACATACTATACTATGGCGTTTTTTTTGTAAAATTTTCCAACATTTCACAAAATGGCTTTTGCTCACCATAGAATCATTCTACATGTTATAATACTACCGTTTTCATGTTTTTTTTTCAACATCAAAAAAATTGATGTTTTCATCGAAAAATTTCGACATACTATACTATGGGGTTTTTTTTTTTGTAAAATTTTCTAGCATTTCACGAAATGACTTTTGCTCACCATAGTATCATTCTACATGCTATAATACGACCGTTTTTATGTTTTTTTTCCAACATCAAAAAAAATTTGACGTTTTCATCGAAAAATTTCAACATACTATACTGCGGCGTTTTTTTTGTAAAATTTTCCAACATTTCACGAAATGACTTTTGCTCACCATAGAATCATTCTACATGCTATAATTCGACCGTTTTCATGGTCTTTTTCAACATCAAAAAAATTTGACGTTTTCATCGAAAAATTTCGACATAGTATACTATGGCGATTTTTTTGTAAAATTTTCCAACATTTCATGAAATGAGTTTTTTGCTCACCACATAATCATTCTACATGCTATAATACGACCGTTTTCATGTTTTTTTTCAACATTAAAAATTTTTGATGTTTTCATCGAAAAATTTCGACATACTATACTATGGTGTTTTTTTTTAAAATTTTCCAACATTTTATGAAATGACTTTTGCTCACCACATAATCAGTCTACATGCTATAATACGACCGTTTTAATGTTTTTTTTTCAACATCAAAAAAATTTGACGTTTTCATCCAAAAATTTCGACATAGTATAGTATGGCGTTTTTTTTTTTTGTAAAATTTTCCAACATTTCACAAAATGATTTTTGCTCACCATAGAATCATTCTACATGTTATAATACTACCGTTTTCATGTTTTTTTTCAACATCAAAAATATTTGATGTTTTCATCGAAAAAATTTCGACATACTATACTATGGGGTTTTTTTTTTTGTAAAATTTTCTAACATTTCACGAAATGACTTTTGCTCACCATAGTATCATTCTACATGCTATAATACGACCGTTTTTATGTTTTTTTTCAACATCAAAAAAATTTGACGTTTTCATCGAAAAATTTCGACATACTATACTGCGGCGTTTTTTTTTGTAAAATTTTCCAACATTTCACGAAATGACTTTTGCTCACCATAGAATCATTCTACATGCTATAATTCGACCGTTTTCATGGTCTTTTTCAACATCAAAAAAATTTGACGTTTTCATCGAAAAATTTCGACATAGTATACTATGGCGATTTTTTTTTGTAAAATTTTCCAACATTTCATGAAATGAGTTTTGCTCACCACATAATCATTCTACATGCTATAATACGACCGTTTTCATGTTTTTTTTCAACATTAAAAATTTTTGATGTTTTCATCGAAAAATTTCGACATACTATACTATGGTGTTTTTTTTATAAAATTTTCCAACATTTTATGAAATGACTTTTGCTCACCACATAATCAGTCTACATGCTATAATACGACCGTTTTAATGTTTTTTTTCAACATCAAAAAAATTTGACGTTTTCATCCAAAAATTTCGACATACTATACTATGGCGTTTTTTTTGTAAAATTTTCCAACATTTCACAAAATGACTTTTGCTCACCATAGAATCATTCTACATGCTATAATACGACCGTTTTCATGTTTTTTTTTCAACATCAAAAAAATTGATGTTTTCATCGAAAAATTTCGACATAGTATAGTATGGCGTTTTTTTTCTGTAAAATTTTCCAGCATTTCACGAAATGACTTTTGCTCACCATAGAATCATTCTACATGCTATAATACGACCGTTTTTATGTTTTTTTTCAACATCAAAAAAATTTGACGTTTTCATCGAAAAATTTCGACATACTATACTACGGCGTTTTTTTTGTAAAATTTTCCAACATTTCATGAAATGACTTTTGCTCACCATAGAATCATTCTACATGCTATAATACGACCGTTTTCATGTTTTTTTTCAACATCAAAAATATTTGATGTTTTCATCGAAAAATTTCGACATACTATACTATGGCGTTTTTTTTGTAAAATTTTCCAACATTTTATGAAATGACTTTTGCTCACCACAGAATCATTCTACATGCTATAATACGACCGTTTTAATGTTTTTTTTCAACATCAAAAAAATTTGACGTTTTCATCCAAAAATTTCGACATACTATACTATGGCGTTTTTTTTTTTGTAAAATTTTCCAGCATTTCACGAAATGACTTTTGCTCACCATAGAATCATTCTACATGCTACAATACGACCGTTTTCATGTTTTTTTTCAACATCAAAAAAATTTGACGTTTTCATCGAAAAATTTCGACATACTATACTATGGCGATTTTTTTGTAAAATTTTCCAACATTTCACGAAATGACTTTTGCTCACCATAGAATCATTCTACATGCTATAATACGACCGTTTTCATGTTTTTTTTTTCAACATCAAAAAAATTTGACGTTTTCATCGAAAAATTTCGACATACTATACTACGGCGTTTTTTTTGTAAAATTTTCCAACATTTCACGAAATGACTTTTGCTCACCATAGAATCATTCTACATGCTATAATACGACCGTTTCCATGGTCTTTTTCAACATCAAAAAAATTTGACGTTTTCATCGAAAAATTTCGACATACTATACTATGGCGTTTTTTTTGTAAAATTTTCCAGCATTTCACGAAATGACTTTTGCTCACCATAGAATCATTCTACATGCTATAATACAACCGTTTTCATGGTTTTTTTCAACATCAAAAAAATTTGACGTTTTCATCGAAAAATTTCGACATACTATACTATGGCGTTTTTTTTGTAAAATTTTCCAACATTTCACAAAATGACTTTTGCTCACCATAGAATCATTCTACATGTTATAATACGACCGTTTTCATGTTTTTTTTCAACATCAAAAAAATTTGACGTTTTCATCGAAAAATTCCGACATACTATACTACGGCGTTTTTTTTGTAAAATTTTCCAACATTTCATGAAATGACTTTTGCTCACCATACAATCATTCTACATGCTATAATACGACCGTTTTCATGTTTTTTTTTTTCAACATCAAAAATAATTGATGTTTTCATCGAAAAATTTCGACATACTATACTATGGCGTTTTTTTTGTAAAATTTTCCAGCATTTCATGAAATGACTTTTGCTCACTATAGAATCATTCTACATGCTATAATACGACCGTTTTCACGTTTTTTTCAACATCAAAAAAATTTGACGTTTTCATCGAAAAATTTCGACATACTACACTATGGCGTTTTTTTTTTGTAAAATTTTCCAACATTTCACGAAATGACTTATGCTCATCATAGAATCATTCTACATGCTATAATACGACCGTTTTCATGGTTTTTTTCAACATCAAAAAAATTTGATGTTTTCATCGAAAAATTTCGACATAGTATACTGTGGCGTTTTTTTTGTAAAATTTTCCAACATTTCACGAAATGATTTTTGCTCACCACATAATCATTCTACATGCTATAATACGACCGTTTTCATGTTTTTTTTCAACATCAAAAATTTTTGATGTTTTCATCGAAAAATTTCGACATACTATACTATGGTGTTCTTTTTATAAAATTTTCCAACATTTTATGAAATGACTTTTGCTCACCACATAATCAGTCTACATGCTATAATACGACCGTTTTAATGTTTTTTTTCAACATCAAAAAAATTTGACGTTTTCATCCAAAAATTTCGACACAGTATAGTATGGCGTTTTTTTGTAAAATTTTCCAACATTTCACAAAATGTCTTTTGCTCACCACAGAATCATTCTACATGTTATAATACTACCGTTTTCATGTTTTTTTTTCAACATCAAAAATAATTTGATGTTTTCATCGAAAAATTTCGACATACTATACTATGGGGTTTTTTTTTGTAAAATTTTCTAGCATTTCACGAAATGACTTTTGCTCACCATAGTATCATTCTACATGCTATAATACGACCGTTTTTATGTTTTTTTTTCCAACATCAAAAAAAAAATTGACGTTTTCATCGAAAAATTTCAACATACTATACTGCGGCGTTTTTTTTGTAAAATTTTCCAACATTTCACGAAATGACTTTTGCTCACCATAGAATCATTCTACATGCTATAATTCGACCGTTTTCATGTTTTTTTCAACATCAAAAAAATTTGACGTTTTCATCGAAAAATTTCGACATAGTATACTATGGCGATTTTTTTTTTTGTAAAATTTTCCAACATTTCATGAAATGAGTTTTGCTCACCACATAATCATTCTACATGCTATAATACGACCGTTTTCATGTTTTTTTTCAACATTAAAAATTTTGATGTTTTCATCGAAAAATTTCGACATACTATACTATGGTGTTTTTTTTATTTAAAATTTTCCAACATTTCATGAAATGACTTTTGCTCACCACATAATCAGTCTACATGCTATAATACGACCGTTTTAATGTTTTTTTTCAACATCAAAAAAATTTGACGTTTTCATCCAAAAATTTCGACATACTATACTATGGCGTATTTTTTTTTTTGTAAAATTTTACAACATTTCACGAAATGACTTTTGCTCACCATAGAATCATTCTACATGCTACAATACAACCGTTTTCATGTTTTTTTTCAACATCAAAAAAATTTGACGTTTTCATCGAAAAATTTCCACATACTATACTATGGCGTATTTTTTATTTTTGTAAAATTTTCCAACATTTCACGAAATGATTTTGCTCACCATAGAATCATTCTACATGCTACAATACGACCGTTTTCATGTTTTTTTTCAACATCAAAAAAATTTGACGTTTTCATCGAAAAATTTCGACATAGTATAGTATGGCGATTTTTTTGTAAAATTTTCCAACATTTCACAAAATGACTTATGCTCATCATAGAATCATTCTACATGCTATAATACGACAGTTTTAATGTTTTTTTTCAACATCAAAAAAATTTGACGTTTTCATCGAAAAATTTCGACATGCTATACTATGGCCTTTTTTTTGTAAAATTTTCCAGCATTTCACGAAATGACTTTTGCTCACCATAGAATAATTCTACATGCTACAATACGACCGTTTTCATGTTTTTTTTTCAACATCAAAAAAATTTGACGTTTTCATCGAAAAATTTCGACATACTACACTATGGCGTTTTTTTTTTGTAAAATTTTCCAACATTTCACGAAATGACTTATGCTCATCATAGAATCATTCTACATGCTATAATACGACCGTTTTCATGTTTTCTTTCAACATCAAAAAAATTTGATGTTTTCATCGAAAAATTTCGACATACTATACTGTGGCGTTTTTTTTGTAAAATTTTCCAACATTTCACGAAATGATTTTTGCTCACCACAGAATCATTCTACATGCTATAATACGATCGTTTTCATGTTTTTTTCAACATCAAAAAATTTGATGTTTTCATCGAAAAATTTCGACATACTATACTATGGTGTTCTTTTTGTAAAATTTTCCATCATTTTATAAAATGACTTTTGCTCACCACAGAATCAGTCTACATGCTATAATACGACCGTTTTAATGTTTTTTTTCCACATCAAAAAAATTTGACGTTTTCATCGCAAAATTTCGACATAGTATACTATGGCGTTTTTTTTTGTAAAATTTTCCAACATTTCACAAAATGGCTTTTGCTCACCATAGAATCATTCTACATGCTATAATACGACCGTTTTCATGTTTTTTTTCCAACATCAAAAATAATTGATGTTTTCATCCGAAAAATTTCGACATACTATACTATGGGGTTTTTTTCTTGTAAAATTTTCTAACATTTCATGAAATGACTTTTGCTCACCATAGTATCATTCTACATGCTATAATACGACCGTTTTTATGTTTTTTTTCAACATCAAAAAAATTTGACGTTTTCATCGAAAAATTTCGACATACTATACTGCGGCGTTTTTTTTTTTTGTAAAATTTTCCAACATTTCACGAAATGACTTTTGCTCACCATAGAATCATTCTACATGCTATAATACGACCGTTTTCATGGTTTTTTTCAACATCAAAAAAATTTGACGTTTTCATCGAAAAATTTCGACATAGTATACTATGGCGATTTTTTTTTTGTAAAATTTTCCAACATTTCATAAAATGAGTTTTGCTCACCACATAATCATTCTACATGCTATAATACGACCGTTTTCATGTTTTTTTTTTCAACATTAAAAATTTTTGATGTTTTCATCGAAAAATTTCGACATACTATACTATGGTGTTTTTTTTGTAAAATTTTCCAACATTTTATGAAATGACTTTTGCTCACCACAGAATCATTCTACATGCTATAATACGACCGTTTTAATGTTTTTTTTTCAACATCAAAAAAATTTGACGTTTTCATCGCAAAATTTCGACATAGTATAGTATGGCGTTTTTTTTGTAAAATTTTCCAACATTTCACAAAATGTCTTTTGCTCACCATAGAATCATTCTACATGTTATAATACGACCGTTTTCATGTTTTTTTTCAACATCAAAAATATTTGATGTTTTCATCGAAAAATTTCGACATACTATACTATGGGGTTTTTTTTTGTAAAATTTTCTAGCATTTCACGAAATGACTTTTGCTCACCATAGTATCATTCTACATGCTATAATACGACCGTTTTTATGTTTTTTCTCCAACATCAAAAAAAATTGACGTTTTCATCGAAAAATTTCAACATACTATACTGCGGCGTTTTTTTTTTTGTAAAATTTTCCAACATTTCACGAAATGACTTTTGCTCACCATAGAATCATTCTACATGCTATAATTCGACCGTTTTCATGGTTTTTTCAACATCAAAAAAATTTGACGTTTTCATCGAAAAATTTCGACATAGTATACTATGGCGATTTTTTTGTAAAATTTTCCAACATTTCATGAAATGAGTTTTGCTCACCACATAATCATTCTACATGCTATAATACGACCGTTTTCATGTTTTTTTTCAACATTAAAAATATTTGATGTTTTCATCGAAAAATTTCGACATACTATACTATGGTGTTTTTTTTGTAAAATTTTCCAACATTTTATGAAATGACTTTTGCTCACCACAGAATCATTCTACATGCTATAATACGACCGTTTTAATGTTTTTTTTCAACATCAAAAAAATTTGACGTTTTCATCGAAAAAATTTCGACATACTATACTATGGCGTATTTTTTTTTGTAAAATTTTACAACATTTCACGAAATGACTTTTGCTCACCATAGAATCATTCTACATGCTACAATACAACCGTTTTCATGTTTTTTTTCAACATCAAAAAAATTTGACGTTTTCATCGAAAAATTTCGACATAGTATACTATGGCGTTTTTTTTGTAAAATTTTTCCAACATTTCACAAAATGGCTTTTGCTCACCATAGAATCATTCTACATGTTACAATACGACCGTTTTCATGTTTTTTTTTCAACATCAAAAAAATTTGATGTTTTCATCGAAAAATTTCGACATACTATACTATGGCGTTTTTTTTTTTGTAAAATTTTCCAACATTTCACGAAATGACTTTTGCTCACCATAGAATCATTCTACATGCTATAATACGACCGTTTTCATGTTTTTTTTTCAACATCAAAAAAAATTGACGTTTTCATCGAAAAAATTTCGACATACTATACTATGGCGTTTTTTTTTGTAAAATTTTCCAACATTTCACAAAATGACTTTTGCTCACCATAGAATCATTCTACATGCTATAATACGACCGTTTTAATGTTTTTTTTCAACATCAAAAAAATTTGACGTTTTCATCGAAAAATTTCGACATACTATACTATGGCGTTTTTTTTTTTGTAAAATTTTCCAACATTTCACGAAATGACTTTTGCTCACCATAGAATCATTCTACATGCTACAATACAACCGTTTTCATGTTTTTTTTTCAACATCAAAAAAATTTGACGTTTTCATCGAAAAATTTCGACATACTATACTATGGCGTTTTTTTTGTAAAATTTTCCAACATTTCACGAAATGACTTTTGCTCATCATAGAATCATTCTACATGCTATAATACGACCGTTTTCATGTTTTTTTTCAACATCAAAAAAATTTGACGTTTTCATCGAAAAATTTCGACATAGTATACTATGGCGTTTTTTTTTTTTGTAAAATTTTCCAACATTTCACGAAATGATTTTGCTCACCACAGAATCATTCTACATGCTATAATACGACCGTTTTCATGTTTTTTTTCAACATCAAAAAATTTGATGTTTTCATCGAAAAATTTCGACATACTATACTATGGCGATTTTTTTTTGTAAAATTTTCCATCATTTCACGAAATGACTTTTGCTCACCACATAATCATTCTACATGCTATAATACGACCGTTTTCATGTTTTTTTTCAACATCAAAAAAAATTTGACGTTTTCATCGAAAAATTTCGACATAGTATAGTATGGCGTTTTTTTTGTAAAATTTTCCAACATTTCACGAAATGACTTTTGCTCACCATAGAATCATTCTACATGTTATAATACGACCGTTTTCATGTTTTTTTTTCAACATCAAAAAAAATTGACGTTTTCATCGAAAAATTTCGACATACTATACTACGGCGTTTTTTTTTTGTAAAATTTTCCAACATTTCATGAAATGACTTTTGCTCACCATAGAATCATTCTACATGCTATAATACCACCGTTTTCATGTTTTTTTTTTCAACATCAAAAAAAATTTGACGTTTTCATCGAAAAATTTCGACATACTATACTATGGCGTTTTTTTTTGTAAAATTTTCCAACATTTCACGAAATGACTTTTGCTCACCATAGAATCATTCTACATGCTATAATACGACCGTTTTCATGGTTTTTTTCAACATCAAAAAAATTTGACGTTTTCATCGAAAAATTTCGACATACTATACTACGGCGTTTTTTTTTTTGTAAAATTTTCCAACATTTCACGAAATGACTTTTGCTCACCATAGAATCATTCTACATGCTATAATACGACCGTTTTCATGGTTTTTTTCAACATCAAAAATATTTGATGTTTTCATCGAAAAATTTCGACATACTATACTATGGCGTTTTTTTTGTAAAATTTTCCAACATTTCATGAAATGACTTTTTGCTCACCATATAATCATTCTACATGCTATAATACGACCGTTTTCATGTTTTTTTTCAACATCAAAAAAATTTGACGTTTTCATCGAAAAATTTCGACATACTATACTATGGCGTTTTTTTTTTTGTAAAATTTTCCAACATTTCACGAAATGACTTTTGCTCACCATAGAATCATTCTACATGCTACAATACAACCGTTTTCATGTTTTTTTTCAACATCAAAAAAATTTGACGTTTTCATCGAAAAATTTCGACATACTATACTATGGCGTTTTTTTTTTTTTTTGTAAAATTTTCCAACATTTCACAAAATGACTTTTGCTCACCACAAATCATTCTACATGCTATAATACGACCGTTTTCATGTTTTTTTTTCAACATCAAAAAAAATTTGACGTTTTCATCGAAAAATTTCGACATACTATACTATGGCGTTTTTTTTTTGTAAAATTTTCCAACATTTCACAAAATGGCTTTTGCTCACCATAGAATCATTCTACATGTTATAATACGACCGTTTTCATGTTTTTTTTCCAACATCAAAAATAATTGATGTTTTCATCGAAAAATTTCGCCATACTATACTATGGCGTTTTTTTTGTAAAATTTTCCAACATTTCACGAAATGAATTTTGCTCACCATAGAATCATTCTACATGCTATAATACGACCGTTTTCATGTTTTTTTTCAACATCAAAAAAATTTGACGTTTTCATCGAAAAATTTCGACATACTATACTATGGCGTTTTTTTTGTAAAATTTTCCAACATTTCACAAAATGACTTTTGCTCACCATAGAATCATTCTACATGCTATAATACGACCGTTTTCATGTTTTTTTTTTCAACATCAAAAAAAATTGACGTTTTCATCGAAAAAATTTCGACATACTATACTATGGCGTTTTTTTTGTAAAATTTTCCAACATTTCATGAAATGACTTTTGCTCACCACAGAATCATTCTACATGCTATAATACGACCGTTTTCATGTTTTTTTTTCAACATAAAAAATTTGACGTTTTCATCGAAAAAATTTCGACATACTATGGTGTTTTTTTTTTTGTAAAATTTTCCAACATTTCATGAAATGACTTTTGCTCACCATAGAATCATTCTACATGCTATAATACGACCGTTTTCATGTTTTTTTTCAACATCAAAAAAATTTGACGTTTTCATCGAAAAATTCCGACATACTATGCTATGGCGATTTTTTTGTAAAATTTTCCAACATTTCACGAAATGATTTTTGCTCACCATAGAATCATTCTACATGCTATAATACGACCGTTTTCATGTTTTTTTTCAACATCAAAAAAATTTGACGTTTTCATCGAAAAATTTCGACATACTATACTATGGCGTTTTTTTTGTAAAATTTTCCAACATTTCACAAAATGACTTTTGCTCACCATAGAATCATTCTACATGCTATAATACGACCGTTTTCATGTTTTTTTTCAACATCAAAAAAATTTGACGTTTTCATCGAAAAATTTCGACATACTATACTATGGCGTTTTTTTTTTGTAAAATTTTCCAACATTTCACGAAATGACTTTTGCTCACCATATAATCATTCTACATGCTATAATACGACCGTTTTTATGTTTTTTTTCAACATCAAAAAAATTTGACGTTTTCATCGAAAAATTTCGACATAGTATAGTATGGCGTTTTTTTTGTAAAATTTTCCAACATTTCACAAAATGGCTTTTGCTCACCATAGATTCATTCTACATGCTATAATACGACCGTTTTCATGTTTTTTTTTCAACATCAAAAAAAATTATGACGTTTTCATCGAAAAATTTCGACATACTATACTATGGCGTTTTATTTTTTGTAAAATTTTCCAACATTTCATGAAATGATTTTTGCTCACCATAGAATCATTCTACATGCTATAATACGACCGTTTTCATGTTTTTTTCAACATCAAAAAAATTTGACGTTTTCATCGAAAAATTTCGACATACTATACTATGGCGTTTTTTTTTTTTGTAAAATTTTCCAACATTTTATGAAATGACTTTTGCTCACCACATAATCACTCTACCCCCCCCCCCCCCCCCCCCATGCTATAATACAACCGTTTTTATGTTTTTTTTCAACATCAAAAAAAATTTGACGTTTTCATCCAAAAATTTCGACATACTATACTATGGCGTTTTTTATTTTTGTAAAATTTTCCAACATTTCACAAAATGACTTTTGCTCACCATAGAATCATTCTACATGCTACAATACGACCGTTTTCATGTTTTTTTTTCAACATCAAAAAAATTTGACGTTTTCATCGAAAAATTTCTACATACTATACTATGGCGTTTTTTTTTTTGTAAAATTTTACAACATTTCACGAAAGACTTTTGCTCACCACAGAATCATTCTACATGCTATAATACGACCGTTTTCATGTTTTTTTTTCAACATCAAAAAAATTTGACGTTTTCATCGAAAAATTTCGACATAGTATACTATGGCGTTTTTTTTGTAAAATTTTCCAACATTTCATGAAATGAGTTTTTGCTCACCACATAATCATTCTACATGCTATAATACAACCGTTTTCATTTTTTTTTCAACATCATCAAAATTTGATGTTTTCATCTAAGAATTTCTACATACTATACTATGGTGTTTTTTTTTCGTAAAATTTTCCAACATTTCATGAAATGACTTTTGCTCACCACAATAATCTACATGCTATAATACGACCGTTTTAATGTTTTTTTTTCAACATCAAAAAAATTTGACGTTTTCATCGAAAAATTTCGCCATACTATACTATGGCGTTTTTTTTGTAAAATTTTCCAACATTTCACAAAACCACTTTTGGTCACCATAGAATCAATCTACATGTTATAATACGACCGGTTTTCATGTTTTTTTTTTCAACATCAAAAAAATGATGTTTTCATCGAAAAAATTTCGACATACTATACTATGACTTTTTTTGTAAAATTTTCAACATTTCACGAAACGAATTTTGCTCTCACCATAGAATCATTCTACATGCTATATTACGACCATTTTCATGTTTTTTTTCAACATAAAAAAATTTGACGTTTTCATCACAAAATTTCGACATACTATGGCGATTTTTTTTGTAAAATTTTTCCAACATTTCACGAAATGACTTCTGCTCACCATAGAATCATTCTACATGCTATAATAATGTAATCGTTTTAATGTTTTTTTCTCAACATCAAAAAAATTTGACGTTTTCAGCAAAAAATTTCGACATGGTATACTATGGCGTTTTTTTTGTAAAATTTTCCAACATTTCACAAAATGACTTTTGCTCACCATAGAATCATTCTACATGTTATAATACGGTCAGTTTAAGTGTTTTTTTCAACATCAATAAAATTTGACGTTTTCATCGAAAAATTTTCATATAGTATACTATGGCGTTTTTTTTGTAAAATTTTCCAACATTTCACGAAATGACTTTTGCTCACCATAGATCTATTCTACATGCTATAATACAACCGTTTTCATGTTTCTTTACAACATCAAAAAAAAAATTGACGATTTCATCGAAAAAATTTCTACATACTATACATTGGCGTTTTATTCTTTTGTAAAATTTTCCAACATTTCACGAAATGATTTTTTGCTCACCATAGAATCATTCTACATACTACAATACGACCGTTTTCATGTTTTTTTTCAACACCAAAAAAAATTTGACGTTTTCATCGAAAAATTTCGACATAGTATACTATGGCGTGTAAAATTTTACAACAGTTAACGAAATGATTTTTGCTCAGCACATAATCATTCTACATGCTATAATACTACCGTTTTCATGTTTTTTTTCAACATCAAAAAAATTTGACGTTTTCATGTAAAAATTTCTACATACTATACTATGGCGGTTTTTTTTGTAAAATTTTCAAACATTTAACGAAATGATTTTTTTCTCACCACATAATCATTCTACATGCTATAATACTACCGTTTTCATTTTTTTTTCAACACCAAAAAAATTTGACCTTTTCATCGAAAAATTTCGACATAGTATACTATGGCGTTTTTTTTTGTAAAATTTTACAACAGTTAACGAAATGATTTTTGCTCACCACATAATCATTCTACATGCTATAATACTACCGTTTTCATGTTTTTTTTCAACATCAAAAAAAATTTGACGTTTTCATGTAAAAATTTCGACATACTATACTATGGCGTTTTTTTTTGTAAAATTTTTCCAACATTTCACAAAATGACTTTTGCTCACCATAGAATCATTCTACATGCTATAATACAACCGTTTTCATGGTTTTTTTTCAACATCATAAAAATTTGACGTTTTCATCTAAAAAATTTCTACATACTATACTATGGCGTGTAAAATTTTCCAACATTTCACGAAATGACTTTTGCTCACCATAGAATCATTCTACATTCTATAATACGACCGTTTTCATGGTTTTTTTTCCACATCAAAAAAAATTTGACGTTTTAATCGAAAAATTTCGACATACTATACTTTGGCGTTTTTTTTATTGTAAAATTTTACAGCATTTCACGAAATGACTTTTGCTCACCATAGAATCATTCTACATGCTATAATACGACCGTTTTCATGTTTTTTTTGCAACATCAAAAAAATTTTGATGTTTTCATCGAAAAATTTCAACATACTATACTATGGCGATTTTTTTTGTAAAATTTTCCAACATTTCACGAAATGACTTTTGCTCACCATAGAATCATTCTACATGCTATAATACGACCGTTTTCATGGTTTTTTCAACATCAAAAAAAATTTGACGTTTTCATCGAAAAAATTTCTACATACTATACTATGGCGTTTTTTTTGCAAAATATTACAACATTTCACGAAATGACTTTTGGTCACCACATAATCATTCTACATGTTATAATACTACCGTTTTCATGTTTTTTTTTCAACATCAAAAAAATTTGACATTTTCATGTAAAAATTTCGACATACTATACTATGGCGTTTTTTTTGTAAAATTTTTCCAACATTTCACAAAATGACTTTTGCTCACCATAGAATCATTCTACATGCTATAATACAACCGTTTTCATGTTTTTTTTCAACATCAAAAAAATTTGACGTTTTCATCGAAAAATTTCGCCATACTATACTATGGCGTTTTTTTTGTAAAATTTTCCAACATTTCACAAAATGACTTTTGGTCACCATAGAATCAATCTACATGTTATAATACGACCGTTTTCATGTTTTTTTTCAACATCAAAAAAAATTGATGTTTTCATCGAAAAATTTCGACATACTATACTATGACTTTTTTTTTGGAAAATTTTCCAACATTTCACGAAACGAATTTTGCTCACCATAGAATCATTCTACATGCTATATTACGACCATTTTCATGTTTTTTTTCAACATAAAAAAAATTTGACGTTTTCATCACAAAATTTCGACATACTATGGCGATTTTTTTTGTAAAATTTTCCAACATTTCACGAAATGACTTCTGCTCACCATAGAATCATTCTACATGCTATAATACGACCGTTTTCATGTTTTTTTTTCAACATCAAAAAAAATTTGACGTTTTCATCGAAAAAATTTCAACATACTATACTATGGCGTTTTTTTTTGTAAAATTTTCCAACATTTCACGAAATGAGTTTTGCTCACCACATAATCATTCTACATGCTATAATACGACCGTTTTAATGTTTTTTTTTCAACATCAAAAAAAATTTGACGTTTTCAGCAAAAAAATTTCGACATGGTATACTATGGCGTTTTTTTTGTAAAATTTTCCAACATTTCACAAAATGACTTTTGCTCACCATAGAATCATTCTACATGTTATAATACGGCCGTTTTCATGTTTTTTTTCAACATCAATAAAATTTGACGTTTTCATCGAAAAATTTCGATATAGTATACTATGGCGTTTTTTTTGTAAAATTTTCCAACATTTCACGAAATGACTTTTGCTCACCATAGATTCATTCTACATGCTATAATACAACCGTTTTCATGTTTCTTTACAACATCAAAAAAAAATTGACGATTTCATCGAAAAAATTTCTACATACTATACATTGGCGTTTTATTCTTTTGTAAAATTTTCCAACATTTCACGAAATGATTTTTGCTCACCATAGAATCATTCTACATACTACAATACGACCGTTTTCATGTTTTTTTTCAACACCAAAAAAATTTGACGTTTTCATCGAAAAAATTTCGACATAGTATACTATGGCGTGTAAAATTTTACAACAGTTAACGAAATGATTTTTTGCTCAGCACATAATCATTCTACATGCTATAATACTACCGTTTTTCATGTTTTTTTTCAACATCAAAAAAAATTTGACGTTTTCATGTAAAAATTTCTACATACTATACTATGGCGGTTTTTTTGTAAAATTTTCAAACATTTAACGAAATGATTTTTTTCTCACCACATAATCATTCTACATGCTATAATACTACCGTTTTCATTTTTTTTTCAACACCAAAAAAATTTGACCTTTTCATCGAAAAAATTTCGACATAGTATACTATGGCGTTTTTGTAAAATTTTACAACAGTTAACGAAATGATTTTTTGCTCACCACATAATCATTCTACATGCTATAATACTACCGTTTTCATGTTTTTTTTCAACATCAAAAAAATTTGACGTTTTCATGTAAAAAATTTCGACATACTATACTATGGCGTTTTTTTTTGTAAAATTTTCCAACATTTCACAAAATGACTTTTGCTCACCATAGAATCATTCTACATGCTATAATACAACCGTTTTCATGGTTTTTTTTCAACATCATAAAAATTTGACGTTTTCATCTAAAAATTTCTACATACTATACTATGGCGTGTAAAATTTTCCAACATTTCACGAAATGACTTTTGCTCACCATAGAATCATTCTACATTCTATAATACGACCGTTTTCATGGTTTTTTTTCCACATCAAAAAAATTTGACGTTTTAATCGAAAAAATTTCGACATACTATACTTTGGCGTTTTTTTTATTGTAAAATTTTACAGCATTTCACGAAATGACTTTTGCTCACCATAGAATCATTCTACATGCTATAATACGACCGTTTTCATGTTTTTTTTGCAACATCAAAAAAATTTTGATGTTTTCATCGAAAAAATTTCAACATACTATACTATGGCGATTTTTTTTGTAAAATTTTCCAACATTTCACGAAATGACTTTTGCTCACCATAGAATCATTCTACATGCTATAATACGACCGTTTTCATGGTTTTTTCAACATCAAAAAAATTTGACGTTTTCATCGAAAAATTTCTACATACTATACTATGGCGTTTTTTTTGCAAAATATTACAACATTTCACGAAATGACTTTTGGTCACCACATAATCATTCTACATGTTATAATACTACCGTTTTCATGTTTTTTTTCAACATCAAAAAAATTTGACATTTTCATGTAAAAATTTCGACATACTATACTATGGCGTTTGTAAAATTTTCCAACATTTCACAAAATGACTTTTGCTCACCATAGAATCATTCTACATGCTATAATACAACCGTTTTTCATGTTTTTTTTCAACATCATAAAAATTTGACGTTTTCATCTAAGAATTTCTACATACTATACTATGGCGTTTTTTTTTGTAAAATTTTCCAACATTTCACGAAATGACTTTTGCTCACCAGAATCATTCTACATGCTATAATACAACCATTTTCATGTTTTTTTTCAACTTTAAAAAAAATTTGACGTTTTCATCGAAAAAATTTCGCCATACTATACTATGGCGTTTTTTTTGTAAAATTTTCCAACATTTTTATGAAATGAATTTTGCTCACCATAGAATCATTCTACATGTTACAATACGACCGTTTTCAACATCAAAAAAAATTTGACGTTTTCATCGAAAAAATTTCGACATACTATACTATGACTTTTTTTTGGAAAATTTTCCAACATTTCACAAAATGACTTTTTGCTCACCATAGAATCATTCTACATGTTATAATACGACCGTTTTCATGTTTTTTTTCAACATCAAAAAAAATTGATGTTTTCATCGAAAAATTTCGACATACTATACTATGACTTTTTTTTGGAAAATTTTCCAACATTTCACGAAACGAATTTTGCTCACCATAGAATCATTCTACATGCTATATTACGACCATTTTCATGTTTTTTTTCAACATAAAAAAAATTTGACGTTTTCATCGAAAAATTTCGACATACTATGGCGTTTTTTTTTGTAAAATTTTTCCAACATTTCACAAAATGACTTTTGCTCACCATAGAATCATTCTACATGTTATAATACGGCCGTTTTTCATGTTTTTTTTTCAACATCAAAAAAAATTTGACGTTTTCATCGAAAAATTTCAACATACTATACTATGGCGTTTTTTTTGTAAAATTTTTCCAACATTTCACGAAATGAGTTTTGCTCACCACATAATCATTCTACATGCTATAATATGACCGTTTTAATGTTTTTTTTTCAACATCAAAAAAAATTTGACGTTTTCAGCGAAAAAATTTCGCCATACTATACTATGGCGTTTTTTTTGTAAAATTTTCCAACATTTCACAAAATGACTTTTGCTCACCATAGAATCATTCTACATGCTATAATACGACCGTTTTCATGTTTTTTTTCAACATCAAAAAAAATTTGATGTTTTCATCGAAAAAATTTCGATATAGTATACTATGGCGTTTTTTTTGTAAAATTTTTCCAACATTTCACGAAATGACTTTTGCTCACCATAGATTCATTCTACATGCTATAATACAACCGTTTTTCATGTTTTTTTACAACATCAAAAAAAATTGACGATTTCATCGAAAAATTTCTACATACTATACATTGGCGTTTTATTCTTTTGTAAAATTTTCCAACATTTCACGAAATGATTTTTGCTCACCATAGAATCATTCTACATGCTACAATACGACCGTTTTCATGTTTTTTTTCAACACCAAAAAAATTTGACGTTTTCATCGAAAAATTTCGACATATGGCGTGTAAAATTTTACAATAGTTAACGAAATGATTTTTTTGCTCAGCACATAATCATTCTACATGCTATAATACTACCGTTTTCATGTTTTTTTTCAACATCAAAAAAATTTGACGTTTTCATGTAAAAATTTCGACATACTATACTCATGGCGTTTTTTTTTGTAAAATTTTCTAACATTTCACAAAATGACTTTTGCTCACCATAGAATCATTCTACATGCTATAATACTACCGTTTTCATGGTTTTTTTCAACATCATAAAAATTTGACGTTTTCATCTAAGAATTTCTACATACTATACTATGGCGTGTAAAATTTCTTTCCAACATTTCACGAAAATGACTTTTGCTCACCATAGAATCATTCTACATGCTATAATACGACCGTTTTCATGTTTTTTTTCAATATCAAAAAAATTTGACGTTTTCATCTAAAAATTTCTACATACTATACTATGGCGGTTTTTTTGTAAAAATTTTCAAACATTTAACGAAATGATTTTTTCTCACCACATAATCATTCTAC
>CAMQGK010000154.1:1137500-1239583 GCA_947000775.1 Pterois miles | reverse complement strand
CTACTACTAGTACTACTACAGAGGATGGGGTCTTTCCTAGCTACACTGACTACTACTACTACTACTACAGAGGATGGGGTCTTTCCTAGCTACTCTGACTACTACTACTACTACTACAGAGGATGGGGTCTTTCCAGCTACACTGACTACTACTACTACTACTACAGAGGATGGGGTCTTTCCTAGCTACTCTGACTACTACTACTACTACTACTACTACAGAGGATGGGGTCTTTCCTAGCTACTCTGACTACTACTACTACTACTACTACTACTACAGAGGATGGGGTCTCTCCTAGCTACACTAACTACTACTACTACTACTACTAGTACTACTACAGAGGATGGGGTCTTTCCTAGCTACACTGACTACTACTACTACTACTACAGAGGATGGGGTCTTTCCTAGCTACTCTGACTACTACTACTACTACTACAGAGGATGGGGTCTTTCCTAGCTACACTGACTACTACTACTACTACTACAGAGGATGGGGTCTTTCCTAGCTACTCTGACTACTACTACTACTACTACTACTACAGAGGATGGGGTCTTTCCTAGCTACTCTGACTACTACTACTACTACTACTACTACTACAGAGGATGGGGTCTTTCCTAGCTACTCTGACTACTACTACTACTACTACTACAGAGGATGGGGTCTTTCCTAGCTACTCTGACTACTACTACTACTACTACTACAGAGGATGGGGTCTTTCCTAGCTACACTGACTACTACTACTACTACTACTAGTACTACAACAGAGGATGGGGTCTTTCCTAGCTACTCTGACTACTACTACTACTACTACTACTACTAGTACTACTACAGAGGATGGGGTCTTTCCTAGCTACACTGACTACTACTACTACTACTACTACTACTACTAGTACTACTACAGAGGATGGGGTCTTTCCTAGCTACTCTGACTACTACTACTACTACTACTAGTACTACTACAGAGGATGGGGTCTTTCCTAGCTACTCTGACTACTACTACTACTACTACTAGTACTACTACAGAGGATGGGGTCTTTCCTAGCTACTCTGACTACTACTACTACTACTACTACTACTACTAGTACTACTACAGAGGATGGGGTCTTTCCTAGCTACACTGACTACTACTACTACTACTACTACTACTACTACTAGTACTACTACAGAGGATGGGGTCTTTCCTAGCTACTCTGACTACTACTACTACTACTACTACTACTACTAGTACTACTACAGAGGATGGGGTCTTTCCTAGCTACTCTGACTACTACTACTACTACTACTACTACTACTACTACTAGTACTACTACAGAGGATGGGGTCTTTCCTAGCTACACTGACTACTACTACTACTACTACTACTACTACTACTAGTACTACTACAGAGGATGGGGTCTTTCCTAGCTACTCTGACTACTACTACTACTACTACTAGTACTACTACAGAGGATGGGGTCTTTCCTAGCTACTCTGACTACTACTACTACTACTACTAGTACTACTACAGAGGATGGGGTCTTTCCTAGCTACTCTGACTACTACTACTACTACTACTACTACTACTAGTACTACTACAGAGGATGGGGTCTTTCCTAGCTACTCTGACTACTACTACTACTACTACTAGTACTACTACAGAGGATGGGGTCTTTCCTAGCTACTCTGACTACTACTACTACTACTACTAGTACTACTACAGAGGATGGGGTCTTTCCTAGCTACTCTGACTACTACTACTACTACTACTAGTACTACTACAGAGGATGGGGTCTTTTCCTAGCTACTCTGACTACTACTACTACTACTACTAGTACTACTACAGAGGATGGGGTCTTTCCTAGCTACTCTGACTATAAGGGGGTTTCTTTCTACTCTACACAACACACATTCTTGCAGAAATCTCCAAAAGTGAAAAGTTTTTGATCCCAGATCCCAGCAGGTCTTCTTCTATGGTGTTCCTCCAGGTCTTGGTGTCTTAATGTGGTATTTTGGAGGATTATTGATCATTTTTATCAATTTTCTAGTAGTAAAAATGGTTCAATTTAGCACCAAATCTGTGTAACAAATGGTATCAACCCAAAATTACTGCAACAACTGATGAGACATAATAGAGCCTGAGGATGGACATCAGATAATAATATCATCATGTTAGAAACACTCTCTCTATTTAATTAATTCATGTCTCTGATCAATGACTAGAACAACTTGACCCTCAGAGCTGAGCAGCATCTCAGATTAATCTGCAGCTTCAGATGATGTTCACCACTAATATGAGACATCTACTGTTGACCTGCTATCTCCCCCTAAAGACCCCTGGACCCCCTAAAGACCCCTGGACCCCCTAAAGACCACCTGGACCCCCTAAAGACCCCCCTGGACCCCCTAAAGACCACCTGGATCCCCTAAAGACCACCTGGACCCCTACAGAAGACTAAAACTGGTCTATTGTGGGTCTCAGAGTTAATCTACTGCAGCTCTGTAAATCCTAATAAACATCAACAAATATAATCAATGATGTGAGTCTCAAACCCAAATATGTAAGAAGTGATTTATTCAGTTTATTGATAACTCATCAGTTCCATAATAAGTCAGGCAGTGCAACAAGAAGCAGAGAAGCATCAGCTGCTGTAACTCTGTCAGACGCCCCGATGTGCACCTTCAGACCTTAGACCTTAGACCTTCAGACCTTAGACCTTAGACCTTCAGACCTTAGACCTTAGACCTTCAGACCTTAGACCTTCAGACCTTAGACCTTCAGACCGTCAGACCTTAGACCTTCAGACCTTAGACCTTTAGACCGTCAGACCTTCAGACCTTAGACCTTCAGACCTTAGACCTTCAGACCGTCAGACCTTAGACCTTCAGACCTTAGACCTTTAGACCGTCAGACCTTAGACCTTCAGACCTTAGACCTTCAGACCTTAGACCTTCAGACCGTCAGACCTTAGACCTTCAGACCTTAGACCTTTAGACCGTCAGACCTTAGACCTTCAGACCGTCAGACCTTAGACCTTAGACCTTCAGACCGTCAGACCTTCAGACCTTAGACCTTCAGACCTTAGACCTTCAGACCTTAGACCTTCAGACCGTCAGACCTTAGACCTTCAGACCTTAGACCTTCAGACCATCAGACCTTAGACCTTAGACCGTCAAACCTTAGACTTTAGACCTTAGACCGTCAAACCTTAGACCTTCAGACCTTAAGACCTTAGACCGTCAGACCTTAGACCGTCAGACCTTAGACCTTAGACCTTCAGACCTTAGACCGTCAGACCTTAGACCTTTAGACCTTCAAACCGTCAGGCCTTCAGACCTTCAGACCTTAGACCGTCAGACCTTAGACCTTCAGACCGTCAGACCTTAGACCGTCAAACCTTAGACCTTAGACCGTCAGACCTTAGACCTTCAGACCGTCAGACCTTAGACCGTCAGACCTTAGACTTTCAGACCTTCAGACCGTCAGACCTTAGACCGTCAGAACTTAGACCTTCAGACCGTCAGACATTCAGACCTTAGACCGTCAGACCTTAGACCTTCAGACCGTCAGACCTTCAGACCGTCAGACCTTAGACCTTCAGACCGTCAGACCTTCAGACCTTTAGACCTTAGACCGTCAGACCTTAGACCTTCAGGACCGTCAGACCTTCAGACCTTTAGACCTTAGACCGCCGTGACGCCTCGTCTCTGAGTCGCACACAGGCCAACGAGGAGGCGTCCGGCGCCACTCGGCGTACGGGTCCATCGCTGCAGCCCTGCAGGTGGAGCGGTGATCTCACCCTGTGGACACATCCCATAATAAGACACACAGGAAACATGGATGATGATGATGATGATGATGATGATGATGAGAGACTTCTAGTCCAAACACACTGGATCCTAAATTTCCCAGAATGCAGTCCAGTTTATAATTTCTATAGATTGTTCATACGTCAGATTTACAGATGCCAAGTTTCTCTCTGTGAGGTGTTTCCAGTATTTTGTCCACCTGATGGTTTGACTGCTCAGCATTGTGTTTAGAAGTGAACTGCACATGCTCAGTTTCAGGGTTCCAGCCTCCAGTAGTCTGATCTAGATCCAGATCCAGTAGACTGTCTACAGGCTGCAGGAGTCATTACATCCCGTCTGAGGTCTGGTCTGAGGTCTGGTCTGGTCTGGTCTGGTCTGGTCAGCAGGAGGCGGCGCTTCCTCCCTGCTGCGTATAAACAGCAGCTGGTGACTGACAGAGGAGACGGAGGTCAGGAGGAGGACGAGGAGGAGACGGTGGTCAGGAGGAGGACGAGGAGGAGACGGAGGTCAGGAGGAGGACGAGGAGGAGGAGACGGAGGTCAGGAGGAGGAGACGGTGGTCAGGAGGAGGAGACGGAGGTCAGGAGGAGGAGACGGAGGTCAGGAGGAGGACGAGGAGGAGGAGACGGAGGTCAGGAGGAGGAGACGGTGGTCAGGAGGAGGAGACGGTGGTCAGGAGGAGGACGAGGAGGAGACGGAGGTCAGGAGGAGGAGACGGTGGTCAGGAGGAGGAGACGGAGGTCAGGAGGAGGAGACGGAGGTCAGGAGGAGGAGACGGTGGTCAGGAGGAGGACGAGGAGGAGGAGACGGTGGTCAGGAGGAGGACGAGGAGGAGACGGAGGTCAGGAGGAGGAGACGGTGGTCAGGAGGAGGAGACGGTGGTCAGGAGGAGGAGACGGAGGTCAGGAGGAGGAGACGGAGGTCAGGAGGAGGAGACGGAGGTCAGGAGGAGGAGACGGTGGTCAGGAGGAGGACGAGGAGGAGGAGACGGTGGTCAGGAGGAGGACGAGGAGGAGGAGACGGTGGTCAGGAGGAGGAGACGGTGGTCAGGAGGAGGAGACGGTGGTCAGGAGGAGGAGACGGTGGTCAGGAGGAGGAGACGGTGGTCAGGAGGAGGACGAGGAGGAGGAGACGGTGGTCAGGAGGAGGACGAGGAGGAGACGGAGGTCAGGAGGAGGACGAGGAGGAGACGGAGGTCAGGAGGAGGAGACGGAGGTCAGGAGGAGGAGACGGTGGTCAGGAGGAGGACGAGGAGGAGGAGACGGTGGTCAGGAGGAGGACGAGGAGGAGACGGAGGTCAGGAGGAGGAGACGGAGGTCAGGAGGAGGAGACGGTGGTCAGGAGGAGGAGACGGAGGTCAGGAGGAGGACGAGGAGCAGAGAGCTCAGCACCAGCATCAACAGTAAGTTTCTGCTTTTTTCTTGCTTCATGTTCTCAGAACTTGATTTAATTTTGATTATTTGTTTATTATAAATATTAAATATATTAATATTTAATCTAATTAATCACATTTTTATCAGTTCATAATGACCCTTAAAGGAGATCAGTCCAGTATTTAATCCTCTGATCAACATGTTAGTGGACTAATACGCTGCTTTTTGTAAATGTATGTATATATTTATTATGGTAAATCAATAACAACACTAATCAATAACAGATATTGTCCTGAAAGTAAAAAAAATGAGAAGTTAATGACTGAAACGACTGATCTATTCTGAGGAATGTTTGTGACTTAATTTTATTTATTCATTTGTATTTATATTTTTATTTACATACTTCTATATTTTCTTTATAAATTTAATTTCATCTTAAGCGTTTTACTTTCAAGGGATTTTTATTATTATCATTATTATTATTATTAGTATTCCTGCTCTCATCTTTATTAATATTCACCAACATTAAAGCGTTGCTGTTATATCCTCCAGATATGATCGTAATCCAGACAGATATGATCAGATATGATCATAATCCAGACAGATATGATCAGATCTGATCAGATATGATCAGATATGATCAGATATGATCGTAATCCAGACAGATATGATCAGATATGATCAGATATGATCATAATCCAGACAGATATGATCAGATATGATCAGATATGATCAGATATGATCGTAATCCAGACAGATTGGGTTTAGTTGTGGTTCTTTCTAAAACATACAACGAAAGAAAAAGGGATTTTTCTTGGTCGTAGTGAAGCAGCCTGTTGGACTTTTACTATCTTTGTTGATACAGAAACATGAAAATTATGATATACAGTGAACCCTCGCTATAACGCGGTTCACCTTTCGCTGCTTCGTGGATTTTTTTACAGTGCATTCATTGTGCTCTGAATCCTGATTGAAAAAGAAAGAGAGCCAACAAGGAGCCATAACGATGTTGTTCTCTGGGAGAAAGACTCCTGCTCAGCCTGCAGGTGAAACAGACGCTACAGCAGAGTGAGGACGGAGAGGCTCAGCTGGAGGGACTGTGAAAGACGCCAGTGACCATGTTTCCAACCTCGTATTCATTACTATACTGTCCTGTATTCACGTTGTTGTTTTACAATACCTTCTTTAAACTATCATAGTTATTTGTAAGAAAACGTTAATATTTTCATTTCTTAAACATATTTTGGGCCTGAAAACAGGTTTTGATTTTTGGTTTCATTCTATGGTACAGTATTGCATTGTAAAATAACAGTAAAAAATAAAGCTGACTACTTCACGGATTTCACCTATCGCGGGTTATTTTAGGAACGCAACTCCCGCGATAAACGAGGGTTCACTGTACAATATATAAAGACAGAGGGTGCTATGTCATTAATATTATTGATATCATCATTGTTATTGTCATATTTTTGTGTGTTTTCAGGGAACATGGGAGGAGCTCCTGATCCCAACCTCAACGCCTCCCTTTGGCTCCGCCCCTGCGTTAACGCCTCCTGTCGGCCACCAATTAGAGCGGCGTGTCCGTACAGCATGGCCCAGCTGGTCCTCATCGTCATGGTAACCGCCTCCCTCAGCGCGGTCACCGTCCTCGGCAACACGCTGGTGATCCTGTCCATCAAAGTGAACCGCCACCTAAGGACCGTCAACAACTACTTCCTGTTGAGCTTGGCGGTGGCTGATCTGATCATCGGCGCGCTGTCCATGAACATGTACACGCTGTACCTGCTGCGGGGCCGCTGGCCGCTGGGGGCCGCCGTCTGCGACCTGTGGCTCGTAGTGGACTACGCGGTGAGCAGCGCCTCCGTCATGAACCTGCTGATCATCAGTCTGGATCGCTACTTCTGCATGACGCGGCCGTTCAGCTACCCGGCGCGGCGGACGGCCGGCGTGGCCGGCCTGATGATCGGTGCTGCCTGGCTGCTGTCCTTCGTCCTCTGGGCCCCCGCCATCCTCTGCTGGCAGACACTGGGGGGCAAACGCGTCGTCCCCGACGGAAAGTGTTACACGCAGCTCCTCGCCAGCCCGGCCGTCACCTTGGCCACGACGCTTCCTTCATTTTACCTGCCGGCGCTCATCATGGTGGGCCTGTACAGCCGTCTGTCCGCCGCCAGCCGCAGTCGACTGAGCGCGCTCCGGTCGGAGCAGGGCACGCTCAGGACGTCCAGTCCGTCCATTAAAGACTTCCTGTTGAAACGGCGGAGCTGGGTGACCAGCGATCCAGGCTCTGACCTGTCTCTGAACCAATCAGAATCCAGCACTGTGAAGCCCAGAAGGAACCAGAAGGTGTCCAGAAGTCCAGGTGACACCTCGGAGCCTCAGCAGTATCAGACCGCCGCCCACCACGCCGGCGACAAAGACAAGACGGACAAGATGGAAACCGACTCCTCGTCCAACGCCGACCTCCACAGGATGGCCTCGGCGGTCTTCGCTACCTGCCCCAGCTTCAAGTCTCAGGAGAGAAGGAGGCGTCGCGTGATGGCGAGGGAGAGGAGGGTCACCAACACCATCCTGGCCATCCTGCTGGCCTTCATCCTCACCTGGACGCCGTACAACATCATGGCCGTGGTCGCCGCCTTCTGTCACATGTGCATCCCGGGCGACCTGTGGACGGCGGGCTACTGGCTCTGTTACATCAACAGCGCCATCAACCCGGGCTGCTACGCCCTCTGTAACGTCACCTTCAGGAAGACCTTCTGCAGCCTGCTGCGCTGCCGCGGCAGGAAGCTGCGATGGCGCCGGTCCAGTGGTCACCTGACACCACGAGACGGTTGATCCTGACACCTGACTGGTCAAAGTTCCAGTGACCTCATAGATGTTCATGTTCACGATCCTGATCAATAAAACTCATTAAATCCTCCAGCGACACATTTTCATCAGTTTTTTCTGTTTTCTGGCTCCTGAACGCAACATGAAATCAATCACATCTTAATGATGTGATCAATGAAGTGATGTTAAAAATTCATTAAAAACTAGAACTGATGATAAAACCAATCAGTTTTAACACCACTACTACTATTACTACTACTACTACTACTACTATTACTATTACTACTACCACTACTATTACTACTACTACTACTACTATTACTATTACTACTACTACTATTACTACTACTACTACTATTACTACTACTACTACTATTACTATTACTACTACTACTACTATTACTATTACTACTACTACTACTACTACTACTACTACTACTATTACTATTACTACTACTACTAGTTTCTGGACAATATCTGTCATTGATTAGTGCTGTTATTGATTTACAATAATAAATATATACATACATTTACATAAAGCAGCATATTAGTCCACTAACATGTTGATCAGAGGATTAAATACTGGACTGATCTCCTTTAAGGGTCATTAAGATAAGATAAGATAAGATATTCCTTTATTGATCCCACAGTGGGGAAATTCACACATTACAGCAGCAAAGTGGATAGTGCAATAAAGACAAGAAGCATAGATTTAAAAACAGTATTAATACAATATAATATATATAAATATATATATATATATATATATATATATATATATATATATATTTATATTATATATATATAATATAATATATATATATTTATATAATATATATTATATATAATATAATATATATAATATGAATATATTATGAACAGATAATGTGATTAATTAGTGATTAAATATGAATTAAAAATATAACCACCTGTCTGAGGGGGAATGGGGAATGTAGACGGTCTGAGGATAAAGGCCTTCTCCTCAGTTGTCTCCTCCTCCAAGTCAATCGTGGTCAGGTGAGCTGTTCCCCACACAGGTAGGGGGCGTGGCCTCCGGAACAAAGAGAACAGTTTGGGGAGGGGCCAGTGGTTTGTGTGTGTGAGGAAAGATGGCCGCCAGGCAGCAGTCTGGTGAAAACAGTCATGGTGGAGATGTGGTCTGCTGGTCTACACTGAGACCTCCAGGTATGTTGCAGGGGATTCAATGAAGTTGTTGGTTAAAGATCCAGACTGGAGGATTTAATCTATCACATATATTAATATCAAACAGGTACGTCACCCAGACCAGGACCAGGGACCCAAATCACTGAGCAACACAGCAGCCGATCTGGACCAGTGTTTTCTAGACCCAACATCTGGTGAGTTTGTGTTTCTGCAGGTTTATGTTTGAACATTTTGAAGGTTAAACCAGTTGTGATGGTTGCGTCAGTCTAAAGACGAAGGTCTGAGTGGCTCAGTTACCCTCCAGGACACTGGGACAGACTGGGACAGACTGGGACTGACTGGAAACGTCACTGTAGGAAAACTGTCCCAGTAAAACCAAAATCAGCATACATATAAAGTCAGAGTTTAAAGTGCTTTTTACTGTGCAGTGAGAGCAGCAGGATCTGGATCTGGATCTGAGGACTAGTTCAAGTCGTCTCTGCTGCAGCTGCTCGTCCTTTTCTTTGTGCTGTTTTCCATCATTTTCTTCTGAAACCTGCAGCTTGTGACTTTGCTGTGTGGACACACGTTACTCTGACTTTTTTACTTCAAACATACTATATATGACTTTTTTATACTTCTTCTGACATACTGTACTATGACTTTTTAAAAAATTTTTTCGACATACAATAGTATGACTTTTTTTATACTTTTTCTGACATGCTATACTGTGACTTTTTCAACATACAATACCATGACTTTTTTTCGACATACTATACTTTGACTTTTTTCGACATACTATAACATGACTTTTTTCGAAATACTATACTATGACTTTTTTGGCATACTATACTGTAACTTTTTTCGACATACTATACTATGACTTTTTCGACATACTATAACATGACTTTGTTCGACATACTATAACATGACATTTTTGACATACTATACAATGACTTTTTACGTGACTTTTTTCGACACTCTATACCACGACCTTTTACATGACTTTTTTCGAAATACTATACTATGACTTTTTTCGACATACTATAACATGACTTTTTTTGACATACTATACTATAACTTTTTTCGACATACTATAACATGACTTTTTTTGACATACTATACTATGACTTTTTTCGACATACTATACTATAACTTTTTTCGACATACTATAACATGACTTTTTTCGACATACTATACTATGACTTTTTTGACATACTATACTATAACTTTTTTCGACATACTATAACATGACTTTTTTCAGGCCTTTTTCGACATACTATACTATGACTTTTTTCGACATACTATACTATGACTTTTTTGACATACTATACTATAACTTTTTTAAACATACTATGACATGACTTTTTTTTCAACATACTATACTGTGACTTTTTTTCTACATACTATGACTTTTTTTTGACATACTATACTATGACTTTTTCGACATACTATACTGTGACTTTTTTGACATACTATACTGTGACTTTTTTCGACATGCTATACTATGACTTTTTTCGACATACTATACTATGACTTTTTTTGACATACTATACTATAACTTTTTACGTGACTTTTTTTCGACATACTATACCATGACTTTTTTCGACATACTATAATATGACATTTTTCGATATACTATAGTATGAATTTTTTTGAAATACTATACTATGACTTTTTTCGACATACAATAATGTGACTTTTTTCGACATACAATACTATGACTTTTTGCAACATACTATACTATGACTTTTTTCAACATACTATACTATGACTTTTTTCGACATACAATAATGTGACTTTTGTCGACATACAATACTATGACTTTTTTCGACATACAATAATGTGACTTTTTTTCGACATACAATACTATGACTTTTTTCAACATACCATACTATGACTTTTTTCAACATACTATACTATGACTTTTTTCGAGATACAATACGATGACTTTTTTCGATATACTATACTATAACTTTTTTTGACATACAATAATATGACTTTTTTCGATATACTATACTATAACTGTTTTTTGACATACAATAATATGACTTTTTTTCGATATACTATACTATGACTTTTTTCGAGATACTATACTGACTTTTTTTGACATACTATACTATGACTTTTTTCGACATACTATACTATAACTTTTTTCGACATACTATAACATGACTTTTTTCGACATACTATACTATGACTTTTTTGACATACTATACTATAACTTTTTTCGACATACTATAACATGACTTTTTTCAGGCCTTTTTCGACATACTATACTATGACTTTTTTCGACATACCATTCTATAACTTTTTTCGACATACTATACTATGACTTTTTTGACATACTATACTATAACTTTTTTAAACATACTATGACATGACTTTTTTTCAACATACTATACTGTGACTTTTTTCTACATACTATGACTTTTTTTGACATACTATACTATGACTTTTTCGACATACTATACTGTGACTTTTTTGACATACTATACTTTGACTTTTTCAACATACTATACTATGACTTTTTGCAACATACTATATGACTTTTTTCGACATACCATACTATGACTTTTTTGACATACTATACGATGACTTTTTTCGACATGCTATACTATGACTTTTTTCGACATACTATACTATGACTTTTTTTGACATACTATACTATAACTTTTTACGTGACTTTTTTCGACATACTATACCATGACTTTTTTCGACATACTATAATATGACATTTTTCGATATACTATAGTATGAATTTTTTTGAAATACTATACTATGACTTTTTTCGACATACAATAATGTGACTTTTGTCGACATACCATACTATGACTTTTTTCAACATACTATACTATGACTTTTTTCGAGATACAATACGATGACTTTTTTTCGATATACTATACTATAACTTTTTTTGACATACAATAATATGACTTTTTTCGATACACTATACTATAACTGTTTTTTGACATACAATAATATGACTTTTTTCGATATACTATACTATGACTTTTTTCGAGATACTATACTGACTTTTTTCGACATACTATACTGTGACTTTTTTCGACATACTATACTATGACTTTTTTGACATACTATACTATGACTTTTTTGACATACTATACTATGACTTTTTTCGACATACCATAATATGACTTTTTTCGACATACAATACCATGACTTTTTTCGACATACAATACTATGAGTTTTTTTCGACATACAATACTATGACTTTTTTAGACATACTACACTATGACTTTTTTCATGACTTTTTTTAAACATACTATACTATGACTTTTTCGACATACTATAGCATAACTTTTTTGACATACTATACGATGACTTTTTTCAAGATACTATACTATGACTTTTTTCAGTACTTTTTAAAACATACTATAATATGACTTTTTTCGACATAAAATAATGTGACTTTTTTCGACATACTATAGTATGACTTTTTTGACATACAATACTATGACTTTTTTCGACATACTACACTATGATTTTTTTCGACACGCTATACTAAGTATTGTCGACATACTATACTATGACTTTTTTGACATACTATAATATGACTTTTTTCACATACAATACGATGACTTTTTTCGACATACTACACTATGATTTTTTTCGACACGCTATACTAAGTATTGTCGACATACTATACTATGACTTTTCGTGACATGCTACACTATGACCTTTTTCATGACTTTTTTCGACATACTATACTTTGACTTTTTTCGACATACTATGACTTTTTTCAAGACTTTTTGCAACCTACTATAATATGACTTTTTTCGACATACTATACTGATTTTTTTCAACATACAATACTATGACTTTTTTTTCAACATACTATACTATGACTTTTTTCAGGACTTTTTCGACATACTATACTATGAATTTTTTCGACATACTATACTGTGACTTTTTTCTACTTACTATATGACTTTTTTTTGACATACTATAATATGACTTTTTCCAAGATACTACACTATGACTTTTTTTGACATACTATACTATGACTTTTTTCACATACTATATTATAACTTTTTACTTGACTTTTTTGACATACTATACTATGACTTTTTACATGACTTTTTTCGAAATACTGTACTATGACTTTTTTCGACATGCTATACTATGACTTTTTTCGACATACTATACTATGACTTTTTTTGACATACTATACCATGACTTTTTTCGACATACTATACTGTGACTTTTTTCGACATACTATACTATGAATGTTTTCGACATACTATGACTTTTTTGACATACTATACTATGACTTTTTTCAACATACTATACTATGACTTTTTTCAACATACTATACTATGACTTTTTTCGACATACCATACTATGACTTTTTTCGACATTCTATACTATGATTTTTTTCGACATACTATACTATGACTTTTTTTTGACATACTATACTATGACTTTTTTTGACATACTGTACTATGACTTTTTTCGACATACTATACTATGACTTTTTTCGACATGCTATACTATGACTTTTTTCGACATACCATACTATGACTTTTTACGTGACTTTTTTCGACATACTATACCATGACTTTTTTCGACATACTATAATATGACATTTTTCGATATACTGTAGTATGAATTTTTTTGACATACTATACTATGACTTTTTTCGACATACGATACTATAACTTTTTTCGACATACTATACTATAACTTTTTTCGACATACTATAACATGACTTTTTTCGACATACTATACTATGACTTTTTTGACATACTATACTATAACTTTTTTCGACATACTATAACATGACTTTTTTCGACATACTATACTATGACTTTTTTGACATACTATACTATAACTTTTTTCGACATAATATAACATGACTTTTTTTCAACATACTATACTATGAATGTTTTCGACATACTATACTATGACTTTTTTTCAACACACTATGATATGACTTTTTTCGACATACCATACTATGACTTTTTTGACATACCATACTATGACTTTTTTGACATACTATACTATGACTTTTTACATGACTTTTTTCGAAATACTATACTATGACTTTTTTTCGACATACGATACTATGACTTTTTTCGACATACTATACTATGACTTTTTTTGACATGCTATACTATGACTTTTTTCGACATACGATACTATGACTTTTTTCGACATACTATACTATGACTTTTTACGTGACTTTTTTCGACATACTATACTATAATTTTTTTCGACATACTATAACATGACTTTTTTCGACATACTATACCATGACTTTTTTCGACATACTATAATATGACATTTTTCGATATACTATAGTATGAATTTTTTTGACATACTATACTGTGACTTTTTTCGACATACAATAATGTGACTTTTTTCGACATACAATACTATGACTTTTGTCGACATACCATACTATGACTTTTTTCAACATACTATACTATGACTTTTTTCGACATACAATACTATGACTTTTTTCAACATACTATACTATGACTTTTTTTCGAGATACAATACGATGACTTTTTTCGATATACTATAATATAACTTTTTTTGACATCCAATAATATGACTTTTTTCGACATACAATACTGACTTTTTCGACATACCACACTATGACTTTTTTCGAGATACTATACTATGACTTTTTTTGACATACAATAATATGACTTTTTTAAACATACAATACCATGACTTTTTTCGACATACTATACTATGACTTTTTTTACATAAATTCCTGTAATTTTTTATACATACTATACTATGACCTTTTTCAAGATACTATATTATGACTTTTTTTTCGACATACAATACTATGACTTTTTTCGACATACAATACTATGAGTTTTTTTCACATACAATACGATGACTTTTTTCGACATACTACACGATGAATTTTTTTCGACACACTATACTGAGTATTGTCGACATACTACACTATGACTTTTTTTCAGGACTTTTTTCAACATACTATACTATGACTTTTTTCGACATACTATACTGATTTTTTTCAACATACAATACTATTACTTTTTTCGACATACTATACTATGACTTTTTTCATAACTTTTTTTAAACATACTATACTATGACTTTTTCGACATACTATACAATGACTTTTTTCGACATACTATACTATGACTTTTTTGACATACTATACTTTGACTTTTTTCGACATACTATACTATGACTTTTTTGACATACTATACGATGGCTTTTTTCAAGATACTATACTATGACTTTTTTTCGACATACTGTACCATGACTTTTTTCGACATACTATACTATGACTTTTGTCGACATACTATACTATGTCTTTTATCCACATGCTATACTACGACTTTTTTCAGTACTTTTTAAAACATACTATAATATGACTTTTTTGACATACAATACTATGACTTTTTTCGACATACTATAATATGACTTTTTCACATACAATACGATGACTTTTTTCGACATACTACACTATGATTTTTTTTTTCGACAGGCTATACTGAGTATTGTCGACATACTATACTATGACTTTTTGTGACATACTACACTATGACTTTTTTCATGACTTTTTTCGACATACTATACTTTGACTTTTTTCGACATACTATGACTTTTTTCATGACTTTTTTCAACATAGTATAATATGACTTTTTTGGACATACTATACTATGACTTTTTTTTTCGACATACTATACTATGACTTTTTTCAGGACTTTTTCGACATACTATACTATGAATTTTTTCGACATACTATACTGTGACTTTTTTCTACTTACTATATGACTTTTTTTGACATACTATACCATGACTTTTTCCAAGATACTACACTATGACTTTTTTTGACATACTATACTATGACTTTTTTGACATACTATATTATAACTTTTTACGTGACTTTTGTCGATATACTATAGTATGACTTTTTTGACATACTATACTATGACTTTTTTGACATACTATCCTATAACTTTTTTCAACATACTATAAAATGACTTTTTTCGACATACTATACTATGAATGTTTTCGACATACTATACTATGAATGTTTTCGACATACTATATTATGACTTTTTTCAAGAAACTATACTGACTTTTTTCGACATACTATACTGTGACTTTTTTCTACATACTATGACTTTTTTTGACATACTTTACTGTGACTTTTTTGACATACTATACTTTGACTTTTTCAACATACTATACTATGACTTTTTTTCGACATACAATAGGAATGACTTTTTTTCGACATACCATACTATGACTTTTTTGACATACTATACTATGACTTTTTACATGACTTTTTTCGAAATACTATACTATGACTTTTTTCGACAAGCTATACTATGATTTTTTTCGACATGCTATACTATGACTTTTTTCGACATACTATACTATGACTTTTTTTGACATACTATACTATGACTTTTTACGTGACTTTTTTCGACATACTATAGTATGAATTTTTTTGACATACTATACTATGACTTATTTCGACATACGATACTATGACTTTTTTCAAGATACTATAACTTTTTTCGACATACTATACTATAACTTTTTTCGACATACTATAACATGACTTTTTTCGACATACTATACTATGACTTTTTTGACATACTATACTATGACTTTTTTGACATACTATACTATAACTTTTTTCAACATACTATAACATGACTTTTTTCGACATACTATACTATGACTTTTTTGACATACTATACTATAACTTTTTTCGACATACTATACTATAACTTTTTTCGACATACTATACTATAACTTTTTTCGACATACTATAACATGAATTTTTTCGACATACTATACTATGACTTTTTTGACATACTATACTATGACTTTTTTGACATACTATACTATAACTTTTTTTCGACATACTATACTATGAATGTTTTCGACATACTATAATATGACATTTTTCGATATACTATAGTATGAATTTTTTGACATACTATACTATGACTTTTTTCGACATACGATACTATGACTTTTTTCGACATACTATAATATGACATTTTTCGATATACTATAGTATGAATTTTTTTGACATACTATACTATGACTTTTTTCGACATACTATACTATGACTTTTTTCGACATACAATAATATGACTTTTCAACATACAATACTATGACTTTTTTTGAGATACTATACTATGACTTTTTTCGACATACTATACTATGACTTTTTACATGACTTTTTTCGAAATACTATACTATGACTTTTTTCGACATGCTATACTGTGACTTTTTTGACATACTATACTATGAATTTTCACGTGACTTTTTCGACATACTATACTATGACTTTTCACATGACTTTTTTCGACATACGATACTATGACTTTTTTCGACATACTATACTATGACTTTTTTTGACATGCTATACTATGACTTTTTTCGACATACGATACTATGACTTTTTTTCGACATACTATACTATGACTTTTTACGTGACTTTTTTCGACATACTATACTATAATTTTTTTCGACATACTATAACATGACTTTTTTTCGACATACTATACCATGACTTTTTTCGACATACTATAATATGACATTTTTCGATATACTATAGTATGAATTTTTTTGACATACTATACTGTGACTTTTTTCGACATGCTATACTGTGACTTTTTTCTACATACTATGACTTTTTTTGACATACTATACTGTGACTTTTTCGACATACTATACTATGACTTTTTCGACATACTATACTATGACTTTTTTTCAAGAAACTATACTATGACTTTTTTCAACACACTATGATATGACTTTTTTGACATACTATACTATGGACTTTTTACGTGACTTTTTTCGACATGCTATACTATGACTTTTTTCGACATACGATACTATGACTTTTTTTTGACATACTATACTATGACTTTTTTCGACATACTATAATATGACATTTTTCGATATACTATAGTATGAATTTTTTTGACATACTATATTATGACTTTTTTCGACATACTATAATATGACATTTTTCGATATACTATAGTATGAATTTTTTTGACATACTGTACTACGACTTTTTTTTGACATACTATACTATGACTTTTTTCGACATACAATAATATGACTTTTTTCAACATACAATACTATGACTTTTTTTGAGATACTATACTATGACTTTTTTCGACATACTATACTATGACCTTTTACATGACTTTTTTCGAAATACTATACTATGACTTTTTTCGACATGCTATACTATGACTTTTTCGACATATTATACTATGACTTTTTTCAGGAAACTATACTATGACTTTTTTTCGACATACTATACTATGAATTTTCACGTGACTTTTTCGACATACTATACTATGACTTTTCACATGACTTTTTTCGAAATACTATACTATGACTTTTTTTGACATACTATACTATGACTTTTTACGTGACTTTTTTCGACATACTATAATATGACTTTTTTCGACATGCTATACTATGACTTTTTTCGACATACTATACTATGAATTTTTTGGACATATTATACTATGACTTTTTTCGGCATACGATACTATGAATTTTTTTCGACACACTATACTGAGTATTGTCGACATACTACACTATGACTTTTTTCATGACTTTTTTCGACATACTATACTTTGACTTTTTTCGACATACTATGACTTTTTTCAGGACTTTTTTCAACATACTATACTATGACTTTTTTCGACATACTATACTGATTTTTTTCAACATACAATACTATGACCTTTTTTCGAAATACTATACCATGACTTTTTTTCGACATACTATAATATGACATTTTTCGATATACCATACTATGACTTTTTTTCAACATACTATACTATGACTTTTTTCGACATACAATACTATGACTTTTTTCAACATACTATACTATGACTTTTTTCGACATACTATAATATGACATTTTTGACATACTATACAATGACTTTTTACATGACTTTTTTCGAAATACTATACTATGACTTTTTTCGACATACTATACTATGACTTTTTTTCGACATACTATACTATGACTTTTTTCGACATGCTATACTATGACTTTTTTCGACATACTATACTATGACTTTTTTCGACATGCTATACTATGACTTTTTTCGACATACTATAATATGACTTTTTTTGACAAACTATACTATAACTTTTTTCGACATACTATACTATAACTTTTTTCGACATACTATAACATGACTTTTTTCGAAATACTATACTATGCCTTATTGACATACTATACTGTAACTTTTTTCGACATACTATACTTTGACTTTTTTCGACATACTGTACTATGACTTTTTCGACATACTATAACATGACATTTTTGACATACTATACAATGACTTTTTACGTGACTTTTTTCGACACTCTATACCACAACTTTTTACATGACTTTTTTCGAAATACTATACTATGACTTTTTTGACATACTATACTATAACTTTTTTCGACATACTATAACATGACTTTTTTCGACATACTATACTATGACTTTTTTCAGGCCTTTTTCGACATACTATACTATGACTTTTTTCGACATACTATACTATAACTTTTTTCGACATACTATAACATGACTTTTTTCGACATACTATACTATGACTTTTTTGACATACTATACTATAACTTTTTTCGACATACTATAACATGACTTTTTTCAGGCCTTTTTCGACATACTATACTATGACTTTTTTCGACATACTATACTATAACTTTTTTCGACGTACTATAACATGACTTTTTTTCGACATACTATACTATGACTTTTTTGACATACTATACTATAACTTTTTTAAACATACTATGACATGACTTTTTTTCAACATACTATACTGTGACTTTTTTTCTACATACTATGACTTTTTTTTGACATACTATACTATGACTTTTTCGACATACTATACTGTGACTTTTTTGACATACTATACTTTGACTTTTTCAACATACTATACTATGACTTTTTGCAACATACTATATGACTTTTTTCGACATACCATACTATGACTTTTTTGACATACTATACGATGACTTTTTTCGACATGCTATACTATGACTTTTTTCGACATACTATACTATGACTTTTTTTGACATACTATACTATAACTTTTTACGTGACTTTTTTCGACATACTATACCATGACTGTTTTCGACATACTATAATATGACATTTTTCGATATACTATAGTATGAATTTTTTTGAAATACTATACTATGACTTTTTTCGACATACAATAATGTGACTTTTTTCGACATACAATACTATGACTTTTTTCAACATACTATACTATGACTTTTTTTCAACATACTATACTATAACTTTTTTCGACATACAATAATGTGACTTTTGTCAACATACTATACTATGACTTTTTCGACATACAATACTATGACTTTTTTCAACATACTATACTATGACTTTTTTCAACATACTATACTATAACTTTTTTCGACATACAATAATGTGACTTTTGTCAACATACTATACTATGACTTTTTCGACATACAATACTATGACTTTTTTCAACATACTATACTATGACTTTTTTCGAGATACAATACGATGACTTTTTTCGATATACTATACTATAACTTTTTTTGACATACAATAATATGACTTTTTTCGATATACTATACTATAACTGTTTTTTGACATACAATAATATGACTTTTTTCGATATACTATACTATGACTTTTTTCGAGATACTATACTATGACTTTTTTCGACATACTATACTGTGACTTTTTTCGACATACTATACTATGACTTTTTTGACATACTATACTATGACTTTTTTCGACATACCATAATATGACTTTTTTCGACATACAATACCATGACTTTTTTCGACATACAATACTATGAGTTTTTTTTCGACATACAATACTATGACTTTTTTAGACATACTAAACTATGACTTTTTTCATGACTTTTTTTGACATACTATACTATGACTTTTTTCGACATACGACACTGATTTTTTTCAACATACAATACTATGACTTTTTCGACATACTATACTATGACTTTTTTCATGACTTTTTTTAAACATACTATACTATGACTTTTTCGACATACTATAGCATAACTTTTTTGACATACTATACGATGACTTTTTTCAAGATAGTATACTATGACTTTTTTCAGTACTTTTTAAAACATACTATAATATGACTTTTTTCGACATAAAATAATATGACTTTTTTTCGACATACTATAGTATGACTTTTTTGACATACAATACTATGACTTTTTTCGACATACTACACTATGATTTTTTTCGACACGCTATACTAAGTATTGTCGACATACTATACTATGACTTTTTGTGACATACTACACTATGACTTTTTTTCATGACTTTTTTCGACATACTATACTTTGACTTTTTTCGACATACTATGACTTTTTTTCAAGACTTTTTGCAACATACTATAATATGACTTTTTTCGACATACTATACTGATTTTTTTCAACATACAATACTATGACTTTTTTTCAACATACTATACTATGACTTTTTTCAGGACTTTTTCGACATACTATACTATGAATTTTTTCGACATACTATACTGTGACTTTTTTCTACTTACTATATGACTTTTTTTTTGACATACTATAATATGACTTTTTCCAAGATACTACACTATGACTTTTTTTGACATACTATACTATGACTTTTTTCACATACTATATTATAACTTTTTACTTGACTTTTTTGACATACTATACTATGACTTTTTACATGACTTTTTTCGAAATACTGTACTATGACTTTTTTTGACATACTATACTATGACTTTTTTTCACATACTATATTATAACTTTTTACTTGACTTTTTGGACATACTATACTATGACTTTTTACATGACTTTTTTCGAAATACTGTACTATGACTTTTTTCGACATGCTATACTATGACTTTTTTCGACATACTATACTATGACTTTTTTTGACATACTATACCATGACTTTTTTCGACATACTATACTGTGACTTTTTTGACATACTATACTATGACTATTTTCGACATAGTATAACATGACTTTTTTCGACATACTATACTATGACTTTTTTAACATACTATAACATGACTTTTTTCGACATACTATACTATGACTTTTTTGACATACTATACTATAACTTTTTTTCAACATACTATAACATGACTTTTTTCGACATACTATACTATGAATGTTTTCGACATACTATGACTTTTTTGACATACTATACTATGACTTTTTTCAACATACTATACTATGACTTTTTTCAACATACTATACTATGACTTTTTTCGACATACCATACTATGACTTTTTTTCGACATTCTATACTATGATTTTTTTCGACATACTATACGATGACTTTTTTTGACATACTATACTATGACTTTTTTTTGACATACTGTACTATGACTTTTTTCGACATACTATACTATGACTTTTTTCAACATGCTATACTATGACTTTTTTCGACATACTATACTATGACTTTTTTTGACATACTATACTATGACTTTTTTCAAGATACTATACTATAACTTTTTTCGACATACTATACTATAACTTTTTTCGACATACTATAACATGACTTTTTTCGACATACTATACTATGACTTTTTTGACATACTATACTATAACTTTTTTCGACATACTACAACATGACTTTTTTCGACATACTATACTATGACTTTTTTGACATACTATACTATAACTTTTTTCGACATAATATAACATGACTTTTTTTCAACATACTATACTATGAATGTTTTCGACATACTATACTATGACTTTTTTCAACACACTATGATATGACTTTTTTCGACATACCATACTATGACTTTTTTGACATACTATACTATGACTTTTTACATGACTTTTTTCGAAATACTATACTATGACTTTTTTCGACATACTATACTATAACTTTTTTCGACGTACTATAACATGACTTTTTTTCGACATACTATACTATGACTTTTTTGACATACTATACTATAACTTTTTTAAACATACTATGACATGACTTTTTTTCAACATACTATACTGTGACTTTTTTCTACATACTATGACTTTTTTTGACATACTATACTATGACTTTTTCGACATACTATACTGTGACTTTTTTGACATACTATACTTTGACTTTTTCAACATACTATACTATGACTTTTTGCAACATACTATATGACTTTTTTCGACATACCATACTATGACTTTTTTGACATACTATACGATGACTTTTTTCGACATGCTATACTATGACTTTTTTCGACATACTATACTATGACTTTTTTTGACATACTATACTATAACTTTTTACGTGACTTTTTTCGACATACTATACCATGACTGTTTTCGACATACTATAATATGACATTTTTCGATATACTATAGTATGAATTTTTTTGAAATACTATACTATGACTTTTTTCGACATACAATAATGTGACTTTTTTCGACATACAATACTATGACTTTTTTTCAACATACTATACTATGACTTTTTTCAACATACTATACTATAACTTTTTTCGACATACAATAATGTGACTTTTGTCAACATACTATACTATGACTTTTTCGACATACAATACTATGACTTTTTTCAACATACTATACTATGACTTTTTTTGACATACTATACTATGACTTTTTTCGACATACTATAATATGACATTTTTCGACATACGATACTATGACTTTTTTTGACATACTATACTATGACTTTTTTCGACATACTATAATATGACATTTTTCGATATACTATAGTATGAATTTTTTTGACATACTATATTATGACTTTTTTCGACATACTATAATATGACATTTTTCGATATACTATAGTATGAATTTTTTTGACATACTGTACTACGACTTTTTTTGACATACTATACTATGACTTTTTTCGACATACAATAATATGACTTTTTTCAACATACAATACTATGACTTTTTTTGAGATACTATACTATGACTTTTTTCGACATACTATACTATGACCTTTTACATGACTTTTTTCGAAATACTATACTATGACTTTTTTCGACATGCTATACTATGACTTTTTCGACATATTATACTATGACTTTTTTCAGGAAACTATACTATGACTTTTTTCGACATACTATACTATGAATTTTCACGTGACTTTTTCGACATACTATACTATGACTTTTCACATGACTTTTTTCGAAATACTATACTATGACTTTTTTTGACATACTATACTATGACTTTTTACGTGACTTTTTTCGACATACTATAATATGACTTTTTTCGACATGCTATACTATGACTTTTTTCGACATACTATACTATGAATTTTTTGGACATATTATACTATGACTTTTTTCGGCATACGATACTATGAATTTTTTTCGACACACTATACTGAGTATTGTCGACATACTACACTATGACTTTTTTTCATGACTTTTTTCGACATACTATACTTTGACTTTTTTCGACATACTATGACTTTTTTCAGGACTTTTTTCAACATACTATACTATGACTTTTTTCGACATACTATACTGATTTTTTTCAACATACAATACTATGACCTTTTTTCGAAATACTATACCATGACTTTTTTCGACATACTATAATATGACATTTTTCGATATACCATACTATGACTTTTTTCAACATACTATACTATGACTTTTTTCGACATACAATACTATGACTTTTTTCAACATACTATACTATGACTTTTTTCGACATACTATAATATGACATTTTTGACATACTATACAATGACTTTTTACATGACTTTTTTCGAAATACTATACTATGACTTTTTTCGACATACTATACTATGACTTTTTTCGACATACTATACTATGACTTTTTTCGACATGCTATACTATGACTTTTTTCGACATACTATACTATGACTTTTTTCGACATGCTATACTATGACTTTTTTCGACATACTATAATATGACTTTTTTTGACAAACTATACTATAACTTTTTTCGACATACTATACTATAACTTTTTTCGACATACTATAACATGACTTTTTTCGAAATACTATACTATGCCTTATTGACATACTATACTGTAACTTTTTTCGACATACTATACTTTGACTTTTTTCGACATACTGTACTATGACTTTTTCGACATACTATAACATGACATTTTTGACATACTATACAATGACTTTTTACGTGACTTTTTTCGACACTCTATACCACAACTTTTTACATGACTTTTTTCGAAATACTATACTATGACTTTTTTGACATACTATACTATAACTTTTTTCGACATACTATAACATGACTTTTTTCGACATACTATACTATGACTTTTTTTCAGGCCTTTTTCGACATACTATACTATGACTTTTTTCGACATACTATACTATAACTTTTTTCGACATACTATAACATGACTTTTTTCGACATACTATACTATGACTTTTTTGACATACTATACTATAACTTTTTTCGACATACTATAACATGACTTTTTTCAGGCCTTTTTCGACATACTATACTATGACTTTTTTCGACATACTATACTATAACTTTTTTCGACGTACTATAACATGACTTTTTTTCGACATACTATACTATGACTTTTTTGACATACTATACTATAACTTTTTTAAACATACTATGACATGACTTTTTTTCAACATACTATACTGTGACTTTTTTCTACATACTATGACTTTTTTTGACATACTATACTATGACTTTTTCGACATACTATACTGTGACTTTTTTGACATACTATACTTTGACTTTTTCAACATACTATACTATGACTTTTTGCAACATACTATATGACTTTTTTCGACATACCATACTATGACTTTTTTGACATACTATACGATGACTTTTTTCGACATGCTATACTATGACTTTTTTCGACATACTATACTATGACTTTTTTTGACATACTATACTATAACTTTTTACGTGACTTTTTTCGACATACTATACCATGACTGTTTTCGACATACTATAATATGACATTTTTCGATATACTATAGTATGAATTTTTTTGAAATACTATACTATGACTTTTTTCGACATACAATAATGTGACTTTTTTCGACATACAATACTATGACTTTTTTCAACATACTATACTATGACTTTTTTCAACATACTATACTATAACTTTTTTCGACATACAATAATGTGACTTTTGTCAACATACTATACTATGACTTTTTCGACATACAATACTATGACTTTTTTCAACATACTATACTATGACTTTTTTCAACATACTATACTATAACTTTTTTCGACATACAATAATGTGACTTTTGTCAACATACTATACTATGACTTTTTCGACATACAATACTATGACTTTTTTCAACATACTATACTATGACTTTTTTCGAGATACAATACGATGACTTTTTTCGATATACTATACTATAACTTTTTTTGACATACAATAATATGACTTTTTTCGATATACTATACTATAACTGTTTTTTGACATACAATAATATGACTTTTTTCGATATACTATACTATGACTTTTTTCGAGATACTATACTATGACTTTTTTCGACATACTATACTGTGACTTTTTTCGACATACTATACTATGACTTTTTTGACATACTATACTATGACTTTTTTCGACATACCATAATATGACTTTTTTCGACATACAATACCATGACTTTTTTCGACATACAATACTATGAGTTTTTTTTCGACATACAATACTATGACTTTTTTAGACATACTAAACTATGACTTTTTTCATGACTTTTTTTGACATACTATACTATGACTTTTTTCGACATACGACACTGATTTTTTTTCAACATACAATACTATGACTTTTTCGACATACTATACTATGACTTTTTTCATGACTTTTTTTAAACATACTATACTATGACTTTTTCGACATACTATAGCATAACTTTTTTGACATACTATACGATGACTTTTTTCAAGATAGTATACTATGACTTTTTTCAGTACTTTTTAAAACATACTATAATATGACTTTTTTCGACATAAAATAATATGACTTTTTTCGACATACTATAGTATGACTTTTTTGACATACAATACTATGACTTTTTTCGACATACTACACTATGATTTTTTTCGACACGCTATACTAAGTATTGTCGACATACTATACTATGACTTTTTGTGACATACTACACTATGACTTTTTTCATGACTTTTTTCGACATACTATACTTTGACTTTTTTCGACATACTATGACTTTTTTCAAGACTTTTTGCAACATACTATAATATGACTTTTTTCGACATACTATACTGATTTTTTTCAACATACAATACTATGACTTTTTTTTCAACATACTATACTATGACTTTTTTCAGGACTTTTTCGACATACTATACTATGAATTTTTTCGACATACTATACTGTGACTTTTTTCTACTTACTATATGACTTTTTTTTTGACATACTATAATATGACTTTTTCCAAGATACTACACTATGACTTTTTTTGACATACTATACTATGACTTTTTTCACATACTATATTATAACTTTTTACTTGACTTTTTTGACATACTATACTATGACTTTTTACATGACTTTTTTCGAAATACTGTACTATGACTTTTTTTGACATACTATACTATGACTTTTTTCACATACTATATTATAACTTTTTACTTGACTTTTTGGACATACTATACTATGACTTTTTACATGACTTTTTTCGAAATACTGTACTATGACTTTTTTCGACATGCTATACTATGACTTTTTTCGACATACTATACTATGACTTTTTTTGACATACTATACCATGACTTTTTTCGACATACTATACTGTGACTTTTTTGACATACTATACTATGACTATTTTCGACATAGTATAACATGACTTTTTTCGACATACTATACTATGACTTTTTTGACATACTATACTATAACTTTTTTCAACATACTATAACATGACTTTTTTCGACATACTATACTATGAATGTTTTCGACATACTATGACTTTTTTGACATACTATACTATGACTTTTTTCAACATACTATACTATGACTTTTTTCAACATACTATACTATGACTTTTTTCGACATACCATACTATGACTTTTTTCGACATTCTATACTATGATTTTTTTCGACATACTATACGATGACTTTTTTTGACATACTATACTATGACTTTTTTTGACATACTGTACTATGACTTTTTTCGACATACTATACTATGACTTTTTTCAACATGCTATACTATGACTTTTTTCGACATACTATACTATGACTTTTTTTTGACATACTATACTATGACTTTTTTCAAGATACTATACTATAACTTTTTTCGACATACTATACTATAACTTTTTTCGACATACTATAACATGACTTTTTTCGACATACTATACTATGACTTTTTTGACATACTATACTATAACTTTTTTCGACATACTACAACATGACTTTTTTCGACATACTATACTATGACTTTTTTGACATACTATACTATAACTTTTTTCGACATAATATAACATGACTTTTTTTCAACATACTATACTATGAATGTTTTCGACATACTATACTATGACTTTTTTCAACACACTATGATATGACTTTTTTCGACATACCATACTATGACTTTTTTGACATACTATACTATGACTTTTTACATGACTTTTTTTCGAAATACTATACTATGACTTTTTTCGACATACTATACTATAACTTTTTTCGACGTACTATAACATGACTTTTTTTCGACATACTATACTATGACTTTTTTGACATACTATACTATAACTTTTTTAAACATACTATGACATGACTTTTTTTCAACATACTATACTGTGACTTTTTTCTACATACTATGACTTTTTTTGACATACTATACTATGACTTTTTCGACATACTATACTGTGACTTTTTTGACATACTATACTTTGACTTTTTCAACATACTATACTATGACTTTTTGCAACATACTATATGACTTTTTTCGACATACCATACTATGACTTTTTTGACATACTATACGATGACTTTTTTCGACATGCTATACTATGACTTTTTTTTCGACATACTATACTATGACTTTTTTTTGACATACTATACTATAACTTTTTACGTGACTTTTTTCGACATACTATACCATGACTGTTTTCGACATACTATAATATGACATTTTTCGATATACTATAGTATGAATTTTTTTGAAATACTATACTATGACTTTTTTCGACATACAATAATGTGACTTTTTTTCGACATACAATACTATGACTTTTTTCAACATACTATACTATGACTTTTTTCAACATACTATACTATAACTTTTTTCGACATACAATAATGTGACTTTTGTCAACATACTATACTATGACTTTTTCGACATACAATACTATGACTTTTTTCAACATACTATACTATGACTTTTTTCAACATACTATACTATAACTTTTTTCGACATACAATAATGTGACTTTTGTCAACATACTATACTATGACTTTTTCGACATACAATACTATGACTTTTTTCAACATACTATACTATGACTTTTTTCGAGATACAATACGATGACTTTTTTCGATATACTATACTATAACTTTTTTTGACATACAATAATATGACTTTTTTCGATATACTATACTATAACTGTGTTTTGACATACAATAATATGACTTTTTTCGATATACTATACTATGACTTTTTTCGAGATACTATACTATGACTTTTTTCGACATACTATACTGTGACTTTTTTCGACATACTATACTATGACTTTTTTGACATACTATACTATGACTTTTTTCGACATACCATAATATGACTTTTTTCGACATACAATACCATGACTTTTTTCGACATACAATACTATGAGTTTTTTTCGACATACAATACTATGACTTTTTTAGACATACTACACTATGACTTTTTTCATGACTTTTTTTGACATACTATACTATGACTTTTTTCGACATACGACACTGATTTTTTTCAACATACAATACTATGACTTTTTCGACATACTATACTATGACTTTTTTCATGACTTTTTTTTAAACATACTATACTATGACTTTTTTCGACATACTATAGCATAACTTTTTTGACATACTATACGATGACTTTTTTTTCAAGATAGTATACTATGACTTTTTTCCAGTACTTTTTAAAACATACTATAATATGACTTTTTTCGACATAAAATAATATGACTTTTTTTTCGACATACTATAGTATGACTTTTTTGACATACAATACTATGACTTTTTTCGACATACTACACTATGATTTTTTTCGACACGCTATACTAAGTATTGTCGACATACTATACTATGACTTTTTGTGACATACTACACTATGACTTTTTTCATGACTTTTTTCGACATACTATACTTTGACTTTTTTCGACATACTATGACTTTTTTTCAAGACTTTTTGCAACATACTATAATATGACTTTTTTCACATACAATACGATGACTTTTTTCGACATACTACACTATGATTTTTTTCGACATGCTATACTAAGTATTGTCGACATACTATACTATGACTTTTCATGACATACTACACTATGACTTTTTTCATGACTTTTTTTTGACATACTATACTATGACTTTTTTCACATACTATATTATAACTTTTTACTTGACTTTTTTGACATACTATACTATGACTTTTTACATGACTTTTTTCGAAATACTGTACTATGACTTTTTTTGACATACTATACTATGACTTTTTTTTTGACATACTATACCATGACTTTTTTCGACATACTATAGCATAACTTTTTTGACATACTATACGATGACTTTTTTCAAGATACTATACTATGACTTTTTTCAGTACTTTTTAAAACATACTATAATATGACTTTTTTCGACATAAAATAATATGACTTTTTTCGACATACTATAGTATGACTTTTTTGACATACAATACGATGACTTTTTTCGACATACTACACTATGATTTTTTTCGACACGCTATACTAAGTATTGTCGACATACTATACTATGACTTTTTGTGACATACTACACTATGACTTTTTTCATGACTTTTTTCGACATACTATACTTTGACTTTTTTCGACATACTATGACTTTTTTCAAGACTTTTTGCAACATACTATAATATGACTTTTTTCGACATACTATACTGATTTTTTTCAACATACAATACTATGACTTTTTTTTCAACATACTATACTATGACTTTTTTCAGGACTTTTTCGACATACTATACTATGAATTTTTTCGACATACTATACTGTGACTTTTTTCTACTTACTATATGACTTTTTTTTTGACATACTATAATATGACTTTTTCCAAGATACTGCACTATGACTTTTTTTGACATACTATACTATGACTTTTTTCACATACTATATTATAACTTTTTACTTGACTTTTTTGACATACTATACTATGACTTTTTACATGACTTTTTTCGAAATACTGTACTATGACTTTTTTTGACATACTATACTATGACTTTTTTCACATACTATATTATAACTTTTTACTTGACTTTTTTGACATACTATACTATGACTTTTTACATGACTTTTTTCGAAATACTGTACTATGACTTTTTTCGACATGCTATACTATGACTTTTTTTCGACATACTATACTATGACTTTTTTTCGACATACTATACTATGACCTTTTACATGACTTTTTTCGAAATACTATACTATGACTTTTTTCGACATACTATACTATGACTTTTTCGACATACTATACTATGACTTTTTTCAGGAAACTATACTATGACTTTTTTCGACATACTATACTATGAATTTTCACGTGACTTTTTCGACATACTATACTATGACTTTTCACATGACTTTTTTCGAAATACTATACTATGACTTTTTTTGACATACTATACTATGACTTTTTACGTGACTTTTTTCGACATACTATAATATGACTTTTTTCGACATGCTATACTATGACTTTTTTCGACATACTATACTATGAATTTTTTGGACATATTATACTATGACTTTTTTCGGCATACGATACTATGAATTTTTTTCGACACACTATACTGAGTATTGTCGACATACTACACTATGACTTTTTTCATGATTTTTTCGACATACTATACTTTGACTTTTTTCGACATACTATGACTTTTTTCAGGACTTTTTTCAACATACTATACTATGACTTTTTTCGACATACTATACTGATTTTTTTTCAACATACAATACTATGACCTTTTTTCGACATACTATACCATGACTTTTTTCGACATACTATAATATGACATTTTTCGATATGCCATACTATGACTTTTTTTCAACATACTATACTATGACTTTTTTCGACATACAATACTATGACTTTTTTCAACATACTATACTATGACTTTTTTCGACATACTATAATATGACATTTTTGACATACTATACAATGACTTTTTACATGACTTTTTTCGAAATACTATACTATGACTTTTTTTTTTGACATACTATACTATGACTTTTTTCGACATACTATACTATGACTTTTTTCGACATGCTATACTATGACTTTTTTCGACATATTATACTATGACTTTTTTCGACATGCTATACTATGACTTTTTTCGACATACTATAATATGACTTTTTTTGACAAACTATACTATAACTTTTTTCGACATACTATACTATAACTTTTTTCGACATACTATAACATGACTTTTTTCGAAATACTATACTATGCCTTATTGACATACTATACTGTAACTTTTTTTCGACATACTATACTATGACTTTTTTCGACATACTATACTATGACTTTTTCGACATACTATAACATGACATTTTTGACATACTATACAATGACTTTTTACGTGACTTTTTTCGACACTCTATACCACAACTTTTTACATGACTTTTTTCGAAATACTATACTATGACTTTTTTGACATACTATACTATAACTTTTTTCGACATACTATAACATGACTTTTTTTCGACATACTATACTATGACTTTTTTCAGGCCTTTTTCGACATACTATACTATGACTTTTTTCGACATACTATACTATAACTTTTTTCGACATACTATAACATGACTTTTTTCGACATACTATACTATGACTTTTTTGACATACTATACTATAACTTTTTTCGACATACTATAACATGACTTTTTTCAGGCCTTTTTCGACATACTATACTATGACTTTTTTCGACATACTATACTATAACTTTTTTCGACGTACTATAACATGACTTTTTTTCGACATACTATACTATGACTTTTTTGACATACTATACTATAACTTTTTTAAACATACTATGACATGACTTTTTTTCAACATACTATACTGTGACTTTTTTCTACATACTATGACTTTTTTTGACATACTATACTATGACTTTTTCGACATACTATACTGTGACTTTTTTGACATACTATACTTTGACTTTTTCAACATACTATACTATGACTTTTTGCAACATACTATATGACTTTTTTCGACATACCATACTATGACTTTTTTGACATACTATACGATGACTTTTTTCGACATGCTATACTATGACTTTTTTCGACATACTATACTATGACTTTTTTTGACATACTATACTATAACTTTTTACGTGACTTTTTTCGACATACTATACCATGACTGTTTTCGACATACTATAATATGACATTTTTCGATATACTATAGTATGAATTTTTTTGAAATACTATACTATGACTTTTTTCGACATACAATAATGTGACTTTTTTCGACATACAATACTATGACTTTTTTCAACATACTATACTATGACTTTTTTCAACATACTATACTATAACTTTTTTCGACATACAATAATGTGACTTTTGTCAACATACTATACTATGACTTTTTCGACATACAATACTATGACTTTTTTTCAACATACTATACTATGACTTTTTTCAACATACTATACTATAACTTTTTTCGACATACAATAATGTGACTTTTGTCAACATACTATACCATGACTTTTTTCGACATACAATACTATGACTTTTTTCAACATACTATACTATGACTTTTTTCGAGATACAATACGATGACTTTTTTCAATATACTATACTATAACTTATTTTGACATACAATAATATGACTTTTTTCGATATACTATACTATAACTGTTTTTTGACATACAATAATATGACTTTTTTCGATATACTATACTATGACTTTTTTCGAGATACTATACTATGACTTTTTTCGACATACTATACTGTGACTTTTTTCGACATACTATACTATGACTTTTTTGACATACTATACTATGACTTTTTTCGACATACCATAATATGACTTTTTTCGACATACAATACCATGACTTTTTTCGACATACAATACTATGAGTTTTTTTCGACATACAATACTATGACTTTTTTAGACATACTACACTATGACTTTTTTCATGACTTTTTTTGACATACTATACTATGACTTTTTTCGACATACGACACTGATTTTTTTCAACATACAATACTATGACTTTTTCGACATACTATACTATGACTTTTTTTCATGACTTTTTTTAAACATACTATCCTATGACTTTTTCGACATACTATAGCATAACTTTTTTGACATACTATACGATGACTTTTTTTCAAGATAGTATACTATGACTTTTTTTCAGTACTTTTTAAAACATACTATAATATGACTTTTTTCGACATAAAATAATATGACTTTTTTCGACATACTATAGTATGACTTTTTTGACATACAATACTATGACTTTTTTCGACATACTACACTATGATTTTTTTCGACACGCTATACTAAGTATTGTCGACATACTATACTATGACTTTTTGTGACATACTACACTATGACTTTTTTCATGACTTTTTTCGACATACTATACTTTGACTTTTTTCGACATACTATGACTTTTTTTCAAGACTTTTTGCAACATACTATAATATGACTTTTTTCACATACAATACGATGACTTTTTTCGACATACTACACTATGATTTTTTTCGACATGCTATACTAAGTATTGTCGACATACTATACGATGACTTTTCGTGACATACTACACTATGACTTTTTTCATGACTTTTTTTGACATACTATACTATGACTTTTTTCACATACTATATTATAACTTTTTACTTGACTTTTTTGACATTCTATACTATGACTTTTTACATGACTTTTTTCGAAATACTGTACTATGACTTTTTTTGACATACTATACTATGACTTTTTTTGACATACTATACCATGACTTTTTTCGACATACTATAGCATAACTTTTTTGACATACTATACGATGACTTTTTTCAAGATACTATACTATGACTTTTTTCAGTACTTTTTAAAACATACTATAATATGACTTTTTTTCGACATAAAATAATATGACTTTTTTCGACATACTATAGTATGACTTTTTTGACATACAATACTATGACTTTTTTCGACATACTACACTATGATTTTTTTCGACACGCTATACTAAGTATTGTCGACATACTATCCTATGACTTTTTGTGACATACTACACTATGACTTTTTTCATGACTTTTTTCGACATACTATACTTTGACTTTTTTCGACATACTATGACTTTTTTCAAGACTTTTTGCAACATACTATAATATGACTTTTTTCGACATACTATACTGATTTTTTTCAACATACAATACTATGACTTTTTTTTCAACATACTATACTATGACTTTTTTCAGGACTTTTTCGACATACTATACTATGAATTTTTTCGACATACTATACTGTGACTTTTTTCTACTTACTATATGACTTTTTTTTTGACATACTATAATATGACTTTTTCCAAGATACTACACTATGACTTTTTTTGACATACTATACTATGACTTTTTTCACATACTATATTATAACTTTTTACTTGACTTTTTTGACATACTATACTATGACTTTTTACATGACTTTTTTCGAAATACTGTACTATGACTTTTTTTTGACATACTATACTATGACTTTTTTCACATACTATATTATAACTTTTTACTTGACTTTTTTGACATACTATACTATGACTTTTTACATGACTTTTTTTCGAAATACTGTACTATGACTTTTTTCGACATGCTATACTATGACTTTTTTCGACATACTATACTATGACTTTTTTTGACATACTATACCATGACTTTTTTTTCGACATACTATACTGTGACTTTTTTGACATACTATACTATGACTATTTTCGACATAGTATAACATGACTTTTTTCGACATACTATACTATGACTTTTTTGACATACTATAACATGACTTTTTTCGACATACTATACTATGACTTTTTTGACATACTATACTATAACTTTTTTCAACATACTATAACATGACTTTTTTCGACATACTATACTATGAATGTTTTCGACATACTATACTATGAATGTTTTTGACATACTATGACTTTTTTGACATACTATACTATGACTTTTTTCAACATACTATACTATGACTTTTTTCAACATACTATACTATGACTTTTTTCGACATACCATACTATGACTTTTTTCGACATTCTATACTATGATTTTTTTCGACATACTATACGATGACTTTTTTTTGACATACTATACTATGACTTTTTTTGACATACTGTACTATGACTTTTTTCGACATACCATACTATGACTTTCTACGTGACTTTTTTCGACACACTATACCATGACTTTTTTCGACATACTATAATATGACATTTTTCGATATACTGTAGTATGAATTTTTTTGACATACTATACTATGACTTTTTTCGACATACGATACTATGACTTTTTTTCAAGATACTATACTATAACTTTTTTCGACATACTATACTATAACTTTTTTCGACATACTATAACATGACTTTTTTCGACATACTATACTATGACTTTTTTGACATACTATACTATAACTTTTTTCGACATACTACAACATGACTTTTTTCGACATACTATACTATGACTTTTTTGACATACTATACTATAACTTTTTTCGACATAATATAACATGACTTTTTTCAACATACTATACTATGAATGTTTTCGACATACTATACTATGACTTTTTTCAACACACTATATGACTTTTTTCGACATACCATACTATGACTTTTTTGACATACTATACTATGACTTTTTACATGACTTTTTTCGAAATACTATACTATGACTTTTTTCAACATACGATACTTTTTTTTTTATGACTTTTTTCGACATACTATACTATGACTTTTTTTGACATGCTATACTATGACTTTTTTCGACATACGATACTATGACTTTTTTCGACATACTATACTATGACTTTTTTTGACATACTATACTATGACTTTTTACGTGACTTTTTTCGACATACTATACCATGACTTTTTTCGACATACTATAATATGACATTTTTTGACATACTATACTATAACTTTTTACGTGACTTTTTTCGACATACTATACCATGACTTTTTTCGACATACTATAATATGACATTTTTCGATATACTATAGTATGAATTTTTTTGACATACTATACTGTGACTTTTTTCGACATACAATAATGTGACTTTTTTCGACATACAATACTATGACTTTTGTCGACATACTATACTATGACTTTTTTCGACATACAATACTATGACTTTTTTCAACATACTATACTATGACTTTTTTCGACATACAATACTATGACTTTTTTCAACATACTATACTATGACTTTTTTTCGAGATACAATACGATGACTTTTTTCGATATACTATAATATAACTTTTTTTGACATACAATAATATGACTTTTTTCGACATACAATACTGACTTTTTCGACATACCACACTATGACTTTTTTCGAGATACTATACTATGACTTTTTTTGACATACAATAATATGACTTTTTTAAACATACAATACCATGACTTTTTTCGACATACTATACTATGACTTTTTTTACATAAATTCCTGTAATTTTTTATACATACTATACTATGACCTTTTTCAAGATACTATATTATGACTTTTTTTCGACATACAATACTATGACTTTTTTCGACATACAATACTATGAGTTTTTTTCACATACAATACGATGACTTTTTTCGACATACTACACTATGAATTTTTTTCGACACACTATACTGAGTATTGTCGACATACTACACTATGACTTTTTTCATGACTTTTTTCGACATACTATACTTTGACTTTTTTCGACATACTGACTTTTTTTCAGGACTTTTTTCAACATACTATACTATGACTTTTTTCGACATACTATACTGATTTTTTTCAACATACAATACTATTACTTTTTTCGACATACTATACTATGACTTTTTCGACATAGTATACTATGACTTTTTTCGACATACTATACTATGACTTTTTTGACATACTATACTTTGACTTTTTTCGACATACTATACTATGACTTTTTTTTTTTTTTTTTTTGACATACTATACGATGGCTTTTTTCAAGATACTATACTATGACTTTTTTTCGACATACTGTACCATGACTTTTTTTCGACGTACTATACTATGACTTTTGTCGACATACTATACTATGTCTTTTATCCACATGCCATACTATGACTTTTTTCAGTACTTTTTAAAACATACTATAATATGACTTTTTTCGACATACTATAGTATGACTTTTTTCGACATACCATACTATGACTTTTTTGACATACAATACTATGACTTTTTTCGACATACTATAATATGACTTTTTCACATACAATACGATGACTTTTTGTGACATACTACACTATGACTTTTTTCATGACTTTTTTCGACATACTATACTTTGACTTTTTTCGACATACGATGACTTTTTTCATGACTTTTTTCAACATACTATAATATGACTTTTTTGGACATACTATACTATGACTTTTTTCAGGACTTTTTCGACATACTATACTATGAATTTTTTCGACATACTATACTGTGACTTTTTTCTACTTACTATATGACTTTTTTTGACATACTATACCATGACTTTTTTTGACATACTGTACTATGACTTTTTTCGACATACCATACTATGACTTTTTACGTGACTTTTTTCGACACACTATACCATGACTTTTTTCGACATACTATAATATGACATTTTTCGATATACTGTAGTATGAATTTTTTTTGACATACTATACTATGACTTTTTTCGACATACGATACTATGACTTTTTTCAAGATACTATACTATAACTTTTTTCGACATACTATACTATAACTTTTTTCGACATACTATAATATGACTTTTTTCGACATACTATACTATGACTTTTTTGACATACTATACTATAACCTTTTTTCGACATACTACAACATGACTTTTTTCGACATACTATACTATGACTTTTTTGACATACTATACTATAACTTTTTTCGACATAATATAACATGACTTTTTTTCAACATACTATACTATGAATGTTTTCGACATACTATACTATGACTTTTTTCAACACACTATGATATGACTTTTTTCGACATACCATACTATGACTTTTTTTGACATACTATACTATGACTTTTTACATGACTTTTTTCGAAATACTATACTATGACTTTTTTCAACATACGATACTATGACTTTTTTTCGACATACTATACTATGACTTTTTTTGACATGCTATACTATGACTTTTTTTCGACATACGATACTATGACTTTTTTCGACATACTATACTATGACTTTTTTTGACATACTATACTATGACTTTTTACGTGACTTTTTTCGACATACTATACCATGACTTTTTTCGACATACTATAATATGACATTTTTTGACATACTATACTATAACTTTTTACGTGACTTTTTTCGACATACTATACCATGACTTTTTTCGACATACTATAATATGACATTTTTCGATATACTATAGTATGAATTTTTTTGACATACTATACTGTGACTTTTTTCGACATACAATAATGTGACTTTTTTTCGACATACAATACTATGACTTTTGTCGACATACCATACTATGACTTTTTTCAACATACTATACTATGACTTTTTTCGACATACAATACTATGACTTTTTTCAACATACTATACTATGACTTTTTTCGAGATACAATACGATGACTTTTTTCGATATACTATAATATAACTTTTTTTGACATACAATAATATGACTTTTTTCGACATACAATACTGACTTTTTTTGACTTTTTTTTCGACATACCACACTATGACTTTTTTTCGAGATACTATACTATGACTTTTTTTGACATACAATAATATGACTTTTTTAAACATACAATACCATGACTTTTTTTCGACATACTATACTATGACTTTTTTTACATAAATTCCTGTAATTTTTTATACATACTATACTATGACCTTTTTCAAGATACTATACTATGACTTTTTTCGACATACAATACTATGACTTTTTTCGACATACAATACTATGAGTTTTTTTCACATACAATACGATGACTTTTTTCGACATACTACACTATGAATTTTTTTCGACACACTATACTGAGTATTGTCGACATACTACACTATGACTTTTTCCATGACTTTTTTCGACATACTATACTTTGACTTTTTTCGACATACTGACTTTTTTCAGGACTTTTTTCAACATACTATACTATGACTTTTTTCGACATACTATACTGATTTTTTTCAACATACAATACTATTACTTTTTTCGACATACTATACTATGACTTTTTCGACATAGTATACTATGACTTTTTTCGACATACTATACTATGACTTTTTTGACATACTATACTTTGACTTTTTTTCGACATACTATACTATGACTTTTTTGACATACTATACGATGGCTTTTTTCGACATACTGTACCATGACTTTTTTCGACATACTATACTATGACTTTTTTTCGACATACTATACTATGTCTTTTATCCACATGCCATACTATGACTTTTTTCATTGTACTTTTTAAAACATACTATAATATGACTTTTTTTTGACATACACTACTATGACTTTTTTCGACATACTATAATATGACTTTTTCACATACAATACGATGACTTTTTGTGACATACTACACTATGACTTTTTTCATGACTTTTTTCGACATACTATACTTTGACTTTTTTCGACATACGATGACTTTTTTTCATGACTTTTTTCAACATACTATAATATGACTTTTTTGGACATACTATACTATGACTTTTTTTCGACATACTATACTGTGACTTTTTTCTACTTACTATATGACTTTTTTTGACATACTATACCATGACTTTTTCCAAGATACTACACTATGACTTTTTTTTTGACATACTATACTATGACTTTTTTGACATACTATATTATAACTTTTTACGTGACTTTTTTCAACATACAATACTATGACTTTTTTTGAGATACTATACTGACTTTTTTCGACATACTATACTATGACTTTTTTCGAAATACTATACTATGACTTTTTTCGACATGCTATACTGTGACTTTTTTGACATGCTATACTATGACTTTTTTCGACATACTCTACTATGACTTTTTTCTTTTTTTGACATACTATACTATGACTTTTTACGTGTACTTTTTTCGACATACTATAATATGACTTTTTTTGACATATTATACTGTGACTTTTTTCGACATACGATACTATGACTTTTTTGACATACTATACTATGGACTTTTTACATGACTTTTTTCGAAATACTATACTGTGACTTTTTTCGACATATAATACTATGAGTTTTTTCGACATACCATACTATGACTTTTTTGACATACTATACTATGGACTTTTTACATGACTTTTTTCGAAATACTATACTATGACTTTTTTCGACATGCTATACTATGACTTTTTTCGACAGACGATACTATGACTTTTTTTGACATGCTATACTATGACTTTTTAAGTGACTTTTTTCGACATACTATAATATGACATTTTTCGACATACTATAATATGACATTTTTCGATATACTATAGTATGAATTTTTTTGACATACTATACGATGACTTTTTTCGACATACGATACTATGACTTTTTTCGACATACTATACTATGACTTTTTTCGACATACAATACTATGACTTTTTTTTGAGATACTATACTATGACTTTTTTCGACATACTATACTATGACTTTTTTCGACATACTATACTATGACTTTTTTCGACATGCTATAGTATAGTATGTCGAATAGAGCCAGTATTATATGTCGGAAAAAGTCATAGTATTGTATGTCGAAAACAGCCGTAGTATAGTATGTCGAAAAAGTCACAGTATAGTATGTCGAAAAAAGTTATAGTATTGTATGTCGAAATAGTCAGTATAGTATGTTGAAAAAAATCATAATATAGTATGTCGACAGTAGTCATAGTATAGTATATCGAAAAACGTCATAGTATTGTATGTTGAAAAAGTCATAGTATAGTTTGTCGAAAAAAAAGTCAGTATTGTATGTCGAAAAAAGTCATAGTATTGTCTGTCGAAATAAGTCATAGTATAGTATATCGAAAAACGTCATAGTATTGTATGTTGAAAAAGTCATAGTATAGTTTGTCGAAAAAAGTCAGTATTGTATGTCGAAAAAAGTCATAGTATTGTCTGTCGAAATAAGTGATAGTATTGTATGTCGAAAAAAGTCATAGTATTGCATTTCGAAAAAAGTCATGAAAAAAGTCATAGTATAGTATGTCGAAAAAAGTTATAGTATTGTATGTCGAAAAAAGTCATAGTATTGTATGTCAAAATAGTCAAAGTATTGTGTGTCGAAATAGTCAGTATATTATGTCGAAATCGTCAGTATAGTTTGTCGAAAAGTCATACTATAGTATGTCGAAAAGTCAGTATAGTATGTTGAAAAGTCATAGTATAGTATGTCGAAAAAAGTCATAGTATTGTATGTAGAAAAAAGTCATAGTATAGTTTGTCGAAAAGTCACAGTATAGTATGTCGAAAAAAGTTATAGTATTGTATGTCGAAAAAAGTCATGAAAAAAGTCATAGTATAGTATGTCGAAAAAAAGTCATAGTATTGTATGTCGAAATAGTCAGTATAGTATGTCGAAATAGTCAGTATAGTATGTTGAAAAAAAGTAATGAAAAAAGTCATCGTATAGTATGTCGAAAAAAGTCATAGTATAGTTTGTCGAAAAGTCACAGTATAGTATGTCGAAAAAAGTCATAGTATAGTTTGTCGAAAAGTCACAGTATAGTATGTCGAAAAACATCACAGTATAGTATGTCGAAAAAAGTCATAGTATAGTATGTCGAAAAAAGTCATAGTATAGTTTGTCGAAAAGTCACAGTATAGTATGTCGAAAAAAGTTATAGTATAGTATGTCGAAAAAAGTCATGAAAAAAGTCATAGTATAGTATGTCGAAAAAAGTCATAGTATTGTATGTCAAAATAGTTAAAGTATTGTGTGTCGAAATGGTCAGTATACTGTGTCGAAATCGTCAGTATAGTATGTCGAAAAGTCATAGTATAGTATGTCGAAAAAAGTCATAGTATAGTATGTCGAAAAAAGTCATAGTATAGTATGTCGAAAAAAATTCATAGTATAGTTTGTCGAAAAAAGTCATAGTATAGTATGTCGAAAAAAGTCATAGTATAGTATGTCGAAAAAAGTCATAGTATAGTATGTCGAAAAAAGTCATAGTATAGTATGTCGAAAAAATTCATAGTATAGTTTGTCGAAAAAAGTCATAGTATAGTATGTCGAAAAAAGTCATAGTATAGTATGTCGAAAAAAGTCATAGTATAGTATGTCGAAAAAAGTCATAGTATCGTATGTCGAAATAAGTGATAGTATTGTATGTCGAAAAAAGTCCTAGTATTGTATGTCAAAATAGTCAAAGTATTGTTTGTCGAAATAGTCAGTATACTATGTCGAAATCGTCAGTATAGTATGTCGAAAAAGTCATAGTATTGTACGTCGAAAAAAGTCATAATTGTATGTCAAAAAAGTCATAGTATAGTTTGTCGAAAAAAGTCAGTATCGTACGTCAAAAAGTCATAGTATAGTATGTCGAAAAAAGTCAGTATCGTACGTCAAAAAAAGTCATACTATAGTATGTCAAAAAAAAGTCATAGTTAAGTTTGTCGAAAAAAGTCAGTATTGTACGTCGATAAAAGTCATAATATAGTATTTCGAAAAAGGTCATAATATAGTATGTCGAAAAAGTCATAACATAGTATGTGAAAAAAAGTCATGGTATAGTATATCGTAAAAAGTCATAGTATAGTACGTCAAAAAAGTCATAATATAGTATGTCGAAAAGGTCATAGTTAAGTTTGTCGAAAAAAGTCAGTATTGTACATCGATAAGTCATAGTATTGTATGTCGAAAAAAGTCATAGTATAGTATGTCGAAATAAGTGATAGTATTGTATGTCGAAAAAAGTCATAGTATTGCGTTTCGAAAAAAGTTATGAAAAAAGTCATAGTATAGTATGTCGAAAAAAGTCATAGTATTGCGTTTCGAAAAAAGTTGTGAAAAAAGTCATAGTATACTATGTTGAAAAAAGTCTTAGTGTAGCATTTCGAAATAAGTTATAGTATTGTATGTCGAAAAAAGTCAGTATTGTATTTCGAAAAAAGTCATGAAAAAAGTTATGGTATAATATGCTGAAAAAAGTCAGTATCGTACGTCAAAAAAAGTCATAGTATAGTATGTCGAAAAAAGTCATGGTATTGTACGTCAAAAAAAGTCATAGCATAGTATATCGTAAATAGTCATAGTATAGTATGTCGAAAAAAGTCAGTATTGTACGTCGAAAAAAGTCAGTATTGTACATCGATAAAAGTCATAGTATAGTATGTCGAAAAAAGTCATAATATAGTATTTTGAAAAAGTCATAACATAGTATGTCAAAAAAAGTCATGGTATAGCATGTCAATAAAAAAGTCATAGTATTGTATGTTGAAATAGTCAGTATTGTATGTCAAAAAAAGTCATAGCATTGTATGTCGAAAAAAGTCAAAGTATTGTATGTTGAAATAGTCAGTATTGTATGTCAAAAAAAGTCATAGCATTGTATGTCGAAAAAAGTCATAGTACAGCTCCATCGGGGCCGTCTGAATGCATTTAACATAAATGTCAGTAATAAACAGCAAGTTAACATAATAACTCAACTGTTCAACGACACAATTTCTTTAACACTTGTGATTTTTTTTTTTTTTTTTTAGGTTGCAGCTCAGTTTCAAAGCTGGAGAGAAGATCCTGGTCTACTACTACTACTACTACTACATCCTGGTCTCATCTGAAACTAGAGAACCTGATGGATCCATCAGTACCAACCAGGTCAGCCTACTACTACTACTACTACTACTACTACTACATCCTGGTCTCATCTGAAACTAGAGAACCTGATGGATCCATCAGTACCAAGCAGGTCAGCCTACTACTACTACTACTACTACTACTACTACTGTTGCCTGTTGGGCTGCAGTTTGCCATGTTCTGATTGGAGCAGATTGTTGATGCTAAAGTCAGAACCTGGGACGGTTTCTGGACTATATCTGGTATTGATTAGTGTTGTTATTGATTTACAATAATATATAAATATAGACATACATTTCCATACAGCAGCATATTAGCCCACTAACTGACTGATCTCCCTTTAAGGTTCATTATGAACCTCATTATGACAGCTCTACTATATATTGATAATAAGAATGTGTAAGAGTTGTAAGTTGTAGGTATTGGCCTAAAAATGAAAATCACACCTTAAAGAACGTCGATGAAAGAGATTTAATGAAGTGTGCAGCCCTCCCGTTGAAATGGTCTACATCCACAGGTGGTGTACATCTCCAGGACCAGCTCTGTGAGGAGGACCAACCAGGTCTCCATTACCTCTGTGGTCTGTCAGTGAAGTTAAAAAAGTCCAGGCCTCCACCCCAGACCAGGAAGTGTCTATAGGGACGGTCTACGTCCCCAGCTGGACTACATGAGGGCGTTGAGGTGTCCCGAGTGTCCTACAGAGTTCAGCATCAAGGCCCTCTGGTCCAGCGTGGCCCTCTCCTGCTCCACCATGGCTCTGTCCCGCTCCACCGCCGCCCTCTCCCTCTCCAGCCACAGCCTCTCTGCCTGCACCGCCGCCCTCTCTCTCTCCACCGCCGCCCTGTCTCTCTCCACCATCTCCCTCTCTCGCTCCAGCACCGCCCTCTCCCTCTCCACCACCTCCCACTCCCTCTCCAGTCCTCCCAGCGCCCCATCGCACGCCTCCGAGCCGCTCCGGTTCTGCTCGTCGGCATCGCCGAACGCCTCCTGTCCGTAGTCTGAGGAGGAGGAGGGGGCGGGAGCGGGCCTGGACCTGTGTCTGGGGGCGGGGTCGGGGTGCTGCTCGTCGTCCTGGGTGACGGGGGTGAGGAGGGGGGCGCTGCTCGTCAGCCGGCCCTCCATGGCTTCATTCATCAGGTGAAACCACGGCCAGGAGGAGGTGCTGTCTGCTACGCTCTCCATCCCAACAGGAGGATACTTCAGATCCTACAGAGAGGAGGGGAGGGGGAGGTCGAGAGAGGAGGAAGGGAGGAGGTCGAGAGAGGAGGAAGGGAGGAGGTCGAGAGAGGAGGAAGGGAGGAGGTCGAGAGAGAACAAGGGAGGAGGTCGAGAGAGAACAAGGGAGGAGGTCGAGAGAGGAGGAAGGGAGGAGGTCGAGAGAGGAGGAAGGGAGGAGAGGCAGAGAAAATAGTCCTACCAGTCACTATTTCTTCCTGTTGGTTTGATTCAACAACAGGGAGCAGCAGCTGTTGGAGGATCACTGATGGAACTACAAGTCAGTATTTTAAAGTAGGAACCACTGGGCCTGGAGCTGAGAGACAGACAGGAAGTCAGACCGTATAGAGGGACGAACCAACATGCTGGTTTGACAGAGAATGACCACAGTCTGAGCTAACCTTGTATCTCCTCTTCAGATTGTCCCATTTCTTTGCCATCTGGTAGGTTGACACTTTCCCCTGCAGCCCCAGCTCCTTCAGGATGGCCCTGAGAGGAGGAGGAGAGAAGAGAGGTGACAGGGGAGGACAGGGGAGGACAGGGAGGACAGGGGAGGATAAGGGAGGATAGGGAGGACAGGGAGGACAGGGAGGACAGGGGAGGATAGGGGAGGATAGGGGAGGATAGGGGAGAACAGGGAGGACGGGGAGGATAGGGGAGGATAGGGAGGATAGGGGAGGATAGGGAGGACAGGGGAGGATAGGGAGGACAGGGGAGAACAGGGAGGACGGGGGAGGATAGGGGAGGATAGGGAGGACGGGGAGGACAGGGGAGGACAGGGAGGACAGGGGAGGACAGGGAGGACAGGGGAGGATAGGGGAGGACAGGGGAGGATAGGGAGGACAGGGGAGGATAGGGAGGACAGGGGAGGACAGGGAGGACAGGGGAGGATAGGGAGGACAGGGGAGGATAGGGGAGAACAGGGAGGACGGGGAGGATAGGGGAGGATAGGGAGGATAGGGAGGACAGGGGAGGACAGGGGAGGATAGGGGAGAACGGGGAGGAGGATAGGGAGGACAGGGGAGGACAGGGGAGGATAGGGGAGAACGGGGAGGATAGGGGAGAACAGGGAGGACGGGGAGGATAGGGGAGGATAGGGAGGATAGGGAGGACAGGGGAGGACAGGGGAGGATAGGGAGGACAGGGAGGATAGGGGAGGATAGGGAGGACAGGGAGGATAGGGGGGACAGGGGAGGACAGGGAGGACAGGGGAGGATAGGGAGGATAGGGAGGACAGGGGAGGACAGGGGAAGACAGGGAGGACAGGGAGGACAGGGGAGGACAGGGGAAGACAGGGAGGACAGGGGAGGACGGGGAGGACAGGGGAGGACAGGGAGGACAGGGGAGGATAGGGAGGACAGGGAGGATAGGGGAGGACAGGGAGGACAGGGGAGGATAGGGAGGACAGGGGAGGATAGGGAGGACAGGGAGGACAGGGGAGGACAGGGAGGACAGGGGAGGATAGGGAGGACAGGGAGGATAGGGGAGGACAGGGAGGACAGGGAGGATAGGGGAGGACAGGGAGGATAGGGGAGAACAGGGAGGACAGGGGAGGACAGGGAGGACAGGGGAGGACAGGGAGGATAGGGGAGGACAGGGGAGGACAGGGAGGATAGGGAGGACAGGGAGGATAGGGGAGGACAGGGGAGGACAGGGGAGGACAGGGAGGATAGGGGAGGATAGGGGAGAACAGGGAGGACAGGGAGGATAGGGGAGGACAGGGAGGACAGGGGAGGACAGGGAGGATAGGGAGGATAGGGAGGACAGGGGAGGACAGGGAGGACAGGGAGGATAGGGGAGGACAGGGGAGGATAGGGAGGACAGGGAGGACAGGGGAGGACAGGGAGGACAGGGGAGGACAGGGGAGGACAGGGAGGATAGGGGAGGATAGGGGAGAACAGGGAGGACAGGGAGGACAGGGGAGGACAGGGGAGGACAGGGAGGACAGGGGAGGACAGGGAGGATAGGGGAGGACAGGGGAGGACAGGGGAGGACAGGGAGGACAGGGGAGGATAGGGGAGGATAGGGAGGACAGGGGAGGATAGGGAGGATAGGGAGGACAGGGGAGGATAGGGGAGGATAGGGAGGACAGGGGAGGACAGGGAGGACAGGGGAGGATAGGGGAGGATAGGGAGGACAGGGGAGGATAGGGAGGATAGGGAGGACAGGGGAGGATAGGGGAGAACAGGGAGGACGGGGAGGATAGGGGAGGATAGGGAGGATAGGGAGGACAGGGGAGGACAGGGGAGGATAGGGGAGAACGGGGAGGATAGGGAGGACAGGGGAGGATAGGGGAGAACGGGGAGGATAGGGGAGAACAGGGGAGGACGGGGAGGATAGGGGAGGATAGGGAGGATAGGGAGGACAGGGGAGGACAGGGGAGGATAGGGAGGACAGGGAGGATAGGGGAGGATAGGGAGGACAGGGAGGATAGGGGGGACAGGGGAGGACAGGGAGGACAGGGGAGGACAGGGAGGACAGGGGAGGATAGGGAGGATAGGGGAAGACAGGGAGGACAGGGGAGGACGGGGAGGACAGGGGAGGACAGGGAGGACAGGGGAGGATAGGGAGGACAGGGAGGATAGGGGAGGACAGGGAGGACAGGGGAGGATAGGGAGGACAGGGGAGGATAGGGAGGACAGGGAGGACAGGGGAGGATAGGGAGGACAGGGAGGATAGGGGAGGACAGGGAGGACAGGGAGGATAGGGGAGGACAGGGAGGATAGGGGAGAACAGGGAGGACAGGGGAGGATAGGGGAAGACAGGGAGGACAGGGGAGGACAGGGAGGATAGGGAGGACAGGGGAGGACAGGGAGGATAGGGAGGATAGGGGAGGACAGGGGAGGACAGGGGAGGATAGGGGAGGACAGGGGAGGACAGGGAGGATAGGGAGGACAGGGAGGATAGGGGAGGACAGGGGAGGACAGGGGAGGACAGGGAGGATAGGGGAGGAAGGGGAGAACAGGGAGGACAGGGAGGATAGGGGAGGACAGGGGAGGACAGGGGGGGAGGACAGGGGAGGACAGGGGAGGACAGGGAGGATAGGGGAGGATAGGGGAGAGGGGAGAACAGGGAGGACAGGGGGACAGGGGAGGACAGGGAGGATAGGGGAGGACAGGGGAGGACAGGGAGGACAGGGAGGATAGGGGAGGATAGGGGAGGATAGGGGAGGACAGGGGAGGACAGGGAGGACAGGGGAGGACAGGGGAGGACAGGGGAGGATAGGGGAGGACAGGGGAGGACAGGGAGGATAGGGGAGGATAGGGGAGAACAGGGAGGACAGGGAGGACAGGGGAGGACAGGGGAGGACAGGGGAGGACAGGGAGGATAGGGGAGGACAGGGGAGGACAGGGAAGGACAGGGAGGATAGGGGAGGATAGGGGAGAACAGGGAGGATAGGGGAGGACAGGGAGGACAGGGAGGACAGGGAGGACAGGGGAGGACAGGGAGGACAGGGAGGACAGGGGAGGATAGGGGAGGACAGGGAGGACAGGGGAGGACAGGGAGGACAGGGGAGGACAGGGAGGATAGGGGGACAGGACGAGGGAGGACAGGGGAGGACAGGGAAGGACAGGGGAGGACAGGGAGGATAGGGGAGGACAGGGAAGGACAGGGGAGGACAGGGAGGATAGGGGAGGACAGGGAGGACAGGGGAGGACAGGGGAGGACAGGGGAGGACAGGGAGGACATAGGTTTAACACATGAGCAGTGGAACTGAAGCTGAGTTCCTGCATTGTGATTGCCAGATTTTACTGTGTATGTCTCTCAACCACCTCCACTATGAGAGGAGACAGAGGGAGGAGAGGAAGAGATAGGAGGAGAGGGAGGATAGAGGGGAGAGAGGGGGAGGAGAGAGAGGGGGAGGTAGAGCGAGGAAATAGAGTGGGGAGAGGAGGAGATAGAGGGGCGAGGAGGTGAGGAGGAGGAGGAGAGGAGGAGGAGGAGGAGGAGAACCTCCACCATGTTGTGTAGCAGTAGCAGTAGTTAGCTCAGCAGCTAACAGTGAAAGCTAAACAGGGTGTAGTTCTTCAGCGGAGCTGTGAATGACGTCGGTTCGCTCCACTCAGCACTGATGAGTTTATGGTGAAAGCAGTGATGATCTGTTACTGAGGGGTCCAGACTACGGAGCCTCCTGTTATTAATAATAAATAATAATAATTAATTATCTACATAAAGTTTAGGAGCAGCGTATCGTTGACTACACCAGCTGAAACTAAAGCTGGCAGTCGGCTCTCATTAGTTATATCATCATCATCATCTCGTATTGATCAGTGTTGTCACTCATGGCAGATTGTCCTCATATGGTGCTGTCTAGTTTGTTACTGTAGTTTCAAAAGCTCTAGAGCTGCTGACCTGATGCTCCCGAGTCTATAATTAGTTTTTATTTATTAATTCTTCTTAGCAACTCAGTGGTAGTTTCTGTTGGATCAGAAGTCCAGTGGTCTGCTGTTGTGACGACAAACAGTGTCGACTTATTCTGACAAATAAATGAAATGCATGTTCAAGCTGAAATTAGCCTCCTTGATGTACCATAAATGTACCGAACCGGAAACATTGACCCCAAACTGTGAATGAACCCAGCCCTGAATTTGATCTGCCCCTCCCCCCTAACAGGTGGGTATTCACCATATGACAGACAGCCTCTTACTTCCAGGCAGCTTTGGCAGCGTTTCTCCTCCCAGTGAACAACGACTCGTTAGCAGCTCTCAGTTTAATCATCCTCCTGGTGTCCTGGTCGGTCACTGTGGCCGACAGAAACAAACATGGAGAGAGGCTCAGAAACAACATACAGCTGCTAAATGTCAGCTTGATGCTGGTTTAGTTTGGAGTGTTGTTTAACCTCCTTCACCTCCTCTAGCTCAAAGACTGAACCTGCTACAGCCTGGGACGCCTGTGTTAAAGACTAAATATAAATATCCATAAAACAGAATATAACACACTAAACACTATGAAAGCTCTTGAACATTACGCTGTACATACACTCAAATAAAACACAATAAACTCTTCGGTATCAGAGACATTTTTGCTAATAAAGAAGAAGCCATCTTACTTTTATAGGAGAGGTCTGAGGGCGTCGAACACTCCTCTCCACTGGCGTCAATGTAGGTTACGTTCCCATCAGCCTCGGCGGTGTCGCCCCCCACCATGCCCTCCAGCTCCGACACGCTGCTCCTCTCCGCCATCAAACAGTCTCTGTCGGGAGGTGGAGACGAGCCGAAGACGCCGTCCTCCTCGCTGCTCCAGACGGGCGTCACTCTGGGAGCTTTTCCCGCCAGCCGTCCTTCCAGAGCGTCACTCATGAGCTGGAACCAGGGCCAGGAGGCCGGGTTAGTCTGGCCCTCCATCCCCCGAGGAGGGAACTTCAGGTCCTGCACACACACAGTGTTTACAGAGGAGGAGCTGGTAGCAGCACGTTTAAGGGTCATTTCTGTATTTAATTAGAAAACCTTTAAGTGATCACATATGTCCAATTCAAGATGATCACTACATCATCAATATTTGTTTGTTTCTCTAGCAGATTACCATCTGATTGACATTTGTATATTTAATACATGAATATAAAGTCATTATCGGACACCTTTGCTATTCATTGAATATTATTGACTGTTAAATACAGTACAGCTGTTTCAGCGACAGCTGCACATTCACTTCCTGTCTCCATCTCTAGCAGCCATGACTCGTTTCAGTAAACTACACTAAGTAGCCTGAGGACCTTTCAGCTTTGCAATCTACAAACTCACCACTAGATGCTGTGAGATCCTACACAACGCACCTTTAAGGTTATCTATACCACGTGTCAAACTCAAGACCCGCAAGCCAAATTAGGCTAGGCACCTCATCTCATGTGGCCCGCGAGGCCTCGTAAAGAATATATTATGATATATGATGCTTATCATAACATTCTATGCTGCTTTACAGAAGAACAGTGTCCTCAAACTACATGTCCCACAATGCATCTCTATGTTGTTACATGCTCACTGAAGCGTCTCAGTATCAGCGGTTTCCAGCAGCGGCGCTCTAACCGAGCGATGGAGTCATAAAATAATCTGAACAGAACCAAAATGTCCCAGAAAAGCAAAGTTGTAGCAGAGGGAAGGACAGAAAGAGGATCCATGTTAGTGGTTGATGGAGACCAGCCGGTATGTCTTCTTTACTACGAGGCAGTAAAACACTGTCACACCACTGTCATCTACCACATGATCTCAGCTGATCAGCTGCTGATCAATAACAGTTTATACGCCACAGACTGAACGTTAGATCAGAGCTCATTGATCTGTTGGACTAGAGTTCTGCCCCTCTCAACTCCCACCACAAAGTTACACTAAGCTAATGGAATAAATGTGATGGTAAAAAAAGACCTTTATTATTCACTAGAGAGATATTTTGATCTCTGATAGATGAGTAATGATGAGGGTTTCTGAATCTCATAAATTCATGGATTTATGTTATAATAACAGAAATGTGAGCGTGTGTCCACATACAGTATTTTTGTGTCCACGTGCTGCAGATATATTGATGAACAAGCATGTGTTTTAGTTACTGAACTCATTTTTAAATAAATTGATCAATATTCCTGCTTGCAGTTATTTTTCCCGGACTTCTGCTTTCAGAGCTAGTTATTAAATAATTATTACTGAAACTGATAATAATCAAATGCAGAGGCAGTTTTGTAATATGATCAAGAGTAGATATATTTATATAGTCTCACAATTACAACCGTAATGCTGATGTGGTCCAGGATCAGTCTGACCCCCCTAGTCTATACTATGGGTCTGTTTTATACTTACTACTGCAGCCTTTGACTTCAGTTCAAGATTAAACTCAAGGCTGCAACAAAAGATTATTTTTGCTGTACAGTATGTTCATATTATTAGCCTTGATTAATCAACTTAAACATTATATAAAACATTAGAAAAATAGTTAAAAATGCCCACCACAATATCTGTTTTGTCAGATATTCAGTTTAACATAACTGAAGACCAAATTCACACATCTGAGAACTGGGAACCAACAAATTTTTGATCTTGAAAAATGACCAAAACTCATGTATTAATCAACTAATCATTGCAGCTCTAATCTTCCATTTGTGCAAACAGGACACAAGATTTTTCACTGAGAATAAATAAATACTGCCAACCTTCCTGTACAGACTAACAGCTCGTGTACAGGTACGACTGTCAGTCGTCATCACCTTGAATTTGGTCTTCAGGTTGTCCCACTTCTTAGCAACCTGGTCAGGTGTTATCTTCCCCGTCAGACCCATCTCCTTCACTATCCCCCTGAGGACAAAAAAAACTAATCAATGACATAAAAACAGGATTATTCACCGTGTTTCTCTATTTACAGCTGGATGGTGATTATATCACACCAGGCACCCGACTCCCTCCATTAAAACAGTCATTTTACCTCTCAAAACACAGGAGTATATCATACAGTCCCACCTCAAATAATCTGAGCTAACCCTCTCAGTTATTTCCAAACTCAGCTCCTGACTCTAGCTAGTGTTCACATCATTGATAACATTATTGATTAGCTTCCTGTGGTTACATACAGCACGCCACTGCTTTCTGCTAGCAGCTGAGTGGACGTTTCCATTTGAAAACATCAGAGCAGAGCACAGGTGGACCCGCCCTTTAAACAGACGGTCTTTAGTGCTCCTTTACCTCCAGGCCGGCTTGGCAGTGTTCCTCCTCCCCGTAAACAGAGACTCATTAGCAGCTCGTAACTCGATTAGTCGCCTGGTGTCTTCTTCTGTCACTGGAATGAAGGTCAAAGGCCAAAAACTCAATTACAGGTCTGATTTTAGAGTTTGCTAACAGATGAACATCTCATCACTTCACCATGAATGATTTCAGCAGCCACTGAGAACATCCAGCACATTTTTATCTCAAAGTACAATTTTAAGCACCAGTTTTGTCTCTTTGCTTGTAAACTCTTCAGCCTCAAGTCTGGAGTGACTTTTTTCTTATTAACTTCCTGTAAGGAGGCGGACTGAAAGGTTATATAGAGATACAGCAACATCTAGTGGAGGTTTTTTTTTTAGCATAATGTACCTAAACTGAGTGGTAAAGAGGATCAGTCAGGTTAAGTTCAGCACATTTTTAAATAAGACAGAAGGGCTGGATACACCTATCTCCAGACTCTATACTATCACCAAACTTAGGTGCCAATTCAATACGTATTGAGATTCAATACTACAAAGTATTGTGATTTATTGTGATTGTTGATGACTTTTTTTTTTACCACTAGACCATGGAGGGAAAAGTTGAATCATTCATTTCTCAGAACTTTTACTTTGTAAAACCTCTGAATGAATCCAGTGAAATGTCTGATTTTCAGCAGGTCTGTAGTCAGAGACGTCCTGAAGTCAAATCTATCAGGATCACTGTCAGGAATTATTGATTACAGTTTTTATCAAAGAATAAAGACGTTTCCCTCACAGATTAGTGGGATTTTCTTTTTAATTTATCAGGGTCATGTAATGTTTTATACTCTGCTGAATATAATCCATCAGTCTGATTTCCATAGATGGATTCTGTAGATCCAGTTCCCTTTGTTAACACCTTATTTTGAAAAGCGGCCGTAGTCCCAGGTGTCTACTTCCTCTAACTCCTCCAAGGTGGTCTGTAGCTCTCCGTCAGCTCCGTTCTCTTTATCCATCCATGGTCAGCTCCATCGGGGCCGTCTGAATGCATTTAACATAAATGTCAGTATATGGAGCTCTACAGTCGTAGCGTCGGCCCGTCGGACCACGGAGACGAGAGCGACGGCCGGCCGGACCGCACGTTACCGCCGTACGATGACGTTTCCCGTCCGTGACGGAGTTAGCGTGCAGCTTTAGCCGTGATGTCTAGCTCTGCTTTTCCAAAGTGTTTCCCTCCTTTACTGGATGTGTAGTGTTTACCAGGCTGGATTTAACATGGAGGGTGGAGGTCGGATCCACGCCCACCCTCCATCCTTTAATACTTTCTGAGGTTTGTTCTGGTTGACGGATACCGAACGGATATGACGTCACGTTACTCAGACTACCACAATAAAAGCCCTAACTTCCTTCTCCCTCCACACAGACTCAGATGAAGCAGATAAATGATTCTGGTGCTAAAACATCGATTTAGAAATTAAAAAAAAAAAAAAATAGGTGAATAGTTTTCTCTTCAACCCCTGTCAGATATAGTGACTCAAAATGCATTCAGAGCAAAGCATTAAAGCGGAAAAAGTCTTCCAGCATTTCTCACATTTATAAGTGAACTCGGCCATCCGCTGTAGATCTCCGAGAGCCGTGGATCCGTTTTTGTCTTCATTATCAACTAGCAGGTCCATCTCCGACTCAGTCAGGAACTCGGTCATCCCCCCTCTGCTGCGACGAGCTCGTTTCTTGGGCGTCGGCGACAGTGGCTCACAGTCCTCGTCTTCATCCTCCACGATAGGCGTGAGGATGGGCGCCGCCCCGGCAAATCGCCCTTCCATGGCATCGTTCATCCGGTAGAACCAGGGCCAAGAGCTCGGGTTGGTCTCCACACCCCGAGCGGGAAACTTCAGCTCCTGTTAGAGAGAGAAAGCTCTACAGATCATCCACAGGAGGGACCTTATCCTCCTGTCATCCACAACTCAGTGACATCACTACACCATCCAGTCATTCACTGTTTTAATTTGTGCAGCATAACAAAAAGATGTAACATATTTAAAAAGAGATGGCAGCAAGATTTGGTCACATACTGTTAAGTTAACCGGCCCTGCTAGCTGTGTCTTAATGACAGTGTCCCCTAAACATAGACGTCCCTAAGAGTCGTGGATAAGTGGTCTGTGGGGCTGGAGGTGGCTTGACCTACCTTATATCTCCTCTTCAGGTTGTCCCACTTCTTTGCCAACTGATCGGTGGTCAGCTTCCCCTGCAGACCCAGCTCGTACAGGATGGCTCTGAAAGAAGCCACATGAAGGTTGGATTCCTGACTAGAGACTGTAAGTACCGTACTTTCTGCACTATAAGGCGCACTTAAAATCCTTTAATTTTCTCAAAAATCGAATGTTCTATTACGACTTTGGTAGCTACGAAGCCGCACCGCTGGATGGATTGTCGGAGCATTACGGTACTCGCCGACACTGTCAAAACTAAAGTGGAGAAAACTACTTCGGAGCTCGCCGTCATTCCGGGTGGATGAACTAAAGAACTCCAACCGCTAGATATCGGTGTCGACAGGTCGTTCAGAGTTAAACTGAGAGCTGCGTGGGAGCGTTGGATGACAGAAGGCCAACACACATTCATCGAGACAGGGAGGCAACGCCGGGCCAGTTACTCCACTATCACCAGACCAGAGCGCCTGATGTATGAAAACAGACACGTTCAGTGATAGTGCGCCTTATAGTGCGAAAAATACAGTACATAAATCATGGTTCTCCTTTCTTAATGTTCTGCTCCACTGTTTGGTAGAGCACATTTTGAGTCACTATGCCTTATAGAAGAGAGGAGAGAAAGAGGAGACGAAGACGAGAGGACGGTCAGACAGATTCCTGCTGAGTCTCCATCTTCCTCTGATATCTGGAGGGAGATCAGTCCTCTGGTTAGTTTCTGTAACTGATGAATCCGTTGGAGTAAATGTTGAGTAATGTTTTATATTTACCGTCTTATTTCATATCAACTAAAAAACAGAAAGTTAACTGGCTGGAGGGGGACTTAATTAACTCATTTGTTTGTCGGCAGGAATTATGTAGGTGACCTATTTTGGACTCAAAACAGTGAACTGAGCCTGTTAAGCGTCTCGCAGCTCTACCTGACTGAAGGGAAGCTGCTCTGCTGGTCAGGTAACACAGGAGGGAAACCTGACTCACCTCCAGGCCGGTTTGGCTGAATGTTTCCTGCCGGTGAAGAGAGCTTCGTTCGCAGCTCGAAGTTTGATCATTCTTTCTGTTTCTGGTTCGGTCACTGAGAACAAGATCAGCTTTAGTAACGATGGTTAAGAGAACCAAACAGACTGCAGCAGGTTAAATGTGTGTTGGATTTCCACCCATCGTATGTCCCTGTATCAAGTTAAAACCTACTTTTATAGGAGCACTCGCTCATCCTCCTCCAGCCCATAGGGACTCCCTCAGTAGGAGGAGCCTCCGTGTGAACTGTCCCATCATGCTCTGCAGCCTCTTGCGCCACTGTGTCCTCCATCTCCGTTTTGATGAGGAACTCCAGGATGTCGGTGTTCTCCTGGTTTTGGCTGGGCTGGCTGTTGCAGCGGTGAACAACATTACCAGCGGTCTCCGGGCTCAGCACCAAGTTGCTGTTGTAAAGACGACCATGCATGGCTTCATCCATGATGTGGAACCAGGGCCACGACTCTACAACGCCCCCAATGTGGTCCTGGCCCTGGTAGGGCTGCTTCAGGTCCTGCAAAACACAGCAAAAACATACAGACACCTCATCCTCCAGGCTAACATGATTCTGTCCATCCAGCTCTTCAAACAGATACAGGGTTGATTTGTTAACCCTCAATCAAGTTATACTGACCAACATTGCGCTCTTATTTTGAAATAAAGGCAACATGACCATCCTTCATGAGTGGCTGATCATGAGCAACAGATTCAAGGCCTTAAGTCTCATTTGATGACACACTGTTATTGTTATAATGTTAGTTATTATGAGTGGGGTTGTGTGCATTGTGAATTTCCCCTCTGTTGTGAATTTCCCCACTGTGGGACTAATAAGGGAATATCTTATCTTATCTTATCTATCTTATTAATGAAGCAGCTTCAACTGCATGACTTAAATACTTTAATTTACAATCTCATTCATACAATATCTACAGTACATATTTTATTTTTATAAGGTACATATTCAATTTTTTATACGTATTTTATTTTTACAGTACTATGTCACTTTATAAATATTTGTCAACTAGTTGTACATCCACTTTGTCTTGTATGGTGAACCAGCACATGGTAACTTCATTTGAATGTACACTGTATGGATATGTTGAATGACTATAAAGCCTGTCAATGTCCATGATCCTAGAGGTAGTAGTAGTAGTGGTAGTAATAGTAGTAGTATCCTAGAGGTCACCACAGGTATTTTATACAGTGATCAATGAAATGGCTCCTATGGGGACTAACATCATCACACATGAATCCAGTTGGACTCATTGATCCACCAGAGTCTCAGCTTTACTCTGAGACCCAGTTTATGGGGTTCAGGACTGTTCAGGGATCCAGTATGCAGAAATACTCAGATCCACCATTTAGACTAGGAGACAATAACACAGTTATACTGACTGGGACTATCAGAAAGTGGGCATGTCTGTAAAGGGGGGACTGGTGGGGACCCAGAGAACCCATTTACATCCACACATCTGGAGGTCAGAGGTCAGGGGAGTGTATTACCGTATCACAGCGCTACCTTGTATTTTGTCCGAAGGTTATCCCATTTCTTGGCGATCTGGTCAGCTGTGAGTTTCCCCTCCAGACCCAGGCCCTTTAAGATGGTGCTAGGGGACCAAAAAGGAGCATCAGCTGAGAGGAAACACCACCAGACAACAGGGAGGAAGGACCCACATCCTCACTTACTTAATGGACCAACTGATGAATGAACTGATGGTTTCAGCCAAGGGTGGGGAGTTTGATTTACAACAAAACATCATACTTTATAAGCTCTTTATATGTTGTATGTGCACTAAAGCAGATAATTGTGGCATAAAAAGAAAGTATTCATGTGAAGTACCTCAGATTTGTACTTAAGTACAGTATTAGTACCATAAATGCATTTAGTTGAAAAGAGAAGTTTGAGATCCACATCCTGGATCATACCTCCACGCTATCTTGGCAGAGTTTCGTTTCCCCGTGAACAGAGCCTCGTTGGATGCCCTGAACTCAATCAGCCTCTTCACGTCCTCCTCAGTCACTACAGGTGGAGGGGTCAAAGGTCAAGAGTTAGGGTCAAGGTCATCTGATGCATCAGTTTACAACATATAAAAAGGGAATAAATCTCTGTTCCCCAGCTTAAAATGACTCAATAACAAGGCTGGAAAGCACAGGAGGCTGAAAAGCACAGGAGGCTGGGAATATAGGAGGCTGGGAATGTAGGGGGAATATCGGAGGCTGAAAAGCATAGGAGGCTCGGAATATAGGAGGCTGGGAATGTAGGAGGCTGGGAATATAGGAGGCTGAAAAGCACAGGAGACTGGGAATATAGGAGGCTGAAAAGCACAGGAGGCTGGGAATATAGGAGGCTGGGAATGTAGGAGGCTGGGAATATAGGAGGCTGAAAAGCACAGGAGGGGTTGGGGGGGCTGGGAATATAGGAGGCTGAAAAGCACAGGAGGCTGGGAATATGTGGGGGGCTGAAAAGCACAGGAGGCTGGGAATATAGGAGGCTGAAAAGCACAGGAGGCTGGGAATGTAGGAGGCTGAAAAGCACAGGAGGCTGGGAATATAGGAGGCTGAAAAGCACAGGACGGGCTGGGAATATAGGAGGCTGAAAAGCACAGGAGGCTGGGAATGTAGGAGGCTGCGAATATAGGATGCTGAGGAATATGGGAGGCTGGGGAATATGGGAGGCTGGGGAATATGGGAGGCTGGGGAATATAGGAGGCTGAGGAATATAGGAGGCTGATGAATATAGGAGGCTGGGGGGGGTGGGGAATATAGGAGGCTGATGAATATAGGAGGCTGAGGAATATAGGAGGCTGGGGAATATAGGAGGCTGGGAATATAGGAGGCTGAGGAATATAGGAGGCTGGGGAATATAGGAGGCTGGGAATATAAGAGGCTGGGAATATAGGAGGCTGAAAAGCACAGGAGGCTGGGAATATAGGAGGCTGAGGAATGTAGGAGGCTGAGGAATGTAGGAGGCTGAAAAGCACAGGAGGCTGGGAATATAGGAGGCTGGGAATGTAGGAGGCTGGGAATATAGGAGGCTGAAAAGCACAGGAGGCTGGGAATATAGGAGGCTGAGGAATGTAGGAGGCTGGGAATGTAGGAGGCTGAAAAGCACAGGAGGCTGGGAATATAGGAGGCTGAGGAATGTAGGAGGCTGGGAATATAGGAGGCTGAAAAGCACAGGAGGCTGGGAATATAGGAGGCTGAGGAATGTAGGAGGCTGGGAATGTAGGAGGCTGAAAAGCACAGGAGGCTGGGAATATAGAAGAAGAAGAAGAAGAAGAAGAAGATAGTCCTTTATTAGTCCCGGGGGAAATTCAATTTTTTCACTCTGCTAACTTATACACACACATGCACAAACAGGTCCATAACATGCAACAATTGGAGAGATGTCAGAGTGAGGGGGCAGCTCCTGACAAGCGCCCCGAGCAGTTGGGGGTTTGGTGCCTTGCTCAGGGGCACCTCAGCAGTGCCCAAGAGGTAAACTGGCACCTCTCCAGCTACCAGTTCACACTCAGTTCTTGGTCCATGTCGGGACTTGAACCGATGACCCTCCGGTTCCCAAGCCAACTCCCTACAGACTGAGCTACTGCCGCCCCATAGGAGGCTGAGGAATGTAGGAGGCTGAAAAGCACAGGAGGCTGGGAATATAGGAGGCTGAGGAATGTAGGAGGCTGGGAATGTAGGAGGCTGAAAAGCACAGGAGGCTGGGAATATAAGAGGATGGGAATGTAGGAGGCTTGGAATGTAGGAGGCTGGGAATATAAGAGGTTGGGAATATAGGAGGCTGAGGAATATAGGAGGCTGAGGAATATAAGAGGCTGGGAATATAGAAGGCTGGGAATATAAGAGGCTGGGAATATAGGAGGCTGGGAATATAAGAGGCTGGGAATATAGGAGGCTGGGAATATAAGAGGCTGGGAATATAGGAGGCTGGGAATATAGGAGGCTGGCAATATAAGAGGATGGGAATATAGGAGGCTGGGAATATAGGAGGCTGGCAATATAAGAGGATGGGAATATAGGAGCCTGGGAATATAAGAGGCTGGCAATATAAGAGGATGGGAATATAGGAGCCTGGGAATATAAGAGGCTGGGAATATAAGAGGCTGGGAATATAGGAGGCTGGGAATATAGGAGGCTGGCAATATAAGAGGATGGGAATATAAGAGGATGGGAATATAGGAGCCTGGGAATATAAGAGGCTGGGAATATAGGAGGCTGGGAATATAGGAGGCTGGGAATATAGGAGGCTGAGGAATATAGGAGGCCGGGGAATATGGGAGGCCGCGGAATATGGGAGGCCGGGGGGGAATATGGGAGGCCGAGGAATATGGGAGGCCGGGGAATATAAGAGGCTGGGGAAATAAGAAGCTGGGGAATATAAGAAGCTAGGGAATATAGGAGGCTGAGGAAATAGGAGGCTGAGGAAATAAGAGGCTGAGGATATAGAGGCTGGGAATATAAAGTGGAATATAAGAGGTGGGAAATAGGAGCTGGGAATAAGAGGCTGGAATATAAGAGCGGGAAAAGGAGCGGGAAATAGAGGCTGGCAATATAAGAGGGGGAAAAGGAGCCGGGAAATAAGAGGCGAATAAGGAGGCTGGGAAATAGGAGGCTGAGGAAATAGGAGGCCGGGAATATGGGAGGCCGCGGAATATGGGAGGCCGGGGAATATGGGAGGCCGAGGAATATGGGAGGCCGGGGAATATAAGAGGCTGGGGAATATAAGAAGCTGGGGAATATAAGAAGCTAGGGAATATAGGAGGCTGAGGAATATAGGAGGCTGAGGAATATAAGAGGCTGAGGAATATAAGAGGCTGGGAATATAAGAGGCTGGGAATATAAGAGGCTGGGAATATAGGAGGATGGGAATATAGGAGGCTGGGGATATAAGAGGCTGGGGATATAAGAGGCTGGGAATATAGGATGCTGGGAATATAAGAGGCTGGGAATATAAGAAGAAGAAGAAGAAGATATTCCTTTATTAGTCCCACTAGGGGAAATTCAATTTTTTCACTCTGTTGTTAACTTATACACAGTACATGCAGACCTGAACACACACATGCACAAACATGCAACAATGGAGAGATGTCAGAGTGAGGGGGCTGCTCCTGACAAGCACCCCGAGCAGTTGGGGGTTTGGTGCCTTGCTCAGGGGCACCTCGGCAGTGCCCAAGAGGTAAACTGGCACCTCTCCAGCTACCAGTTCACACTCAGTTCTTGGTCCATGGCGGGACTTGAACCGGTGACCCTCCGGTTCCCAAGCCAACTCCCTACAGACTGAGCTACTGCAGCCCCTAAGAGGATGGGAATATAAGAGGATGGGAATGTAGGAGGCTGGGAATATAGGAGGCTGGGAATATAGGAGGCTGAGGAATATAGGAGGCTGAGGAATATAGGAGGCTGAAGAATATAGGAGGCTGGGATTATAAGAGGATGGGAATATAAGAGGCTGGGAATATAGGAGGCTGGGAATATAGGAGGCTGATGAATATAGGAGGCTGAGAATATGGGAGGCGAGGAATATGGGAGGCTGGGGAATATAAGAGGCTGGGAAATATAGGAGGCTGGGAATATAGGAGGCTGAGGAATATAGGAGGCTGAGGAATATAGGAGGCTGATGAATATAAGAGGATGGGAATATGGGAGGCTGGGAATATAGAAGGCTGATGAATATAGGAGGCTGATGAATATGGGAGGCTGAGGAATATGGGAGGCTGAGGAATATGGGAGGCTGGGGAATATAAGAGGCTGGGGAATATAGGAGGCTGGGAATATAGGAGGCTGAGGAATATAGGAGGCTGAGGAATATAGGAGGCTGATGAATATAAGAGGATGGGAATATGGGAGGCTGGGAATATAGAAGGCTGAGGAATATAGGAGGCTGGATAAGAGAGAATATAAGAGGATGGGAATATGGGAGGCTGGGAATATAGAAGGCTGATGAATATAGGAGGCTGGGAATATAAGAGGCTGAGGAATATAAGAGGATGGGAATATAGGAGGCTGGGAATATAGAAGGCTGATGAATATAGGAGGCTGATGAATATAGGAGGCTGATGAATATGGGAGGCTGAGGAATATGGGAGGCTGAGGAATATAAGAGGCTGGGGAATATAGGAGGCTGGGGAATATAAGAGGCTGGGGAATATAAGAGGCTGGGGAATATAGGAGGCTGGGGAATATAAGAGGCTGGGAATATAGGAGGCTGGGAATATAGGAGGCTAGGGAATATAGGAGGCTGGGAATATAGGAGGCTGGGAATATAAGAGGCTGAGGAATATAAGAGGATGGGAATATAGAAGGCTGATGAATATAGGAGGCTGGGAATATAAGAGGCTGAGGAATATAAGAGGCTGAGGAATATAAGAGGATGGGAATATAGGAGGCTGGGAATATAGAAGGCTGATGAATATAGGAGGCTGATGAATATAGGAGGCTGGTGAATATGGGAGGCTGAGGAATATGGGAGGCTGAGGAATATGGGAGGCTGAGGAATATGGGAGGCTGAGGAATATAGGAGGCTGGGGAATATAAGTGGCTGGGGAATATAAGTGGCTGGGGAATATAGGAGGCTGACGAATATAAGAGGATGGGAAATAGGGGGCTGGGAATATAAGAGGCTGGGAATATAGGATGCTGGGAATATAGAAGGCTGATGAATATAGGAGGCTGAGGAATATAGGAGGCTGGGGAATATAGGAGGCTGGGGAATATAGGACGCTGATGAATATAAGAGGCTGGGAATATAGGAGGCTGGGAATATAGGAGGCTGGGAATATAGAAAATTGGGAATATAGAAGGCTGATGAATATAGGAGGCTGATGAATATAGGGGGAAGGCTGGGAATATAGAAGGCTGATGAATATAGGAGGCTGGGGAATATAGGAGGCTGAAGAATATAGGAGGCTGAGGAATATAGGAGGCTGAGGAATATAGGAGGCTGGGGAATATAAGAGGCTGAGGAATATAAGAGGCTGAGGAATATAGGAGGCTGGGGAATATAGGAGGCTGAGGAATATAAGAGGCTGAGGAATATAAGAGGCTGAGGAATATAGGAGGCTGGGGAATATAAGAGGCTGAGGAATATAAGAGGCTGAGGAATATAGGAGGCTGGGGAATATAGGAGGCTGAGGAATATAGGAGGCTGGGGAATATAGGAGGCTGAGGAATATAGGAGGCTGGGGAATATAGGAGGCTGAGGAATATAGGAGGCTGAGGAATATAGAAGGCTGAGGAATATAGGAGGCTGGGGAATATAGGAGGCTGAGGAATATAAGAGGCTGGGGAATATAGGAGGCTGGGGAATATAGGAGGCTGAGGAATATAGAAAATTGGGAAAGAGAAGGCTGATGAATATAGGAGGCTGATGAATATAGAAGGCTGAGGAATATAGAAGGCTGAGGAATATAGGAGGCTGAGGAATATAGGAGGCTGAGGAATATAGGAGGCTGAGGAATATAGGAGGCTGAGGAATATAGGAGGCTGGGGAATATAAGAGGCTGAGGAATATAGAAGGCTGAGGAATATAGGAGGCTGGGGAATATAGGAGGCTGAGGAATATAAGAGGCTGAGGAATATAGGAGGCTGAGGAATATAGGAGGCTGGGGAATATAGGAGGCTGAGGAATATAGAAGGCTGAGGAATATAGGAGGCTGGGGAATATAGGAGGCTGGGGAATATAAGAGGCTGAGGAATATAGGAGGCTAAGGAATATAGGAGGCTGAGGAATATAGGAGGCTGATGAATATAGAAGGCTGATGAATATAGGAGGCTGGGGAATATAGGAGGCTGATGAATATAGGAGGCTGGGGAATATAGGAGGCTGGGGAATATAGGAGGCTGAGGAATATAGAAGGCTGATGAATATAGGAGGCTGGGGAATATAGGAGGCTGGGGAATATAGGAGGCTGGGGAATATAGGAGGCTAATGGGAATATAGGAGGTTGAGGAATATAGGAGGCTGGGGAATATAGGAGGCTGAGGAATATAGGAGGCTGAGGAATATAGAAGGCTGAGGAATATAGGAGGCTGAGGAATATAGGAGGCTGAGGAATATAGGAGGCTGATGAATATAGGAGGCTGAGGAATATAGGAGGCTGAGGAATATAGGAGGCTGATGAATATAGGAGGCTGAGGAATATAGGAGGCTGAGGAATATAGGAGGCTGAGGAATATAGGAGGCTGAGGAATATAGGAGGCTGGGGAATATAGGAGGCTGATGAATATAGGAGGCTGAGGAATATAGGAGGCTGAGGAATATAGAAGGCGATGAATATAGGAGGCTGAGGAATATAGGAGGCTGAGGAATATAAGAGGCTGAGGAATATAAGAGGATGGGGAATATAGGAGGCTGAGGAATATAGAAGGCTGATGAATATAAGAGGCTGAGGAATATAAGAGGATGGGGAATATAGGAGGCTGATGAATATAGAAGGCTGATGAATATAAGAGGCTGAGGAATATAAGAGGATGGGGAATATAGGAGGCTGATGAATATAGAAGGCTGATGAATATAAGAGGCTGAGGAATATAGAAGGCTGAGGAATATAGGAGGCTGGGGAATATAAGAGGCTGGGGAATATAGGAGGCTGAGGAATATAGAAGGCTGGGGAATATAAGAGGCTGAGGAATATAGGAGGCTGATGAATATAGGAGGCTGAGGAATATAGAAGGCTGAGGAATATAAGACGATGGGGAATATAGGAGGCTGAGGAATATAGGAGGCTGAGGAATATAGGAGGCTAATGAATATAGGAGGCTAAGGAATATAGGAGGCTGAGGAATATAGGAGGCTGAGGAATATAAGAGGATGGGAATATGGGAGGCTGAGGAATATAGAGGTGGGGAATATAAGAGGCTGAGGAATATAAGAGGATGGGAATATGGGAGGCTAATGAATATAGGAGGCTGGGACACTGGGACAAGGACACTGGGAGAATAAGACACTGAGACAACAGGACACTGGGAGAATAAGACACTGAGACAACAGGACACTGGGAGAATAAGACACTGAGACAACAGGACACTGGGAGCACAAGGATGAAGTCCACACAGTATTTCCAGGTGACTTACTTTTATAGGAGTTTTCTGGGAACTGTGGCAGCGGGTTCAGGGCTGACTCCATCGTGATCATGGAAGAAGAGGTTCAGTACTCCTGAGGCAGCTGGGGAGGGAGGTGTGCTGGTACTCAGGCCTGATGCTAACTAGCTACATCCGCTAGCGCATCCTACAGGTTTACCGGCTCCGGTTCTCCCACAGCAGCTCTCCTCCGTCCATCACGTGAGGTAGTCCCGGTACAGATTTACCGTAACTTTGACCGAGCGACGGTCAGCTGTCTCCTCCCGTGGCTAACCCCGGGTAAGCCGTTAAACAAACAGACAGCTAGCTAGCTAGCTAGCTAGCTAGCTAGCTTCAGCAGCTAACCTAAACAACAAACAGACACAGAGCCGGGCTTCCCGCCAGACGAAGACACCGGTTTCCGTTAGCCTGGGCTGACTCTGACATTCGCTGTCTACCGTTACCGTGTGCCATCGTCGCTGGAATGAATACGGCGGTAACTACAGCCGTTACCGGAGCTAGCCCCGTACCGTTCCCTCCGGTCTCTGAGAGGAGAGGGTGCACTCGATAACTGTGCTCCGGAGGCGCCGTCCGTCACGTGACCTACAGCCGGGGAGGGCGGGGTTAAACAGGAAGATAAGATAAGATAAGATATTCCTTTATTAGTCCCACAGTGGGGAAAGAAGAAGAAGAAGAAGATCAACCTTTATTAGTCCCACTAGGGTTAATTCAATTTTTACACTCTGTTGTAACGTATACACAGTACGTGCAGGACCCACATACATGCATCAATGGAGAGATGTCAGAGTGAGGGGGCTGCTCCTGACAAACGCCCCGAGCAGTTGGGGGTTTGGTGTCTTGCTCAGGGGCACCTTGGCAGTGCCCAAGAGGTAAACTGGCGCCTCTTCAGCTACCAGTTCACACTCAGTTCTTGGTCCATGTCCATGACCGGTGACCCTCCGGTTCCCAAGCCAACTCCCTACAGACTGAGCTACTGCCGCCCCTCAACATTAAGGCCCTAGTGAGGATCGAACTCACGACCCCTGGTTTACAAGGTACAAGTGCTCTAACCACTGAGCTATAGAGCCTTAAATTCACACATGACAGCAGCAAGTGCAATAAAAGACAAGAAGCATAGATTTAAAAACAGTATTAATACGAATAAATAAATTACTATATACATAATAGAAAAGTAAAGCCAGAAATATGTCTATCATGTCAATAAATAATTGTCCAGTTACTATAATTTGAGCAGATGATATAATTGTACATATGAGTCCTTATTGCACTTATGTCCGGTGAGTTTGTTGTGAATGTGAATGTGGTCTACTGGGAGCAGTGCTGGTTGTGAATGTGTGTGTGGTTTACTGGGAGCAGTGCTGGTTGTGAATGTGTATGTGGTTTACTGGGAGCAGTGCTGGTTGTGAATGTGTATGTGGTCTACTGGGAGCAGTGCTGGTTGTGAATGTGTATGTGGTTTACTGGGAGCAGTGCTGGTTGTGAATGTGTATGTGGTCTACTGGGAGCAGTGCTGGTTGTAAATGTGTATGTGGTCTACTGGGAGCAGTGCTGGTTGTGAATGTGTGTGTGGTCTACTGGGAGCAGTGCTGGTTGTGAATGTGTATGTGGTTTACTGGGAGCAGTGCTGGTTGTGAATGTGTATGTGGTCTACTGGGAGCAGTGCTGGTTGTGAATGTGTATGTGGTTTACTGGGAGCAGTGCTGGTTGTGAATGTGTATGTGGTCTACTGGGAGCAGTGCTGGTTGTAAATGTGTATGTGGTCTACTGGGAGCAGTGCTGGTTGTGAATGTGTATGTGGTCTACTGGGAGCAGTGCTGGTTGTGAATGTGTATGTGGTCTACTGGGAGCAGTGCTGGTTGTGGAGTCTAACAGCTGCAGGCAGGAAGGACCTTCTGTAACGCTCCTTCGTACACTTAGGGTGTAGCAGCCTGTCACTGAAGGAGCTCTCCAGAGCTCTGATGGTGTCTCTCATGGGGTGGGAGTCCTTCTCCATCATGGATGACAGTTTAGCCGTCATCCTCCTCTCTCCCACCACCTGCACTGAGTCCAGAGAGCATCCCAGGACAGAGCTGGTCCTTTTGATAATCTTATCCAGCCTCTTCCTGTCTGCAGCTGTGATGCTGCTGCCCCAGCAAACCACTCCATAAAATATGGCTGATGCCAACACGGAGTTATGGAGTGCAGAGGAATTTGTAGTCCAGTCCAGTTTATTGTTCAGGTGAACACCCAGGTATTTATAAGATGTCACCATCTCAATGTCTGATCCCTGGATGTTCACCGGTGTTGGAGGGGGATGAGTTTGCCTGCGGAAATCCACCACCAGCTCTTTAGTTTTCCCCGCGTTGATCTGGAGGTGGTTCCGCAGGCACCAGTCCACCAAGTCCTGGGAAAGTTCTCTGTACTCCCCATCGTCCCCATCAGTGATGAGGCCGACGATAGCAGAGTCGTCAGAGAACTTCTGCAGGTCACAGGTTGGTGAGTTGTAGGAGAAGTCTGCAGTGTAGAGCGTGAAGAGGAACGGAGCCAGAACCGTTCCCTGAGGAACCCCCACACTGCAGACCACCGTGTCAGAACCGTTCCCTGAGGAACCCCACACTGCAGACCACCGTGTCAGAACCGTTCCCTGAGGAACCCCCACACTGCAGACCACCGTGTCAGAACTGTTCCCTGAGGAACCCCACACTGCAGACCACCGTGTCTGAACCGTTCCCTGAGGAACCCCACACTGCAGACCACCGTGTCAGAACCGTTCCCTGAGGAACCCCACACTGCAGACCACCGTGTCAGAACCGTTCCCTGAGGAACCCCCACACTGCAGACCACCGTGTCTGAAGTGAAGTCCTGTGTCCTCACATACTGTGGGCAGTTTGTGAGGTAGTCCCGTATCCAGGAAGTCAGATAGTTATCTACCCCTGCAGTCTCCAGTTTGTCCCCCAGAAGTGTCGGCTGGATGGTGTTGAAAGCACTGGAGAAATCAAAGAACATGATCCTCACAGTGCTCCCAGGTTTCTCCAGGTGAGACAGAGCTCGGTCCAACAGGAAGATGACGGCATCGTCCACCCCAATGCCAGGTTGGTAGGCAAACTGTAGTGGGTCCATGGATGGACTCACCACAGGGCGGAGATGTTGGAGGACCAGGCGCTCCAGGGCCTTCATCAGGTGGGATGTTAATGCCACCGGCCTGAAGCTGCTGGGGTCCTTGGGGTGTGGGGTCTTGGGCACAGGTACCACGCAGGATGTCTTCAACAGTTGTGGTACCTTCCTCAGCTTCAGGCTCAGGTTGAATAGATGTCCAAAAGACCCACACAGCTGGTCTGCGCGGGACTTCAGGAGCCTGGAGCTGATGCCATCTGGACCCGTAGCCTTCCTCACATTCATCTTCATGAACTGGTTCTTCACCTGAAGTGTCGTGAAGGACAAACTGGAGCAGGGGGGCTGTGTGTCAGAGGCAGAGGAGGGGGTTGGTGGGGGGGCAGGGCTGAGTAGTGGAGCAGAGGGGGGTTGTCTGTGGGACGGGTCTGCTGGGGGTAGACCTGGAGCCGTAGGTGGAGCTGGAGCCGTAGGTGGAGCTGTAGGTGTCGATGTCACTGGGGGGGCTGTTGTTGAGCTGAAGGTGGTGAAGGAGGAGGAGGAGGGGCACTGTCTTGAAGTGGGAGATGAAGGGGGCTGCAGCAGTACAGTAAAGATATTTAAAAATAATAATAGTAAGAATATTTACATTGTCTGAATGCTTAAAACACTAACAATGATCCTTAAAGCTCGAGATTATAGTTAATGTTATGATAATTAACCCTCCGAGAACCACAGTCGACCAGTTTTAGTCTGTTTAGGGGGTCCAGGGGGTCTCTAGGTGGTCCAGGGGGTCTTTTGGGGGTCTTTAGGTGGTCCAGGGGGTCTTTAGGTGGTCCAGGGGGTCTTTAGGGGGTCTGGGGGATGTTTCTGCTGGAATTACATGTTTCTTTCTGCAACTATGCATTTTTTTTTATACTATATTTTTATATATTTTATTTTTAAGATAAGATGAGATGAACCTTTATTAATCCCCGGAGGGAAATTCAGGTGTCATAGCAGCATCAACACAGTACAGATAAATACAGTATAGTAAAAATTAAAAGAGAAGGTGCAGTGAAGGGAAGAAGGTGCAGTTTACAGTACTGTGTCACTATAAATATTTGTCACCTAGTTGTACATCCACTTTGTCTTGTATGGTGAACCAGCACATGGTAACTTCATTTGAATGTATGGATATGGATATAGGGCTGCACGGTGGTGCAGTGGTTAGCGCTGTTGCCTCACAGCAAAATGGTCGCTGGTTCGATTCCCGAGTTGTGTGGAGTTTGCATGTTCTCCCCGTGTAAGCCTGGGTTTTCTCCAGGTTCTCCGGCTTCCTCCCACAGTCCAAAGACATGCAGGTTAACTGATGACTCTAAATGTCCCGTAGGTGTGAATGGTTGTCTGTCTCTATGTGTCCTGTGATGGACCGGAGACCTGTCCAGGTGAACCCACTCACCTAATGACAGCTGGGATCAGCTCCAGCCCCCGAGACCCCTAACGGGATAAGTGGTTGAAGATGGATGGATGGATGGATATGTTAATGACTATAAAGCCTGTCTATGTCCATGATCCTAGAGGTAGTAGTAGTAGTAGTACTGGTAGTAGAGGCTGTGATTATCCTAGAGGTAGTAGTAGTAGTAGTAGTAGTTCCTAGAGGTCACCACAGGTCATTTTATACAGTGATCAATGAAATGGCTCCTATGGTGACTAACATCATCACACATGGATCCAGTTGGACTCATTGATCCACCAGAGTCTCAGCTTAGCTTTTTAGCACAGGTCACCTTCTAATAATAATAATAATAATAATAATAATAATCATCATAATTGTAATTATGATTATTATTATTATAATGATGCTTGGCCACTTATTAGTAAATAAAGTGTAAACTGTGTAAACACTTTTAAGTCAACAATATCAGGAACCAATTTTTATTTACATTATAATAAATACAATTATTTATGAAAATAACCATCTTATTCTGTCTTTGAACCAGCGTGATGTCTGCTGGTCCTGGAGGCTCGAGTGCGCCGTGTCGGAGGTTTTTTGGCTGACTCAGCGTGTTGACTCAGTGGTGGAGGCCGATGATGAGAGAATCGCTCTGATTGGTGGTTCAGATTCAGCCAATCAGAGCACCAGAAGAGAAACGGACGTGAAGAAAGCCAACAAGCAAACCCTTAAGAAAGAGGAGTATACTTCACGTTTATTTTATGAAGTATACTTAAGTAAAGTTCAAGTATATATTTCCCAAGTATACTTTACATAGCAAGTATTCTAATATCAATATACTAGTGGTATACTTAAATTACTTTAATACTTCTTGGGACTAAACTGGTCCACTTTTTAGTTAATAAAAGTGTACTTTAAGTGTCATTTAAAAAAAAAAAAATCATATAAAAGTCATATTTTGTACTGTATTCAAATAGTGTACTACTTCAGTACTCCTTGGGACTAACACTTGTTTTATACTCATAGCCCAGTTTTTAGTTTATGAGAGTGCACTTTAAAGTATACTCTCAGTAAACTACTAGCTAAATACTTTTTATACTACAAGTACACTCAATTATAATGTTATCTACTTTTTTAAAAAGTACACCACGATGAAAAGGCTAATTACAAGCCAAGTATACTTAGACTTTTCTGTATACTCGTCAGTATGAGCCAGTAAAAGTGCAGTGAAGTATACTCTCTTCCTCTGACTAGTAGCAGAGCTGAATAAGCGTGTTTTTGGTCAGGAGGGAAGTCAACACAGATGTTTTCTCAGAGACATGAACATCTGGACTGAAGCTCAGCGGTGTGCAGATGGTTCCTGTTGGTATCATAATAACGGCTGGTACACCGCCGTCCTCGCGCTTCCTGTTTCCCTCTCTGAGCGATGAGCACAGACTACCGCCACCTGCTGGTGTGGACGGTTATTTCCTCTCGGAGCGTTTGTGCTAACTGGCCACCGGCTGTCGTCTTTGCGGTGTGTTCAAGTGCAACTTGTCGGCTAAAACAAAGGTGACATGAGGCGGCGCTACAGTCGGCGTTTGTTGGCATTAGTTCTCTGCTGTCAGGTTGGCGTGTCCCCAGCTTAACCCTCCAAATCTGAATTTTCTCTCAGGCACCAAAAGGGCTAGAGCCGGCCCTGCAGAGTCACACAGGGGGAAGTAAAGAGGTCTTAAATGGACGTTGGTGGACCAACCAGAGTCTTTATTAACACGAGCAGCGGCCGGAAACAGAAAGAGAAAATCTGGCACATGTAACGAACTCATCCTCCTCACAGCTTCTCGACCAGCCTCTGGAACAAAGACAGCAGTCTCTGTCTGGTCTCCAGCTGGTCTAGATCCAGATCTGAAGCCATCAGACTCTGGTAGAACCTGGTGTGGAGCACGACCTCCTTCTCTGAGGTCATCTCAGCCTGATGTCCGTCCGCCGCCGCCGCCCCCTCCCTCTCCAGGACGGTCCTCTCTCTCTTCAACAGCGCTCGCTCTCTCTCTAAATCCTCTCTGGCTCTCTCTAGAAAGACCCGGTCTCTGTCCAGAAAGGCTCGGTCTCTGTCCAGAAAGGCTCGGTCCCGATCCAGAACCACTCGGTCCCTCTCCACTGCCGCTCTGTCTCGTTCCACAGCCTCTCGGTCTCTCTCGAGAACCGTTCTGTCTCTCTCCAGAGCGGCCACGTCTCTGTTCAGCATCTCTCGGTCTCTTTCTAAAGCTATCAGCTCGCGGTTGAACTCGGCCTGCTCTCTCTCCAGAGCTCGCCACTCTCTCTGCAGCTCGACCAGCTTCCCGTCGACCTCGGCGTCCTCCCTGCCGGTGGGTCTGGAGGAGGAAGGCGTCCTGCTGGTCTGGAAGGTGCACTCGAGTAAATCGGCGTACAGTACGGCTCTTTGGCTTTTGTCCATCCCGGGTTGCGGCTCACGCTCAGGGCTTCTTCTCACGTGATCTCTGTCAACAACCTCAGCGGGAGATTGCGCTCTGCTCAATGCCTCGACGCTCCCGCACGCTTCCATCCCGCTGAGCTCCGGGACGTCCCCGATCGTCTCCACGCCCTCCAGACTTCCTGTTTCAACTACACTCAAGTCAGAAAAGGCTGCTTCTGTTTTGGGAAGAATGAGCGTAGGCTGGGCTGCGTGAGCCTCCTCATCCTGGCTCAGAGGGGACGGCTGGACGATGGCGGCGGTCGCGGCCAGGCGGCCGCTCATGGCCTCGTCCATCAGGTGGAACCAGCGCCACGAGCTGGTCTGAGTCTGGGTCTCCATGCCCAGTGGAGGGTTCTTCAGCGCCTACACAGGAAAAGGACAAGAGAATCTAAAGGAACCTTGTGGAGTTTCATTAGTTTATAGAACTTTATTTAAAATACAGACCACAAACTGAGAGGGGACGATGGGGTGACGGTTTGATGAACCTCTCCCACATCTACTCTGCTCACATGGAGGGTCCGCCACAGTAAGCCTCATACCAAACCAGTCAGCAGGGAGTAGAAGTGGGTTCTAAAACCCTCCAACAGTGAGTCCATGTCGATGCCGACGTCAACACCGTTTAAGTGTTCTTCATGGAAGACGCTCTAATGTCAGTTCTGTGGAACTACTGGTCCAAACATTCACTACACAATGCTCAAACTCATTTATTCTACTTTATTACACAGTTTCACTGAATACTCAATTCTCATTTCTACGTATAACAAACCAGACCAGAATCCTAAATCCAGACTACACACTGTCTATGAGTCTGAGACCTCCAGGAAACACACTGAGACAAACACTGAGTAAACATATGGAGGACAGCTGGACTGACCCGGTACTTGTCTTTCAGGTTGTCCCACTTCTTCTTCAGCTGCTGTGCTGACAACATCCCCTGGATGCCCATCTCTTTCCTTATGACCCTGCAGCAGAGCACAGAGGTCATCATCAGTAATGTGGATCACACAGATACAGGATCTGAATATGGTCTGGACCCAGATTGTGGTCTGGACTGACCTCCAGCCTCTCATGGCTGAGTTCTTCCTTCCTGTGAAGATGTTGGCGTTGGCGGCACGAAGCTGTATCATCAGTTTGATGTCTCTGTCTGTCACTATGGAAACACATTCACCATCAGCCTGACATCTGTCATTCAGCTTTATTATTCAACATTATTATTACTATTATTATTATCTTAACTCTGTGACTAAAACCGATTCCTGACATCAGAATCCAGCCTGTTTTTCTCTTGAAGACTTTCTGCTGTGACCAAACTTCATGTCTGTCCATGACAGGACATGAATATCATCACTGTGTGCTGTGTGAAATCTGATCCTCCAGTAAACATTAGAACCTGAGAGTTAATCCGATTGGATGAATTCAGACTTCTCATTCTGATCAGGTCAGAGGCGTCTGGTTGTTTCTCATGTTGCAGTTGTTGTGTCTTATCTCTTATCTCTGTTTCTGCTGCTGTAGTGTTAAATTCGCTGGAAGAAAGTAACTAAGTACATTTACTTGAAGTACTACACGTAACTTGTAACTTGAGTTACTCAAGTATTTCCATTTTCTACTACTTTATCCTGCTTCTCCACTATATTTCAACAGGAATATTGTAGTGCTGTCAAAAATATCAAAGTATTAACACATATCAATACTCAACTCATTCTCCACAGTGTTGATAATCAGGTACTCTTGTTGACTCACACCACTAATTATCTTTTATTAAAATATAAAATTTGATGTCCTCAATGTTGTGTCCATTTTCCACGTGGGATCAAAACTGGTATTGAATATTGATATTTTTCACAGTATTGCATGGAAGTTAGAAACCGTGACAACACTACAACACCGTCTGTTTTGCATTTATCCGACAGCCGTAGCTATTAGTTACTTTACAGATTAAGATTTTACACAAAAATATCCAATTCTAAATTATGTAACCATAGTATATAAAGAGAAGCACCTCAACCATTCACATCCAGTGATACACGGCGCTCCTCTGTCAGGTAATCACATCAGTCATGTAATTAAAATCTTTGGTAGTTTATCATTAACATGAGCTCTGATTCATCAGTGATAACATATTAATTTCATTCTTACAGTGTGACTCCACTGAGACTTGTTGGTATATTAATATATAACAGGACGAGTACTTTTAATACTTTCAGTACATTCTGCTCAATACTTATGTACTTTTACTGAAGTTACATGTTGACTGCAGGGCTTCTACTTGTAATGAAGTATTACAGTTTATATTCTGTAACACTCTTACAATTTACTCCTTCAATTATTTTTATCAAAGAACAAAACACTGGAACTTGCATATTTTGCTAATACATATAGAAGGTGATTCTATGTTTATATTTTCAACGTTTAATGCTGGTTGTACCTACCGACCTGACTACCTACCTAACGACCTGCCTACCTACCTACCTACCTACCTGCCTGTCTACCTACCTGCCTGCCTACCTATCTGCCTGCCTACCTACCTGCCCACCTACCTACCTGCCTGCCTGTCTACCTACCTACCTGCCTGTCTACCTACCTGCCTGCCTACCTATCTGCCTGCCTACCTACCTGCCCACCTACCTACCTGCCTGCCTGTCTACCTACCTACCTGCCTGCCTACCTATCTGCCTACCTACCTACCTGCCTGCCTGCCTACCTACCTACCTGCCTACCTACCTACCTACCTGCCTACCTACCTACCTACCTGCCCACCTACCTACCTGCCTGCCTGCCTACCTACCTACCTACCTGCCTGCCTGCCTACCTACCTACCTACCTGCCTGCCTGCCTGCCTACCTACCTACCTGCCTGCCTGCCTACCTACCTGCCTGCCTGCCTACCTGCCCACCTACCTACCTATCTGCCTACCTTCCTAACTGCCTGCCTGCCTGCCTACCTATCTGCCTACCTTCCTACCTACCTACCTACCTACCCACCTACCTACCTACCTGCCTACCTACCGACCTGCCTACCTACCTACCTACCGACCTGCCTACCTACCTACCTGCCTGTCTACCTACCTGCCCACCTATCTACCTGCCTGCCTACCTGCCTGCCTACCTACCTACCTGCCTGCCTGCCTACCTACCTGCCTGCCTACCTACCTACCTGCCTGCCTACCTACCTACCTACCTGCCTGCCTACCTACCTACCTGCCTGCCTACCTACCTACCCACCTACCTACCGACCTGCCTACCTACCGACCTGCCTACCTACCTATCTACCTGCCTACCTACCTATCTACCTGCCTACCTACCTACCGACCTGCCTACCTACCGACCTGCCTACCTACCTACCTACCGACCTGCCTACCTACCTATCTACCTGCCTACCTACCTACCTACCTACCTACCTACCTGCCTGCCTACCTGCCTGCCTACCTACCTACCTGCCTACCTACCTACCTACCTGCCTACCTGCCTGAGTCGGTGTAACAGAAATGTGGATCATGGAACATTAAAGGTGCCTGACTAGTTTTAATGTAGGAATATCTTTTTTAAACTAATATTTGTTAATATATGTAAAGGCTATCTGCCATGGTGTCAGCTGACCTGAAAGGTTGACCTGCCAACAGTTAGCCTGGATGTGACAGCTGCTAATCTAAGAGCTCATATTCAGGGTGGAAAAATGAAAACCATATTAACTAGAGGGACTGGAGGTCATTCCTCCCCATGACCTTTGTGGTAGTTTGTACCAGACGAGCAATAATTCACTGTAGCGTTCCAGAGAGAGTACCACGCTGACATCCCATAATGTTGCCTGAATTTAGGGATGCACAATTGATCAGATATCAATCATAATCAGGATTTTGGCTTCCTACAATTAAATGAACATGATCAGCTGAGATACTGAGGCTCGTTGTGCTCATAGAAACCCGCTGCTGATTCAGATGTTCTGGCTTCACTCTAGATATGATCTATACAACCAATATGTTTATGATTTAATTAACACCATCAACTTGCTAATCTAGCCTTTTCTTATTGCTAACGTTGCTCTCAAAGTGCATCAGATTCAAGTATTTCACTTTAAAATGGAGCTCATAACCCTAAATGTACACTAACAGGGATGTAAGGACAGCATGGGAGTGAAAGCAGCGCTCCCTTTATTTTAATATGAAAGTGCAACAAAACATGTTTTCACTAAAATCAAAGAATAATCCTGATGAATGATCGTGATATCAATATCTAAATAATCATCATCATTTTGGCCATAATCGAGCAGTCCTACCCTGCTACAGCCTTGTAGAATAAAATACCCTGAGTACACAGATTAACAATCTCTGCTGTAAACTTTGACCATGAGCCTCCCAGTTAGTGCGGTTTCATATTAGTCCGTTACGTTACTGCAGTAAAGGATCTGAGTACTTCCTCCACCACCGGTTAAAACAATAATAATAATAATAATCAGTCACATTAGCGGGTTATTTAAGCTTCAGATGCCCCGGTCACTACATTAGTAATTAGTTGTCATCCGCCCAGTGAGAGGAACGTTATCTAGAAACAACAGTGTTTTACCACAGTTAGCTAGCGTTAGCATCTCCATCACAACAGCAACGACACACATTAAATAGATCATTAAACATCTGCGAGTCTGTTCACCAACTCTTATTTAAAAATATCATCTTTAATATCTGAAGAAATATGTTTAAATCACATTACTTCTGTATGTGCTCTCCATTTTTGCCATTTTTTCACGCACTCGGGCCCTCCCTCCAAAACCTCAAAACATCCGGTGGAGACCGGACACGGAAGTGCTTTTCTTCTTCTTCTGTAGGAAACCGGCAGCTGGGACTCGGCTTCCGCCGCTTCCGCCACCTCCAGGCGGATACATGTTACCTACCGGTGGGATGGGGCACGTCCTCTTTATTTCACGTTACAGGCACTGCGTTCTGTTTATGTTTATGTTTAGTTATTTTCCAAAAATTCATCATACATAAACAACATATATAACAACATATATATGTATGGTAAACCCCGCCTTCGCCCAATGACAGCTGGGATCGGCTTCAGCCCCCCCGCGACCCCTAACGGGATAAGTGGTTGACAATGGATGGATATATATATATATATATATATATATATATATATATATATATATATATATATATATATATATATATATATATACAACCAGCACTGCTCCCAGTAAAACCACAATCACAGTCACATTCACAACAAACTTATTTATTGATATAAAGGACATACTTCTGGCTTTCCTCACTTTTTCTATTATGTATATACTAATTTATTTATTTTATTGTATTAATACTGTTTTTAAATCTATGCTTCTTGTCTTTATTGCACTATCCACTTTATTGCTGTAATATGTGAATTTCCCCACTGTGGGACCAATAAAGGAATATCTTATCTCTCTTATCTTATCTTATATAATCAGGTACTTTGATAAATATAAACACTGTGTTGTTATCCATTTTCACATAAAAAATAATTATTAAGCATTTTATGGGTCCAAACACCACTTTTCTTCACGCAACTGTTTTCAGTGCAGACATAAATGAGCTAATTCACTTACAATATGACATTATTTTACACTGTTTCATATTCATATTAATTTACACCGTCTAATATTATTTATTTATCATCTAAATGCATCAGCCCCACACATCACAGTCCTTAGACACAAATACCAACGAACAAATACCAATTAAACTTTTATTCAGCACCAAACAAATCTAGTTTCTATAGAAATTATATATTCTGATGGTTAAAATAACTCGTTGATTCATGAATTAAAATTCATGAAGGTTTTAACCAAATAAAAATCACTCAAACTGTGTTTTTCAGAGAATAATTAACTGGACTTATTTGTCTGTTTACCGGAAGTGGACAGGTCTCTCGTGCCCTCAGCATCCAGCAGCACGAGCGGCTGTCAGGATCAGTCCATCCGGGCACTAAACACCGGAAGCGAGTAAAACGTTTCACAGTAAAGTATGTTTAAGGTGATAAACATTCCTTGACGCTAAACTGGAAGCGAGCTCAGCTCCAGCACACCTGTCTGACAGCGAACACCTGACGAGCCATCACAGCAGACTGCACACATCTGGCAGCCACAGGATAAAACCCCGTGTTATACGTCTAAGATAAGATAAGATAAGATATTCCTTTATTAGTCTCACAGTGGAGAAATTCACAATTTAAAATATCACAATATAAAAGTTAAAGATACATTTACAAGACACATTACAATTCATTATTATAGTTTTATATGTTATTATTTCATTTCATTTTATTTTATTCACTGATGTATTTTGTTCTTTATTATTATTATTCTCTTTATTATTATAATAATAATTATTATTATTATTGTCGTCATTATTATTATTATTATCATCATCATTTTTTTTTTTTTTTTTTTTTTTTTTTATTATTATATCATCATCATATTATTATATCATCATATTATTATATCATCATATTATTATTATCATCATATTATTATATCATCATCATTATTATTATCATCATCATTATTATTATATTATCATTATTATTATCATCATCATTATTATTATCATCATCATTATTATTATTATCATCATTATTATTATCATCATCATTATCATTATCATCATCATTATTATTATTATTATTATCGTCCTCATCATTATTATTATTATTTTACTCATTTATGTATATTTGCTTGAACTTCTGGCTTTCACGTGTCATCTGTCTCCACTCGGGAAGAAAAACGTGGCGCGTTTGTATTTTATTTTGAAGGGCTGGACCGGATAGGGGCCTGGTATCCCATTCTAACTTGACCCGGGTCGTGGTGCTGAGGCTGGGTGAAGGAGCTGGTGGTGCATGATGGAGTCCGTGTTGTGCTTCACGTCGCTGTGAATAAATGTGAGAAATCAGCTGCTGCTACCTGAACAGGTAACTGTGACGTCATGAGACCATAAACGAAACGATATTATATCATTTATTTCATGTTAATGTATATTAGGATTTGTATCAGGCTATGGTGTAATATCTGACTGTTTCTGGTCCTCCATCTGCTTCTTCAGTAATAATCAATAATATAACAATCTATTGTATCGATATTACACATATCCTGCTAAAGAAAACAGCACAATAATTCCTTAAACTACAATTATGACTAAATATTCCTCTATGCACTGGACTGACATTCATTTACATAAATGCATAAATAATTGATCACTCTTTTATCTAAATCTGTTGCCACAATCAAATGAGAACAAATGTCTAAATATATGTATAAAACTAAATCCGACGTCCTTTAATATCCGAGTGTCGTTCAGTCACTGTAGAGCCGTGAAACCATGAATGCTGAGAAACAGCTGCTCATAATGAGGCCTGGACATTAAGACATTAAACAGTCATCAAAACCTTAAAGATCACAAAATGAAAAGCTCAAAATAAAAGCTAGAAATCAGTCTGTTACTTCATGATTTATTATCATTATCGATATAATCACTGCTGTCCGCTCGTCCCTCCCCGCAGCTTTAATTATATCTGCTTTCTCTAAAACTGGTCGATAACAGTGTTGGTCCCAGTAATACCACCTTTAATGGTGCAGTCTCTGTATGTGGACCTGGTGCTGACCTGCACTCCGACCCAGTAGAGGAACAACAGGTCCAGAACATGACACCTATTTTACCTTAAACTGGTTCAGATACATTATTATAGCATATTCATATAATAATCTTTGTGTGTGCAGCATCATGTTGGCCAGGAAGGGCCTCCTGCCAGACGGTTTCCTGCTGACCCGTCTGGCAGAGGACCAGAACCAGCCCAACCGCAGCCGGTCCAGATCCCAGAGAGCCCGCTTCATCACTAAGACCGGATCCTGCAATGTGGCTCACAAGAACATCCGGGAGCAGGTAGAGGAGAACCATATGATGATCACATAATATAACATATAGCTTATTATTCTGATACGGACCATCCATCCATCTTCAACCGATTATCCCGTCGGGGTCTCTGGGGACTGGAGCCGATCCCAGCTGGCACTGGGTGAGGTTAGGTTCACCTGGACAGGTCGTCTGATACGGACCATTCTCCACAATCACTGCTTTAATCTTTGGTACCTGAAGTGTATTTTCATTCTAATACATTTGTACTTCTACACTGTGGTATTACTACCTTTACTGAAGTGTATATGTGCACATTTACAGCATGAACAGATATATAAAGAGTTCTTTCCCTGAACCAGTAAGTTTTAACTGTCCTCACTTTGACCTGATGTCCTGATGTCCCAGTAAGACACTGTTTCATGTTTCAGCTGTTTCAACTGTCAATCACACTAATTAAAAGTTAACGATTAAAATAAATTTAAAAAATGACAAAATGACCAAGAGACACAAGAAGAAGAAGAAGAAGATATTCCTTTATTAGTCCCGCTAGGGGAAATTCAATTTTTTTCACTCTGTTAACTAATACACACACATGCACAAACAGGTCCATATACATGCAACAATTGGAGAGGTGTCAGAGTGAGGGGGCTGCTCCTGACAAGCGCCCCGAGCAGTTGGGGGTTTGGTGCCTTGCTCAGGGGCACCTCGGCAGTACCCAAGAGGTAAACTGGCACCTCTCCAGCTACCAGTTCACACTCAGTTTTTGGTCCAAGACGACCACAGAGGCAAGAATCACCCCAAACACAAACAGTTATTTCTTATTTCACTCACTTCTTATTTAACTGTGAATTGAAGTTTTTAATATAATAAAAAGGGAAACTGTACAGATCCTGTGGTTGTGTATCTGTGATAGTAAAACTGAGAAACGTAGATACAGCGTGGACACAGGTCCAACACCCCATCTCTGTTCCCACCGTCCTGTTCGTGGTGTGTTCAGGGTCGCTTCCTGCAGGATGTTTTCACCACCATGGTGGACCTGAAGTGGCAGCACTCCTTCCTCATCTTCACCTCGGCCTTCCTCTGTTCTTGGATGCTGTTTGCTATGATCTGGTGGCTCCTGGCCTTCGCTCACGGAGACCTGGAGCCCCGCGACCCCGACGGCGAGCCGGGCCCCGTGCCCTGCGTCACCGCCATCCACTCCTTCACCTCGGCCTTCCTCTTCTCCATCGAAGTCCAGGTGAGAGCTGTCGCTGGTCCTTTTGGTCCAGGTGCTGTTGTTTTGTGGTTGTGGTGTGAACGCCGAGGTCCCGTCTGCTGCAGGTGACCATTGGTTTTGGAGGCAGGATGGTGACGGAGGAGTGTCCTCTGGCCATCACCGTGCTGATCATCCAGAACATTCTGGGGCTGATCATCAACGCCGTGATGCTCGGCTGCGTGTTCATGAAGACGGCGCAGGCCAACCGCCGAGCAGAGACGCTCATCTTCTCCAGAAACGCCGTCATCGCTTCACGAAATGGCCGGCCGACCTTCATGTTCAGAGTTGGAGACCTGAGGAAGAGTATGATCATCTCTGCCACCGTCCAGCTGCAGGTGACACCTGAAGACATTAACATTTCCCAGTCCCAACAAGTCCCAGAGCTCAGTTAAACGTAGGGACGTCCTCATTGTATTGTTGCTATGCAAAACGACTACAAAGAGACACAAAACAACCACAAAGATACACAAAACAACTATGAGACACAAAACAACTACAACGAGACACAAACCAACTACAAAGAGACACAAAACAACCACAAAGATACACAAAACAGCTACAAAGAGACACAAAACAACTGCAAAGAGGCACAAAACAACCACAAAGATACACAAAACAACTACAAAGAGACACAAAAAACCACAAAGAGACACAAAACAACCACAAGGAGACACAAAACAACCACAAAGAGACACAAAACAACTACAAAGAGACACCAAACAACTGCAAAGAGGCACAAAACAACTACAAAGAGACAAGAAGACAAAAATGTTTGGACATTTTCCCTCCAGGTGATCCGGCGGACGGTGACGGCGGAGGGCGAGGTGATCCCGGTGTGCCAGCTGGACATCCAGGTGGAGAACCCCCTAAGGAGTAACGGCATCTTCCTGGTTTCCCCTCTGATCATCAGCCACACCATGGAGAGAGGGAGTCCCCTGTACGAGCTGTCCGCCCAGTCGCTGGCCTCCGAGGACCTGGAGATCATCGTCATCCTGGAAGGTCGGCGACTACGCAGACCTCCTGCTGACCAACAGGCTTACTGACAAGACAAGAATACAATTTTAAATGAAAACACATTTTACAGGACCTACAAACAGAATATTAACAGTCACACAGTGGAAATAACACTTGCGTTGATTCAAAAGATGAAAACTTTATTGAGTGTTAATTTGTTCTTATAGCTGCATGAAGCAATTTTGTCCAGAGAGCAGAAACACTCAGACCTCTGATATAGTATCATGTCATATATAATGTAATATAATATATTAAAATATCGTATAATACAATACAATGTAATATAATATATTAAAATATAGTATAATACAATGTAATGTAATGTAATATAAGATAATATAATGTAGTATAATACAAGATAATATAATGTAATATAATAAAATATAATGTAGTATAACTATATAACAGTTCAGCACTGATTTGATTCAGTGTTCAGTATTTGCTGGAATCACGAAGACAGGAACTGAATTTCGGCTGCCGTCATCAGCGTCTGTCTTCTTTTAGGTGTGGTGGAAACAACAGGGATCACCATGCAGGCCCGGACCTCCTACACTCCAGAGGAGATCCTGTGGGGGAGGCGCTTTGTCTCCATCATGACGGAGGAAGACGGCCGTTACTGCGTCGACTACTCAAAGTTCGGCAACACGGTTCCCGTCAGGATGTCGTCCCTCAGCGCTAAGGAGCTAGACCAGACCAGGGGCGTCCAGGAGGGCAGCTCCTCCGAACCCGTCAACCTGCAGGGCTGGGGGCTGGTCCGAGCCGGCAGGGGGGGCTTCCGCAGAGGAGGAGGCCGGGCCTGCGATGGCGCCGCCCCTCAGCCCTGGTATGCCCAATCAGAGAAGCCCGAGAGAGAGGTGGAGCAGAGAGGGCAGAAGAAGAAGGTGCAGCTGGAGGTGATTGGACGACAGATCGAAGAGGACGTTCTGGGAGAGACGAGCGACTGAGAACCAGTAATCAGACAGCGTGTCCCACTGGGATTACATTACTCAGTGTCTTCAGTCCCGTGCACAGTGGTGTTTATTAGTGATTATTTTACTGGACAAAACATGACAGTGTCATTAACGTGTTCACCACAGAGATTATTTTCTGCAATAATCCAAACCCCAACAGAACAATCCCACTTCCTGTCAGTGGAGGGAACCAGGAGACGATCACTTCCTGTTAGTGGAGGGAACCAGGAGATGATCACTTCCTGTTAGTGGAGGGAACCGGAGAGATGATCACTTCCTGTTAGTGGAGGGAACCAGAGAGATGATCACTTCCTGTTAGTGGAGGGAACCAGAGAGACGATCACTTCCTGTTAGTGGAGGGAACCAGGAGACGATCACTTCCTGTTAGTGGAGGGAACCAGGAGACGATCACTTCCTGTTAGTGGAGGGAACCAGAGAGATGATCACTTCCTGTTAGTGGAGGGAACCAGGAGATGATCACTTCCTGTTAGTGGAGGGAACCAGAGAGATGATCACTTCCTGTTAGTGGAGGGAACCAGGAGACGATCACTTCCTGTTAGTGGAGGGAACCAGGAGACGATCACTTCCTGTTAGTGGAGGGAACCAGGAGACGATCACTTCCTGTTAGTGGAGGGAACCAGGAGACGATCACTTCCTGTTAGTGGAGGGAACCAGGAGACGATCACTTCCTGTTAGTGGAGGGAACCAGGAGACGATCACTTCCTGTTAGTGGAGGGAACCAGGAGACGATCACTTCCTGTTAGTGGAGGGAACCAGGAGACGATCACTTCCTGTTAGTGGAGGGAACCAGGAGATGATCACTCGATTAAACAAAGACATTTTTCATGGATGTAAAAGTTATTTATTTGACAAAAAAGACCAAGAGATGCAGGTCAACTACAAGGAGACAGAAAGGGTCCAAAAAGTGAAAAACAAATACAATTTATTTGTTGTTCCTGTTTTCCAGTTTGTTGTAATGTATTCCAGCTGTTAGCCACTCCCACATACTCTGTTTTAATGTCTTCCAGCTGTTAGCCGCTCCCACATACTCTGTTTTAATGTATTCCAGCTGTTAGCCACTCCCACATACTCTGTTTTAATGTCTTCCAGCTGTTAGCCACTCCCACATACTCTGTTTTAATGTCTTCCAGCTGTTAGCCGCTCCCACATACTCTGTTTTAATGTCTTCCAGCTGTTAGCCGCTCCCACATACTCTGTTTTAATGTATTCCAGCTGTTAGCCACTCCCACATACTCTGTTTAAATGTATTCCAGCTGTTAGCCACTCCCACATACTCTGTTTTAATGTCTTCCAGCTGTTAGCCACTCCCACATACTCTGTTTTAATGTATTCCAGCTGTTAGCCACTCCCACATACTCTGTTTTAAATGTATTCCAGCTGTTACCCCCACCTCTGTTTAATATCCAGCGACCCCCCACATACTCTGTTTTAATGTATTCCAGCTGTTAGCCACTCCCACATACTCTGTTTTAATGTATTCCAGCTGTTAGCCACTCCCACATACTCTTTTTAATGTATTCCAGCTGTTAGCCCTCCCACATACTCTGTTTAAATGTATTCCAGCTGTTAGCCACTCCTACATACTCTTTTTAATGTCTTCCACTGTTAGCCCTCCCACATACTCTTTTAAATTATTCCAGCTGTTAGCCCTCCTACATACTCTTTTTAATTATTCCAGCTGTTAGCCCTCCCACATACTCTTTTAATTATTCCACTGTAGCCACTCCCACTACTCTTTTTTATCAGCTGACCACTCCCACCCTAAATCCAGCAGCCACCCCACACTCTATTATCCAGCTGACCACTCCCACAACTCTTAATGTCTCCACTACCCACTCCCACACCTTATATCCAGCTAGCCCCCCCACCTTCCCACACGCCCCCCCTAATGTATTCCAGCTGTTAGCCACCCCACTACTCTGTTTTAATGTATTCCAGCTGTTAGCCACTCCCACATACTCTGTTTAAATGTATTCCAGCTGTTAGCCACTCCCACATACTCTGTTTAAATGTATTCCAGCTGTTAGCCACTCCCACATACTCTGTTTTAATGTCTTCCAGCTGTTAGCCGCTCCCACATACTCTGTTTAAATGTATTCCAGCTGTTAGCCACTCCCACATACTCTGTTTTAATGTATTCCAGCTGTTAGCCACTCCCACATACTCTGTTTTAATGTATTCCAGCTGTTAGCCACTCCCACATACTCTGTTTTAATGTATTCCAGCTGTTAGCCACTCCCACATACTCTGTTTTAATGTATTCCAGCTGTTAGCCGCTCCCACATACTCTGTTTAAATGTATTCCAGCTGTTAGCCACTCCCACATACTCTGTTTTAATGTATTCCAGCTGTTAGCCACTCCCACATACTCTGTTTAAATGTATTCCAGCTGTTAGCCACTCCCACATACTCTGTTTTAATGTATTCCAGCTGTTAGCCACTCCCACATACTCTGTTTTAATGTATTCCAGCTGTTAGCCACTCCCACATACTCTGTTTTAATGTATTCCAGCTGTTAGCCACTCCCACATACTCTGTTTTAATGTATTCCAGCTGTTAGCCACTCCCACATACTCTGTTTAAATGTATTCCAGCTGTTAGCCACTCCCACATACTCTGTTTAAATGTATTCCAGCTGTTAGCCACTCCCACATACTCTGTTTTAATGTATTCCAGCTGTTAGCCACTCCCACATACTCTGTTTTAATGTATTCCAGCTGTTAGCCACTCCCACATACTCTGTTTAAATGTATTCCAGCTGTTAGCCACTCCCACATACTCTGTTTAAATGTATTCCAGCTGTTAGCCACTCCCACATACTCTGTTTAAATGTATTCCAGCTGTTAGCCCTCCCACATACTCTTTCCACTTACCCCCCCCTCTTTATTCCCTCCCCCCCCTCTATATCCACTTACCCCCCCCCTCCACTACCCTCCCCTACTCTTTTATCTCCACTACCCCCCACCTCTCTCCACTTACCCCCCCCCTATCCACTACCCCCCCCCCCACCCCCCCCCACCCCCCCCACCTTTAATTATTCCAGCTGTTAGCCACTCCCACATACTCTGTTTAAATGTATTCCAGCTGTTAGCCACTCCCACATACTCTGTTTTAATGTATTCCAGCTGTTAGCCACTCCCACATACTCTGTTTTAATGTATTCCAGCTGTTAGCCGCTCCCACATACTCTGTTTAAATGTATTCCAGCTGTTAGCCACTCCCACATACTCTGTTTTAATGTATTCCAGCTGTTAGCCACTCCCACATACTCTGTTTTAATGTATTCCAGCTGTTAGCCACTCCCACATACTCTGTTTTAATGTATTCCAGCTGTTAGCCGCTCCCACATACTCTGTTTTAATGTATTCCAGCTGTTAGCCGCTCCCACATACTCTGTTTAAATGTATTCCAGCTGTTAGCCACTCCCACATACTCTGTTTTAATGTATTCCAGCTGTTAGCCACTCCCACATACTCTGTTTTAATGTATTCCAGCTGTTAGCCACTCCCACATACTCTGTTTTAATGTATTCCAGCTGTTAGCCACTCCCACATACTCTGTTTTAATGTATTCCAGCTGTTAGCCACTCCCACATACTCTGTTTTAATGTATTCCAGCTGTTAGCCACTCCCACATACTCTGTTTTAATGTATTCCAGCTGTTAGCCACTCCCACATACTCTGTTTTAATGTATTCCAGCTGTTAGCCACTCCCACATACTCTGTTTTAATGTATTCCAGCTGTTAGCCACTCCCACATACTCTTTTTTAATGTCTTCCAGCTGTTAGCCACTCCCACATACTCTGTTTTAATGTATTCCAGCTGTTAGCCACTCGCACATACTCTGTTTTAATGTATTCCAGCTGTTAGCCACTCCCACATACTCTGTTTTAATGAGGAGGATGGAACCTGACAAAATCAAAAATAAATAAATAGATGACTTGATAAATAAATGATCTCATTCATTATTTACAGTAAATATAGCCATTACTTAATTGATTGATTGGTAAAATTTAACATATATCGATTCTTTCTGTCTATTTATTAATCTTTGTATTGATTCCCATATGTATTTACTCTTCTATTTAATTTCTATTTTCTTTTATTTTGATTACTTTTCAAATTAAGTTATTTATTGTGACCCTGTGACACACGTTGCGTGACTGTCCTCTATTTGCATAATGACGCAGAAATGCATAAACAACAGAATACAGAAATAAATCAGTTTGGGGGAATAAATAAGGGGTGAATGCAAAGGGGAAATCATGCAGAAATAAATAAATAAATATATAAATAAATAAACATTTACAACAAATAATAAATAAATACATTAAAAAATAAATAAATAAAAGTTAAATAAATAAGTTAATTAATACAAAGACACAAAGAAACATTAAAAATACACATTTTATTAGTAATTGACGGCTACAATTAGTTGTAATATTATTTTTGCTGCATTTAATAACATTTATTTTTTATTTTGACAGGTTCCATCCTCCACAGGATGCAGCTCCCGTCTCCTCTTTCATCACAAATGATATCCCGGTAACATAAAAGCCTGTGTTCATATGTTATAAATGATATTATATACATATATATGGTGTTATTGTATGTTGAATTAGACACGTAGATGCCAGTATCCGTTTACAGCACTGTCAGTGTTCTTCGATTACATATGAGGATGATAATCCTTAGATTTATGAAATGTCTCTGTGTATGAAGTGTTATTTATGCGGTTTAATAAATCTATTTTGTGTCGTGCTGTTTGTTCAAACAGCAGCAGGAGAGTCTGAGTCCTGTAACTAGAGGGGAGAGGAGGAACAAAGTCTGGTTGGTAGATCCAGAGCTTTGCCCTCCGACTCAGCTCTCTCAGCTCCGACTCTCCGGCCACTCTGACGTTCCATCGTCCCGTCACTCAGGAACCAGACCCCGTCAGGAACCAGACCCCGAAGTACTTGAACTCCTTCACTTGGGGTGAGACTCATTCCCTACCAGCTGGACATCTCAGCGGGACATATATCGTAGTGTAGTGAATGGAAGACTGCAGGAAGTTGGAATCAATCAGGCAACAAGGAGATTCTTGGTTCAGACTAGTTTACTGACATGAGGACAGAGTCACCGTGTACAAGGACCAACCAGAGAATCAGCCAAGAACCAGCTGATTCCAGCTGATTATGTGTATGGATGCAGATGTTGTGAGTCGAGACGCCCCAGCCACTGAGCAACAACACCAAGCCTGATGTGGAGCAGGGAGGATACTGACCTGGAGTCAGCCTGAAGGACAGTCAATGTAAAGATATAGAAGGTATATAGAATAGTTAAATGTTCATATAGAAGGATTACAACACTGGAATACTGAACACATCTTTATTTCTTCTTGTATTTATTGTTAAACTGGTAAAAAGTATGAAATGAAGAAGTTCGTTGACCTGAGAACCTGTACGAGCCACAGGAGACTAAACTCAGTTTAGTTCATGTTTCACTCAATAAATCCTGAAACGCTGAACAGCTATTTTAGACCCACAACCACCAAACACTCAGCAGGGACCCCAGCACGGTCAGAACCAGATCCAGGACCGGCGGGGCCGTGTCAGATGCAGGTACACGTTCAGCTTCAGTGGAGAAGTCCGGAAACATCTGGGAGAGAACGGATGTGTTGCAGTCGGTGTAGCTGATGCGCTGATGGATGGCCTTCCCGGCCTTCCCGCCTGGAGGGGCACACACAGTGAGGACACTCATTGATATAATACATCTCTAGACCCTTAGCATAACCACAACCTAGACCTGACTCTAACCCGAACCTTAAAACCGAGTCTGACCCCTCACACAAGAAGAAACTTGACGTGAGATTACAGAGTAAAACATAGTTCATCCACCGCTGACATCAGATATGAATCAGCACTCAGCAGTTTAAATAGCTGATATCAGCTGAACTCAGACCTGCACATCCTGACAGGGTGTACCGGAGCCCTGGTAGCAGCGAAGTCCAGGACCTGAAAGAGCAGGAAGAGGTTTTACTTTGACCAAACTCTCCTCCTGTAGACTGAAACATTCAGCAGCAGCTTCATTTCATGTCTGTTAAACTGATAATTTCACTCTGAAAAAAGTAAAACATTGATCTTCATTGTGTTTTAATCCTGTAAATTGAATTGTGACCATAACTACCGGCAGTATACTGCATTATGATAAACTGATAAGATATATTGATGAGCTTGTAAGTGCTGGTATTCATTATGATTATAGATGTATAGAGTGTCCATGATGTGACCTGGTCCACTCACCCAGATGAAGCATCCCACAACAAACTAGCAGTAAAAAAACAGGACTAAACCAGAGACGGGAGCAGGACTCAGGTCAGACCAGGACTAAACCAGAGACGGGAGTCTGGCTGGGTTGTGGCGTGCAGCGTTCCAGCAGTAAACTGAGGACGGCTCTTTGTCCAGAGGACCACAAAGACTCCCTGTCTCCTCCTCCTCCTCCTCCAACAATCACTGGGGCTTCATCATGTTTCTGTGCTGCTTCCATCTATTAAAGGTCTCCTATAGTCCCACTGTGTCTCTGCTGTATAGTGATGGACGTGCTGATTATTATCTCTTATTGTCTCATTAACCTTCCAACAGTCTGCACAGATATACAAATATTACTACTATAGAAACTCTCATTCATCCATATTTTACACATTATTTCAAGTAGACTCAAACATATATATTATTAGAAAATGGGGCAGATACCTTTTTGGAGGGCTCCTGACATGGACCAGAGACCATGTTTAGTCTTAAAGGTGCAGTGTGCAGGATCTGGCGGCTTCTAGTGGTGAGGATGCAGATCGCAAACAACTGAAACCTCCTGTGTGCCAAACGTGTAGGAGGATGGTGGCCGGTGTGAAAAGGTGAATGTCCCTCTGTAGAGCCAGAGTTTGGTTGTCCGTGCTGGGCTGCCCAGCTAGCCGGGCCGGTTCTAGCTAACAGGACCAGTTCCAGCTAGCCGGGCCAGTTCCAGCTAGCCGGGCCAGTTCCAGCTAACAGGACCTGGTCCAGCTAGCCGGGCCGGTGCCAGCTTTTTGGGGGCCGTATGCAAAATCTTTTTTCATTTTCATTTTTTTGACCAGATGTTACTTTTCACAAACCAAAAATAAAAAAAATTCTGAAAACATGTTATAAATAACAAACCAATAAAATTACTTTAATAAAAAAAAGTTTTGGATAAATGATGAATTTCTAAATCTAAACAAAAATAAATCACTTTAGGTGTTTTAAATAATGTGATGTTAATGTGAAAGGCCCATCTCAGCCTTACGTTGTACTTCAGGACGGTTCAGGGAGGATGGTGGAAGAAGTTTAGATTTAGTTTAAATTAACTTTAACAGGAAGCTTTTAACAGGAAAAAACAGGATGTGAATTAGATGCAAAACCAAAACAAAACAAATCTTCATTTGTTCTGGTATTTATTGTTAAAGTGGTTAAAAAGTATGAAATGAAAAAGTCATTCCTCATAGACCTGAGAACCTGTACAAGCCACAGGAGACTAAACGCAAACACTCAGTTTAGTTTCTGTTAACTTTACAGTCATTAATCCTGAAACACTGAACAGTTATTTTAAACCCAGAACCACCAAGCACTCAGCAGGGACCCTGCCACAGCCACAACCAGAACCAGGACCGGCGGGGCCACGTTAGTGATACCAGTGTTGCACAGGTTGCTGCTGCAGCAGCGATAGGTGAAGCCGGAAATCGCCGGGAACATCTGGGTGAGACGAGAGTTGTCACAGTCGGTGTACCTGATACACTGACGGATGGTCTTCCCACCTGGAGAGGCACATACACAGTGAGGACACTCTCCTTGGACCCTCGTCCTAACCACAACCTAAACCTGAGTCTAACCTGATCCCTAAAACCAAGTCTGAACCCTCAAACGGGCCTCTGAAGAACAGATATCTCAGGGATTCATTGTAACGGGGAGAGATCTGAGAGGGATTCATCGTAACGGGGAGAGATCTGAGAGGGATTCATCATAACGGGGAGAGATCTGAGAGGGATTCATCGTAACGGGGAGAGATCTGAGAGGGATTCTTCGTAACAGGGAGAGATCTGAGAGGGATTCATCTTAACGGGGAGATCTGAGAGGGATTCATCGTAACAGGGAGAGATCTCTGAAGGATTCATCTTAACAGGGAGAGATCTCAGGGATTCATCGTAACGGGGAGAGATCTGAGAGGGATTCATCGTAACGGGGAGAGATCTGAGAGGGATTCATTGTAACGGGGAGAGATCTCAGGGATTCATCGTAACGGGGAGAGATCTGAGAGGGATTCATCGTAACGGGAAGAGATCTGAGAGGGATTCATCGTAACGGGAAGAGATCTGAGAGGGATTCATCGTAACGGGGAGAGATCTCTGAGAGATTCATCTTAACAGAGAGAGATCTGAGAGGGATTCATCTTAACAGAGAGAGATCTGAGAGGGATTCATCTTAACGGGGAGATCTGAGAGGGATTCATCGTAACAGGGAGAGATCTCTGAAGGATTCATCTTAACAGGGAGAGATCTCAGGGATTCATCGTAACGGGGAGAGATCTGAGAGGGATTCATCGTAACGGGGAGAGATCTGAGAGGGATTCATTGTAACGGGGAGAGATCTCAGGGATTCATCGTAACGGGGAGAGATCTCAGGGATTCATCGTAACGGGAGAGATCTCAGGGATCACGACGGGCTAGACACGCCCGGCATCGCACCGGCATCGAACACGGCACAAACCGACACGCCGGCCGACGAACGGACACTCAGACGGGCACCCCGAACATCTAACACCAGACACAACGACAGGACACAAACACGGACATGACGCCGGACACGAACGAACGGACACACGGGACGGACACGAACAACGAGACACACGGCCGCACTAACAGGCCACTAACGAGCAGGCACACGAACGGCACACGGACCGGCACACCCAGCACGACGCCAACACAACGGCGGGACACGAACGGACAAGGACATAACGCCAGACACGAACAACGGCACCGGGGACAGGGACACGAACGGGGCGGGCACGAACGGACCGGCACAACGGAATCTATTCATCTACGGCTCAGATTCATCGCCTATCTCGGGGAGAGACCAGCATTGTACGGGAGAACTAGTCATCGATGGAGAGATCTGAAATCATTCGGGGCCATCATCGCACTAATCATCGCAGCTATCATCGACGAGCTATCATCGCGAAACTATCACGCACTCTAGTCATCTTAACATCTAAGTCATCTTAACAGGCCATCATCTTAACAGGCCATCATCGCAATCTCATCATCGCAGCTATCATCGACAATCTCATTCGGGCCAGTCACGCCTAGTTCACGGCTCTTCACTTAACAAATCTATCACTACACCATTCATCGCCACCATTCACGCGACTAAGGATCATCCGCTAATCATCTTAACAAGCTCAATTCATCGCACCAGTCATCGCAATCTCATCATCACAACTCACTCACGCACTCTAATCATCGTCGTCTTAGTCATCGAACAGACTCTAGGTCATCGTCGATCTAGTCATCGTCGGCTAACCGCGCTCAACATACGGGGGAGATCTGAGAGGGATCATCGAACGGGAGAGACTGAGAGGGATCATCTAACGGGGAGACTCAGGGATTCATTAACGGGACTCAATTCATCGGGATCTGAGATTCTTGCGGTCTAGGCCATCGCGGCAAGCTCGCGGCCACTCGCCTCTTCATCTGACTCTAGGTTTCATCGTACGGGGTCTCTAAGGTCTCGAACGGAGAGACTGAGGCATGACGGGGCTCTAGGGTCATCGACGGCCAATCATCGACGGGGAGATCTGAGAGGGATTCATCGTAACGGGGAGAGATCTGAGAGGGATTCATCGTAGCAGGGAGAGATCTCAGCCTGGTGATCGATCAGAAAGGAAACACTCAAAGTGAAATAAACAGAAACCAGAACCAGCTGCTGTGTGACTGAGAAGTCACCACCTCCGAGAGGCCTTCGCCTTTTACTACAATGCTCATCAGTTCTATTCAAGACTATGTTATATTTCATGTTTTACTAGACTCACCATCTTCACATCTGTCCAAAATGATCATCACTTCATCATCACTTCATCATTTTATCCTGTTAGATGTTCAAGTTAAATTATCAGAATTCACAGACAAATTCTTGACTTATGGTCAAAAACCTGTTTTGTGAGACAACAGTGACGTCAAACCCCTGCAGGACAGACACTTCTTTAAAATCTGCCTTTTATCCAGCGGCTGTGTAGAAGACAGGAAGTCTGTCATCACGGCGTGGTTGCTGTCGAACTGAGCACACATGGGTCAAAGGTCAGATCAGCATTTCACCGTCTTTGGATGATCCATCCTGGAGGATCTGGACTACCTATATCAACCTGACTGGGCTGCAGGTACCACCTCATGGTACAAGTAGTGACAAGGACTCTATCAGAACCAGGACTAGAGAAGAACCAGTCAGGAAGGATCAGGAGAGCCTCCACATGGAGAACCATTCCCTTTCTGTTGGTTGTCTTCCTGTTGTCTCTCCATTCATCTGCACTGAAGCAGCTGAAAGTGTTTCACCATCACTTGTTCTTCCTGAATGGACAGACTGACGAAGTGACTGGTGTTAAACTGGGACCATTAAGGGTCCCCAATGACAAGTGACTGGTGTTAAACTGGAACCATTAAGGGTCCCCAATGACGAAGTGACTGGTGTTAAACTGGGACCATTAAGGGTCCCCAATGACGAACTGACTGGTGTTAAACTGGGACCATTAAGGGTCCCCAATGATGAACTGACTGGAGTTAAACTGGGACAATTAATTCAGGTTAAACTGGGACAATTAATTAATTATATTATAATTATAAATTATATATATATATATATATATATATATATATATATATATATATATATATATATATATATATATATTTATAGCCTCATTCTGCATAGCAAGTACTTTACTTGTCATACTTTCAGTACATTTTGATGCTGATACTTTTACTTAAACAGAGTATTTTTATGCAGTGGTATGACTACTTTTACCTGAGTAAAACATACTTCACCCAGCAGACAGCAGTTTAAAAAGCTGAAATGAGCTGAACTGACCTCTCTCACTCAGAGACAGACAGGAGTCCTCATACGTGCACTCCTGCACATCCTGACAGCGCCCAGTGTAGTCAGAGCACTTATAGCAGCGGAGTCCAGAACCTGGAGGAGGAGAGGAGAGGAGGAGGAGAGGAGGAGGAGAGGAGAAGGAGAGGAGGAGGAGAGGAGAGGAGGAGAGGAGGGGAGAGGAGAAGGAGAGGAGGAGGAGAGAGAGAGGAGGAGGAGAGGAGAGGAGAGGAGGAGGAGGGGAGGAGGAGGAGGAGGAGGAGGAGAGGAGAGGAGGAGGAGAGGAGGAGGAGGAGGAGGAGGAGGAGGAGAGGAGAGAGGAGGAGAGGAGGAGGAGAGGAGAGGAGGAGGAGAGGAGGAGGAGGAGGAGGAGAAGGAGAGGAGGAGGAGAGGAGGAAGGAGAGGAGGAGGAGGAGGAGGAGGAGAGGAGGAGGAGGGAGGAGGAGAGGAGAGGAGAGAGGAGGAGGAGAGGAGGAGGAGGAGGAGGAGGAGGAGGAGAGGAGGAGGAGAGGAGGAGGAGAGGAGAGGAGGAGAGGAGGAGGAGGAGGAGGAGGAGGAGGAGGAGGAGGAGGAGGAGAAGGAGAGGAGGAGGAGAGGAGAGGAGAGGAGGAGGAGAAGGAGAGGAGGAGAAGGAGAGGAGGAGGAGAAGAGAGGAGGAGGAGAGGAGGAGGAGGAGAGGAGAGAGGAGAGGAGAGGAGGAGGAGAGGAGAGGAGAGGAGAGGAGGAGGAGGAGGAGGAGGGAGGAGAGGAGAGGAGAGGAGGAGGAGGAGAGAGGAGGAGGGAGGAGGAGAGGAGGAGGAGGAGGAGGAGGAGGAGGAGGAGGAGAGGAGAGGAGGAGGAGAGGAGAAGGAGGAGGAGGAGAGGAGAGGAGGAGGAGGAGAGGAGAGGAGAGGAGGAGGAGAGGAGGAGGAGGAGGAGGAGGAGGAGGAGAGGAGGGAGGAGGAGGAGAGGAGGAGGAGGAGAGGAGGAGGAGGAGAGAGGAGAGGAGAAGGGAGGAGAGGAGGAGGAGAGGAGGAGGAGGAGGAGAGGAGGAGGAGAGAGGAGAGGAGAAGAGGAGGAGAGGAGGAGGAGAGGAGGAGGAGAGGAGAGGAGGAGGAGAGGAGGAGGAGAGGAGAGGAGGAGGAGAGGAGGAGGAGGAGGAGAGGAGAAGGAGAGGAGGAGGAGGAGGAGAAGGAGAGGAGGAGGAGAGGAGGAGGAGAGGAGGAGGAGAGGAGAGGAGGAGGAGAGGAGAAGGAGAGGAGGAGGAGAGGAGAAGAGGAGGAGAGGAGGAGGAGAGGAGGAGGAGAGGAGAGGAGGAGGAGAGGAGGAGGAGAGGAGGAGGAGGAAAGGAGGAGGAGAGGAGAGGAGAGGAGAGGAGAGGAGGAGGAGAGAGGAGAAGGAGAGGAGGAGGAAAGGAGGAGGAGAGGAGAGGAGGAGGAGAGGAGAGGAGAGGAGGAGGAAAGAAGGAGGAGAGGAGAGGAGAGGAGGAGGAGAGAGGAGGAGGAGAGAGGAGGAGGAGAGGAGAAGGAGAGGTTTTGGTTTTCAAAATCCTTTATTTACCAATACAAGAAGACTCCTATAGCAAAAAACACCCAAAAAAATCACAAATGAAAAAAACAATGACATATTTCTCACAAAAAATCACTCCTCCCCCCAAGACAAAAACCCCCCAAAGCAAACCAAACCCATTCCATCATTTGAGAATTCCACCCTCAGCTCCTTCAGAGTCCCTCCAACCACCACCTCCACACACCCACCCACCGTCCTCTACCAGAGCCAACTGCAACCAACAAAATCACAAAACAGCTCTTCTTCAGGATTTCCAAAAAAACAGATCAAAAGAAAAAACCCCCCAAACCCTAAACCACCTTTTAAAAATCAAACAGCCACACCGACCCCAACAAATAAATCTGAGGCTCAACCTACCACATCATTCCTCCCCCAATCAGGACCAGCGCCTTATCTTTCGTACTATTCCCCATACAACCCTCCACTGGCTCTCCCTTTTCAACCACTTGCGGCCGCCACTCCTTTCAAAAACCTACCAAAAATTCAGCCCTCACCCCTCACCCCTCCACGCAGACTTACACAAACGACGTTTTTTCCCCACCCTCTCCCAGCTATGTCAGCAGCTGACCTCCTCCCTCCTCCACTCCCCACACTGGGTGATGGCAGGGGAACCCATACTCGCCCTCCTCCTCCACTGTCACACAGGCCTGTCTTCACAAACCCCTCAGGCTTGCGGCAGCCCGACTCCTCCACCACCCTTTACAACCTACAAGGAACCCTCCTTCAGCTCACCGTTGCTCCTTATCAGATCCATAGGCCCAGCCTCTCTACTTCCGCACGCAGACGAGCTTATAAAGCATTGAAAAATCCTCAAACACCACACCGTTCATTTTTTTGCTTAAAACTTCCAACCTCAACAGGAGAAATGAACCCCCAAGCCACTTCCCCGTCAAAGGAAGAGCTGTTTTAAATCCCAACCCCTCTTTTCTAACAACATCTCACCACCACCTCCACAGATAAAGGCCTTTTGCAGCTGAGCTAGGGCATTTTACTGATTTATTAGCCCTCCCCCTTCCTCCACGGCACCACTACCGCACCCAGTCCGCCAACCAGAAAGCCAATGTTCTTTAATTCCTCAATCGCCTCGTGGCGCAAAGCAACAAGTTTCCCCGAGGTCGACACCAAGTTATTGCACCAGAACTCTTCCCCTATATGACAGCTGGGTAGCAACCATTTCCATTTAGACAACCGAGCACACACTTTCTCCTTCCTCCCTCCCAGTTCCTCCTCTAAACTCTCGTCCCCCTCCCACACTTTACCCCTCCTTCCCCCACTCATCCTCCCTGGCACCACCGCTCCCCCTCCCTACCACAATCCTCACTTTTCCCCATCCCCTCCGCCTTTTCATATGGACAGTGTCCTCAACATTACCCCCCTAGCCAAACACACAAACATCATCTCAACAACAGGGGCCTCAATGAGTGAACCGGACAAACCACTACCCCCTCCATCTAACACAGCCTTGCGCTTGAGCTGTCCCGAATAGACACCCTCCTATCCCTCCTTACAAATCGCCGACCACCCTCCCCCATCTTCCCATCACTTCACCACTATACATAAACAACCCAAACAAAACCATCACCAAAACCAAAACCCTAACAAAAACAAAAACAATTCCACCCTATCAAAACCTTCTCCTATCATTACACAATCCCAAAATTTACATTAAACCCCACACAAACACCCCTCATTTGAAATTCCATATTCCTCGCCAAATGCTGTCGTTACATCTTCCACGTCTTCATCTTTTACACTCTGAACACCTTATATCCACACACAAATGCTCATTCCCCACCAGCCCCTTTCTTGGCACCGCCCTTTCCCACCCAGCAACACTCAACCAACTTTTCGCCCCAGTCCAAACACTGAAACAACCACCACACCTGTCCCGCCTAAGCCACTCTTTAACCCTACACTCCTCCACGCACCCAGCCACACCTTCTCCTCCCCTCCCCTCCGACTCCTCCCACACCCCCTCCCCCCTCTTCCCACCTCCCTATCTCACCCCGCCTCTCCTCCTCCCGCATCCCTTCCTTTCCCCCTCCCCGACTCGGAGCATCCATGTCTTTACTGAGGAAACGAACCTTACAAGTGCCCCCTTACTCTCTCCTGCAGAGAGCCAGCTCCTCCTCTTCTCCTCCAGACAGTTGACCTGGCCTATGTAGCCCCCTCTATACACCTACTGTTCGAGTTTAATTACTCCTTTATTTTTCAGCTTACTTTCCCCTTTTTTCCCGACCTCCCACCACACTTCAATAACAAAATCTTTTTTTCTCCCATCTTTCCAACCCACCCCAACACTTCCTCAGCTTTTATTAACACCAAACCATTAACCCTCTCACCTTACGCACTTTCTAAGTGCAGAACCAACTGACCTCAACAAGTTTTAAATGAACCATAGCTCTCACTCACCCTTTATCACCCCACCCTCTTTGTTGTTTTTAACCCATCCACCCAATTTTTTACTGCTTGGCCCACCTCCTATCTACTAACTACAGTAAACCCACCTAATAACTCTCCTGTGACTCCTTCAGCTCTCTCTCTAATATCTAAAACACTCTTCTCTCCCTATTGACAAATTTAAAGCAACACTAATCATCTATTTCTCCCCCCCACCACCCTTCACCCCTCAAAAAACTTTACATTACACTCTCAAACACACCACCCGCCTACTAGCCACTGGCACACGACCCGTCCCACCAAAACCCCATCTGTCATCAGAGCGGAGCTCCTCAAAACATACATACTCTTTTCTCTAACACCTCAAATAAACCTTTCTTCTATCTCTCCCCCATTACATTCAAACCCCTTAAGCCTCATGACAAAACCAGCAAGACAACACTCAAAGACAGACATGGAAAACACCGTGCTGACATATCTTTCTTTCTTTACTTTTTAAATTTTACTTTCTTTTCCTTTCTCAACTTTTTCTTTACTAAACTTCCTTTCATCTAAGCGAACCACCATCCTTTTAACACATAAGACTAATAATTTCTCTTTCACCAAGAACCTACTTTACAGTCTTTTAAATTTCATCAAAAACTCCCTCTATGAAGCACTTCTAGAAACTCACCCACAACACTTTCTACTCAGGTCTAATCCATCTCATCCTCACATAACCCTTTGACCAACCTCCTTCATTACACAGGAGCTGCTTCATCCACACTCTCCCGCCCACCCCCCTCCCCTACGCCCTCTCCCACTCCCTTTTTTTTAATCTCCCTCCCCCCCCCCCCCCCCCCCCCCCCCCCCCAGTCGGCACCCGCCGCCCCGCGGCCGCGCACCCATCACGCACTCGCCTCCCCGCGGCACCGCACCCTCACGCCCCCCCCCCACCCCCCCCCCCCCCCCCCACCCCACCCCGCCCCCCCCCCGCCCCCTCCCCCCCCCCCCCCCCACCCCCCCCTCAGCCTCCCCTCTTTCCCCACCTTTATTCCTACCCCCACAATCAAAACATTTCATCTTCCCACTCTACACCATTGCACCCACCATCTCACTCTCCCCCAGCTACGCCAACAAACACCTCCCCCCAACACTTCAGTTTGGACTTTCATCCCACTCCCTTTTAAACCCCCACTACCCCCGCCTCTCTAACACCCCGCACCGCTGCCCCCACACGAAACTGACAAATCCCTGAAACACCCCCTCACACCCTCCCTCAACACAACACCTTTATTCTTCAACCAACACACATTATCAACCTACCTTCACCACTCCACCCTCCTCCACCCTTATCCCCCCCCCCTCCCCCCCCCCCCCCCCGCCCACAACCACCGACACATAACAACCCAAACAAACAACCACAAAGCAGAAAAAAGAGCCAGAAGATAAACCCCATTCCCACACCGGAGAGGGGGAGAAGAGAGGGAGGAGGGAGGGAGGAGGGGAGAGGGAGAGGAGAGGAGGGGGGGGGAGGTTTTGGTTTTCAAAATCCCTTTATTTATCAATTGCAGGGACAAGAGGAAAACTGTTGGTTCAACAGGAAACAAAAACAATATCATTCCAACAGCATCAATATATTACTGTAATCAAATGTTAAAAATCAAAAATCCGTCCTCTCCCACAGAGCACAAAACCCCCCCAACAGACCATAAACGGCTGAAAGCCTGCAAGTTGTCCATCAATTTATAGTAGGTATATTCCACCCTCAGTCTGGCTTTCACCAGTCCTTCCAGAACCGGTATTACTTTAGTGCTGCCAGAACCCTGAGTCCGGTTCCTACGCGTCAGCCAGATGGCCAGTTTAGCAGCAGCAGACAAGAAATTTAACAATATCACAACAGACTTTTCTTTAGTTGAATATTTCGGTCCAAAAATGAACAGATTATTAGACAAGACCTCCCCAAAACCCTGAAACCACCCTCTCAGGAGGTCAAATAGTTCCACCAGCCGGGGACACTGAATAAACAAATGTTCGAGGGTCTCAATGTCTCCACAGAAAATGCACCCCTCCCCCAGCTCAGGATCAAGGTGCGCTCTGTACCTGTTCGTGGCTATAGCCCCATGTACAACCCTCCATTGGAGGTCTGCTGCCCGCTTCTCAACGGGCAGCTTGTACAGGGTCCGCCAACTGCCTTTCGGGGAAGAGTCTGGACCAATGCACCCGACCCACTTCGACTCCTTGATCCCAGCTAATGAATCCAAGTTCAGCACTTTGACACAGGATACATAGAGGTCTTTTTTCCTTGCAGCTTGAAAGCTGTCCAGTTTCAGCGTTGTAAAGGTCAGGAGCTGACCTCCTCCTTCCCTCCACTCCCCCACCGCTGGAGTGATGGATATTGGGGGGAAGCC
>CAMQGK010000154.1:1117500-1132500 GCA_947000775.1 Pterois miles | reverse complement strand
TAATGACAGTCTAATAATAATAATAATAATAATAATGATAATAATAATAATACTGTCAGTAATAACAGGGTGTTATTAATGACAGTCTAATAATAATAATAATAATAATACTGTCAGTAATAACAGAGGTGTTATTAATGACAGTCTAATAATAATAATAATAATAATAATAATAATAATAGTCAGTAATAACAGGGTGTTATTAATGACAGTCTAATAATAATAATAATAATAATAATGACAATAATAATAATAATACTGTCAGTAATAACAGGGTGTTATTAATGACAGTCTAATAATAATAATAATAATAATACTGTCACTAATAACAGAGGTGTTATTAATGACAGTCTAATAATAATAATAATAATAATAATAATAATAATAGTCAGTAATAACAGAGGTGTTATTAATGACAGTCTAATAATAATAATAATAATAATAATACTGTCAGTAATAACAGAGGTGTTATTAATGACAGTCTAATAATAATAATAATAATAATAATAATACTGTCAGTAATAACAGAGGTGTTATTAATGACAGTCTAATAATAATAATAATAATAATAATAATAATAATAATAATAATAATAATACTGTCAGTAATAACAGAGGTGTTATTAATGACAGTCTAATAATAATAATAATAATAATAATGATAATAACAACAATAATAATAATAATACTGTCAGTAATAACAGAGGTGTTATTAATGACAGTCTAATAATAATAATAATAATAATAATAATAAATAATAATAATAATACTGTCAGTAATAACAGAGGTGTTATTAATGACAGTCTAATAATAATAATAATAATAATAATAATAATACTGTCAGTAATAACAGAGGTGTTATTAATGACAGTCTAATAATAATAATAATAATAATAATAATAATAATAATAATAATAATACTGTCAGTAATAACAGAGGTGTTATTAATGACAGTCTAATAATAATAATAATAATAATAATAATAATACTGTCAGTAATAACAGGGTGTTAGAGGTGTGCTGACGTGTATTGATCTTGTTGATCTGGGTATGCATGTGTTTCCTTCCATCCCATAATGAACAGTAGAAGCCAGAACATCAGTGGACTCCAGACAAAGTCCAACATGAACTTAAATGTGAAACATTAACGCTAAATCAACTGCTGAGTCAGCCATTACTAATATTTATGATATGAACTTACTGCTGCTCTGTAGGCAGACTGACTGGTTCAGACTGTTAGGAATGTCAGGTCTTAGTCTGTTTTGTGTTGCATGCTTTTCTGTTTTTGCACTTCCTGTTTTATTTTGTATTTCTAACATCTCCTCTCGTTTCAGGTCACTTCACTTCCTGCCTGCATGTTTCCCGCCTTCATGTTTGAGCACATCCCTCTGACCTACTTTCCACTCCATTCACCGGCATCTCATTGTTCTCTCCCCGCCCTGATTGTGTCCACCTGTGAATAGTCAATCACTCCCTCACTAGTAGTTAATGCGTGCTCCCCATTCCCTCTGTGCCAGTTCGTCTTGTTCATTCGTGTCAAGAGTTCCAGCGTTCTTCCTCGTGAGTTATCGATTACCCGTGCGTTTTGATCCTCTGCCTGTTTTTGACTTAGCCCCTTGCCTGCCGATTTTGATGTGTTTGCCCTTCTGCTTGACTTCTGTGTACCGAACCTTTGCTTACATTAAAGACGCCGTTTTTTGCCATGGACCTGATTCCTTGTGTTTGCATTTGAGTCCTCTGCTGCCTGTGTTCACAACCATAACAAGGACTGATACAATATCATATCATATCATTTGATTTAACATAATATAATTCAATTTAATATAATTTAACATGATATATCTGCAATTCAGATTACAATATAACTCTAAATGTATTCATATAACCTAACAATGTCATCATTAATTTAAATTAGCCATTGCTACTATCATATAGCACTACAAACTACACAGTAACCGGAGGTTAATTTGTCTCTTTATTTAATAAGATCGACAGGAAGTGTAACCAGGCGCATCATGAAGAGAGATGAATGGAGTAGGATGCGTAGCCTTATATGGTGTCATTGACACATTAATTATGCAAGTTTACAGTCCACATGAACATTTCTAGCGTTCACCAATGAATTTCAGTAAAAGCATGATAACTGCCAGGTTAATGCAGCTATCTGAGGTTCGGACTCTTTGCTGGATCTGATGAAGTTAACAGTTAAAACAAGAACAGGAAAATGTTCAGTATCTGTACAACCTTTAACTGCTTTACAACAATATTCTGAGTGATTATCACTAAAGATTTATGCTTGTGTCATCTGTCTGATATTTTGGACTCCTGTCAGCTTTATTCTTTACTGAATGCACAAAATGAGACGTCGGACTGTAGCTGAGTTTGTGATGAACTAAGGTAAAAATGAATGCATAGAAAGTCAACTAAAGCCATCTGTAACCAGCCCTGACTGCTGGACTGTGCGTCTGCTGATCCACCAGATGTTAAGCTCCACCAAGTCTTAGACAGTCTTATTGGAGCATCACATGGTGCAGGAGCTTGCGTGGTGGTGACTCAGTAAATGCGACTTTTCTGTGCTGGGGTTCGGTGTGGACGGATGTGAATCCGTCCCAGGCTGTGACAGACGCTCACACAGAGGAGGACTGTCTGCGTCCAGCTGCTGTCTCAAGCTGCTCGGACGCCTGTTTGTCCAAATAGTCGTTTCTCATTTGAACCACTTCACTGAAGTCTGAAGTCACAGCACCTTTATCCCTCGTCCTCCGTCAGGACGCCTTCTGGATGGTTAGGGTTAGTGGGGTTAGGGTTAGGGTTAGTGGGGTTAGGGTTGGGGTTAGTGGGGTTAGGGTTAGTGGGGTTAGGATTAGGGTTAGGGTGAGGGTTAGTGGGGTTAGGGTTAGTGGGGTTAGGGTTTGGGTAAGGGTTAGGGGTTAGTGGGGTTAGGGTTAGGGTTAGTGGGGTTAGGGTTAGTGGGGTTAGGGTTAGTGGGGTTAGGGTTAGGGTTAGTGGGGTTAGGGTTTGGGTAAGGGTTAGGGGTTAGTGGGGTTAGGGTTAGTGGGGTTAGGGTTAGTGGGGTTAGGGTTAGTGGGGTTAGGGTGGGGTTAGGGTTGGGGTTAGGGTTAGTGGGGTTAGGGTTTGGGTTAGGGGTTAGGGTTAGTGGGGTTAGGGTTAGGGGTTAGTGGGGTTAGGGTTAGTGGGGTTAGGGTTAGGGTTAGTGGGGTTAGGGTTAGTGGGGTTAGGGTTGGGGTTAGGGTTAGTGGGGTTAGGGTTTGGGTTAGGGTTAGGGTTAGGGTTAGTGGGGTTAGGGTTAGTGGGGTTAGGGTTAGGGTTAGTGGGGTTAGGGTTAGTGGGGTTAGGGTTGGGGTTAGGGTTAGTGGGGTTAGGGTTTGGGTAAGGGTTAGGGGTTAGTGGGGTTAGGGTTAGTGGGGTTAGGGTTAGTGGGGTTAGGGTTGGGGTTAGAGTTTGGGTAAGGGTTAGGGGTTAGTGGGGTTAGGGTTAGTGGGGTTAAGGTTAGGGTTAGGGGGTTAAGGTTAGTGGGGTTAGGGTTGGGGTTAGGGTTGGGGTTAGGGTTGGGGTTAGGGTTAGTGGGGTTAGGGTTTGGGTAAGGGTTGGGGTGGAAACGGGGAATGTGAAGCATCTTGTGAAGTTCTACTTTAGATTTCACTAATAACCAAATACTTCATCTTTTGTCTCATCAGCTCCACATTATCATCAGCTATTATTATTATCATCAGAAAGTTTATTCTGAATGAGTAATGCAATGATGTCAGCCTCAGCCAGCTGCAGACTGGTCAACATCACGCTGCCAGACGCCTGCAGACAAAAGGTCATTTCACTGGTCAGCACTGACAAAGAGGCCACAGTTCCACCGTCAGCCAGCGTCGTTCACTGTGTGACACACTGAGGCGGCAGCTCATCGCTGCTCCACAATTCAGCTGAAAAGCAGTTTGGGCACCAAATACATGAAAATCTTCAGAGCACATTATGGGCTGTCAGATATCCTGCTGCCCTCTTTTGTCTTTGCTAGTTGATGCATCCAGTCTGGAGATGATCCACGCTTCCTTCCGCCTCTACAGCCTGGAGTCCGGGCAGCTTTTCACACTCCATAACTCAGAGGGACAAACTGTTTTACTGTGATGCATCAATCGGACAAGTCACCATTAAATACCAGCCTCTCCACCCTGATGTGTGACCTTTAACCCAGCCGGGGTCTGCTTCCTGGCCCCCTTCACCTCCTGCTGGGCTCCTCTATAGGCTCTGGGCCCTATTGAAGGAATAGTTCAACATTTTGATAAATACTCCTATTTGTTTCACACAGTAAGAAACGGAGCTAAGACACACATGAACCACTTCTTCTACTTTATATAGCTCAGTCGAACCCGAACACACAGACGTGATACACTGATATTTTAGTTTTAGTGCAACTTACATTTTCTGAGGATATCGTGATTGTGAGTAAAATGGTCCCGAATCCGACGCTGCAGAACTTGCCCGAGAATCACAGTCTTTTTAAGTTTTCTTCAGTATGACAGTAATCCAGTGGTAGTTGTACATCCACCGGTAAACTGCAAACGGGAATCGCTAATAGATAACGCAGTGTACTTTTAGTGGAGATGAGATGTAAATAGGCTAAAAAATAATGGGGCTCAAGATAACGGCTAACGGTTGTGTCGAGAAGACACCAGACTCTCTGGCAAATCTTGTGACAATTTTACAACTTGTGGGTTACCTTCAGATATATACACACACACACATATATATATATATATATATATATATACACATGTATATATATATGTACAGTGGAGGAAATAAGTATTTGATCCCTCGCTGATTTTGGCAGTTGTCATACTAAGAAGGTAAGGACTTGGGTTAGAACGCGGACGTCACGGGTTCAAGACCCCCATGGACCAAGACCAACTGGTTGCTGGAGAGGTGCCAGTTTACCTCTTGGGCACTGCCGAGGTGCCCCTGAGCAAGGCACCAAACCCCCGACTGCTCTGGGCGCTTGTCAGGAGCAGCCCCCTCACTCTGACATCTCTCCATTGACGCATGTAGTGTGTGTAAAACTGAATTTCCCCACTGTGGGACTAATAAAGGAATATCTTTCTTTCTTCTTTCTTAACAGTCTCAGATTTTTATGGCAACTTTATTTTAACAGTTATAGAAAGAATATTAAAAAAAATATTGAGAAAATTACATGAAATGAAAAATAAAAAATAATTTGCATGTCATTGAGGGAAATAAGTATTTGATCCCCGAGCAAAACATGGTCTAACACTAGGTGGCAAAACCCTTGTTGGTAAGCACAGCTGTCAGACGGTTCTTGTAGTTTCTTACTAGGTTTGCGGACACATCAGGAGTAATTTTCATCCACTCCTCTCTGCAGATCATCTCCAAATCCTGAAGGTTTTGAGGCTTGCGCTTGGAAACTCGAAGCTTCAGCTCTCTCCATAGACTTTCAATAGGATTAAGGTCTGGAGACTAGACCATCCCATGACCTGGATGTGCTTCTTATGGAGCCACTCCTTTGTTTCCTCGGCTGTATGTTTTGGGTCGTTGTCATGCTGGAAGAACCATCCACGACCCATTTTCAGTGTCCTGGCGGAGGCAAGGATGTTGTCACCCAGGATTTTGCGGTCCATGGCCCCGTTCATCTTCCCACCCCCAAAGCATCAGGCTTCCACCGCCATGCTGGACAGCAGGGATGGTGTTTCTGGGTCATATTCAGCATTTCTCTTCCTCCAAACACGTCGAGTTGAGTTGAGGCCAAAGAGCTCAGTTTTGGTCTCATCTGACCACAGCACCTTCTCCCAGTCTCTCTCTGAGTCATTAATATGTTCGTTGGTAAACCTGAGGCGGGCCTGGACCTGAGCCTTCTTGAGCAGAGGGACCCTGCGCGCACTGCAGGATTTTAAACCATCGCGTCTCGGTGTATTACCGATAGTTTTCTTGGTGACTGTGGTCCCAGCTGCCTTGAGGTCATTAACCAGCTCCTCCCGTGTAGTTCTCGGCTGATCTCTAACCTTTCTCAGGATCACTGAGACCCCACCAGGTGATAGGTTGCATGGACCCCCAGCCCAGGTCCATTAACAGCCCAGGTCCATTAACAGCCCAGGTCCATTAACAGTCATGTTGTACTTCTTCCACTTCCCAATAACTGCACCAACAGTTGTCACCTTCTCATTCAGCTTCTTACTGATGGTCCTGTAGCCCGTTCCAGCCTCGTGGAGTTCAACAGCTTTGTCCCTGACATCTTGTGGCAGCTCTTTAGTCCTGCCCATGGTGGAGATGGTGGAGTATTACTGAGTCTGTGGCAGGTGGCTTTTTATACAGGTGTCAGTTTGGAACAGGTGTCTGTCATCCAGGTAATTACTTCAGTGAGATCAGGAGTATGTCAGTGGTCTGTGGGAGCCAACATTGGTCCAGGTTGGTCCGGATCAAATACTTATTTCCCTCAATGACATGCAAATTTATTTTTATTTTTCATTTCATGTAATTTTTCTTTCTATAACTGTTAAAATAAAGCTGCCATAAAAATCCGAGACTGTTAATTTATTTCTGAGTATGACAACTGCCAAAATCAGCGGGGGATCAAATACTTATTTCCTCCACTGTATATATATATATTATATATATATATATATATATATATATATATATATATATATAGACACACACACTCATCAACATGGTTCTTATATTCCTGGCACTCAATATTCATATAGAATATTGAATAGTGTTGAGAACCAGTTTTTAATTTTGAAATAGTTACACTGCATATTTCCAATTTAGATTAAAATCATACGTTACTATATAAATTTTTAAAATGTTTTATAGTTATATTGGCTGTTGTTACGGTTGGACTCATATACCACACTGAGTGATGTATGTAAATCGTGACATGGAGGAGCACGCTAATATCTGAGCTAACACTGCAAACAGCACTTTCAGGTGATGTTGTCTTGGCTTGTATAATCTTTATTTTTACGTTATTTGTGATTTTACGTCTCTATTATTACTAATAGAGTACTACTATTATTTCTGTCTTCATGCTGCTACAACACCTGAAATCTGGAGCTCAGTAAAGGCTCATCTTCTCCTTCATCTTTCTTATTTTATCTTATCTTAATGCATTAAAATATAAACATTAAAATCCAAATTAAAAGAAGAGAAACTTTTTTTATTTCACTCGAGACAAAGCACTTTGGATTGTGTCAAAGTTTCAGTGCCTTCCAGCGGAAACAAGCCTGTTTCTTACTTCCCAACAACAGCAGCATTCACTCAACTGACAAAACTGCTTCAGATCAAATGTCTTTTAAAGTGTATTCGTTTTAAAAACCATTTGAAACAGGAGAAAAATAAGGAAATCATTTTCTTGTGTTTCATCTGAAACCAAAATTCAACTGCAGCAGTGAAAAATGAACAAGTCAAAGGCGCCTCCACTTAGCACTGGAGTCAGATTACAATCAGCCAAACGTCGGCATCAAAATCGTCAACAGCCGATAAAACACACAGAATAAGGCAAAACACCACATGTCGGCATTCTGGAGTCACACGGTTTTGGACTGAAATGAAATGAAACATTGCAAACAAATCATCATCCAGCCAATTACACTGTTGTCAGGCTATTAAATCAGTCGCTGTAAGCCCCATAGATGTGGATCAAAAGGGACCTACTACACCCACTAGTAGGTTTTATCACCTATTCACATGACCACAATAATTCTGACAGGAGCAGAAGTGGAAGTCGGGCACTGGATGGGACACAAAACACTAAACCTAAAGAAGCTGTAGTTTTGCTGTCTAAACTTAAAGTTGTAGTATTTTTATCCAAACTTAAAGAAGTTGTAGTTTTATTGTCTAAACCTAAAGTTGAAGTATTTTTGTCTAAACCTAAAGAAGTTGTAGTTTTGTTGTCTAAACTTAAAGTTGTAGTATTTTTGTCTAAAATAAAAGAAGAAGTTGTAGTTTTATTGCCTAAACCTAAAGAAGCTGTAGTTTTATTGTCTAAACCTAAAGTTGAAGTATTTTTGTTTGTGTTGAAATGTGACGTTTCATTCAGTTTGACATGTACGTGTTGCTTTTACGTTTCACTGTCATTTTTACAACATAGTAGGTGCAGTAGGCCCCTACTGACCCACATCACTGGTGCTTTTAGCGACTGATAACGTCTATTTAATGGCCTGAAAACAGTTGAATTGGGTGAATCCTTTATCATCCATCATCAGTCTGACTACAGCATCCTGACATAATGCTTTTAACAACAGGTGAGTTTATACAGCAGTAACTGCATGCATATGATACAGACATGCACTATACGTATATACTGTAGAAATGAAATCAAAGGCATACATGTTTCATCTTTTAGTGAAATGACGCATCTCTTGTTAACCATACAGCACACATTAAGAAATAGTTTAGAGAAATTTATGAAATACACTTATTCACTTTCTTGCTGAAAGTTAGAGAAAAAGTGTGGAGCTAGCGTGATTAGCTTAGCTTAGCAATAAACAGCTAGCTGGACTCCAACCAACACCTCAAGCATGTAAACTGCTATATATTTATGACTTTGCAGATTCAGATTATTAATACAAAATATAATAAATGATGATATATTAATATAGATTAAACTACTCAGCTGTATAGATATATTTTCTGTTAGTAACCATGGTGAGGTATTTAGTAGGCGGAGCGTTAAGTGGAGGCAGAATAATCCTCTGAACACGTTAGCTAACACTGGCTAGCTAGTATTGTTGCCTTGGTTTTATACAACGTCTGAAGAAAATCCTCTGTCAGTCTCTCTCAGTCTGTCCTGTCTCTCTCTCTCCAGGATCACCAGAGTTAGTGGAGAAAGTTAACATTAACCAATGAGACCAGATTAGCCGACCGCTACGCTGCTGGAGGAGGAGACGGCTGGATGACGCTAGTTAGCTTGTCTGTCTCCAGAACTGGCTACTTAGCTAGCTAGCTTGTCCGGAGAATGACTAGCTAGCTAGCTAGCTCCTGCTCTCCTCCTGGTGAAGTAGCCTCCTAGCGGTGAGGACTGAGGCAGAGGGACCGTGACCCAGCTCTGTCTGCTGCTGGACTCATTTCCTGTAGCATGGTGGAATTAGCAAGCTAAGCTAGCTAAGTAGCCGCTCGCTAAATGAGTCAAATTTAACAACTTAATGCTTCATCCAGACACTCTGGTCCCAGCGTAGGAAAGCTCAGTGCTATCACCAGATGACGGGCGACTCTGTTCAGCTCATCTTCTTTAACCAGCCTAACTTTCTGCAAGTTGACACACACCGATATTTATCTTTTAATAAAACATGTAAAAAATAAGAGTTGTGTTAGTTTCCCCCATGGTACTGAAATGGTGCTGAATATCGATATTGGTCAAGGTGATTATTGTTATTTTCAGATTATTATACATTAAAGAAAACACATTAATATTATTTTCCATTTCTGCCAATAGAGCCCCCTAAATGCTAAATACTATTCCTTTAAGTTAACAATTAAATGCCAGACATTAACTTCTAACACAGTACTTCTACACTGTGTTTATAAGTACTGTTACTGAAGTACAAGTTCTAAGTACTATTTTCACCTCTGGAGATGACATGAACAGCTGATTCTAATACAGATTTATTTTCTCATCAAACCATCTGTCCGAAAGTGATTAAGCATATTTTCAAAATGTACAACTTTTCCTTTAACTTTGGGAGACAAAGCAAATTTGACAAATTTTTGTACAAAAAAAGAAATGAAAAGTGATCGTCTGCCTGCTGATCGTCCTCCTGTCTCAAACCACTGTATTCCCACCATCTTACATTTATTAAATACAGATGTCGTAATATTATAAAAGTCTACTGAAGTGTGAGCTAAAAGTAGTTTAATATCTTCATTTATTTGCTTTATTTTAAGCCTAAGCTTTGGCTGGAAACACCCAAACATGAAGCCGATGCATCGGTGAAAAACAGCATATTTCAAATATAGAACTCGCAGCAATAAACATCTAAAAAATATGGCAAAATACAGTATGGCATATAGCAGGATAGCACCTTTTTCTTTCTGTTCTTGCATTCGATCATTATGGCACAATCATCTAATTAAAGAGAAAAATACTCTGCTTAAAAACAGGCTCAAAAGCATTTACAATATATACAGTTGATACAATATATACAGGGCTGCGGTGGTGTAGTGGTTAGCTGTCGCCTCACAGCAAGAGGGTCTGCAGGTTTCCAGCTTGCGGCTCTACTGTGTGGAGTTAGAATTTTTCCCCCCTTTATGCGTGGGTTTTCTCCGGGTACTCCGGCTTCCTCCCACCATATAAAGACATGCTGTTTAGTTACATCCTTAAATTCCCTGGTGTGGATGTGAGGTGAATGGTTGTCTGTCTATATGTTGTCTGTTTCTATGTGCCCTGCGCAAGCACTGGCGACATGACAAGGGTGTCCCACTGGCTACCCAAAGCTGAAGCAGAGAGCGGCTCAATCCCCCCCCCCAGGTGTGGGGGGGGGGATATTAGTGTGGGTGGGTGTCTCTTTCTATAAAATATAAACCTTTATACATCCTTTCAAGCACTACATGACACGGTATCCCACTGGCTAAAAGCTGAAGCAGAGAGCGGCTCAATAGACGTTTAGCTTGACACTAACTGATTTGTTCCCAACGCATAACTGACTTTTATTCTGGCAACAAGTGCTTTATTATAATACAGCAGGGCCACTCAGTAGAGCTCAGCTCAACGATGCTCTTTAGTGAAAGAGGCCAGTCAGTCAGAGTATGAAGCGTTCAGCTCAGCTGAAGGTGGACGGGTTATACGATGGTACCAGCAGAACAACCACGACAACGCGGCTGTGCGGCAGCTGCTAGCTGCAGCTGTTTGTGGTTGCTTGACGTCTCTGTGGCTGTTGTGGACACGGTGTCTCTCTTTGAGACTTTTTATTGTGTCTCTTCAGTCATTTCTGTGGTTGTTTTGCATCGATTCATAGTTTTTTTTATGAGTCTTTGTATTTGTTTTGCATCTCTTTGTGGTCGTTTTGCATCTGTGGTTGTTTTGTGTCTTTGTAGTCATTTTGTGTCTCTTTGTAGTTGTTTTGTGTATCTTTGTGGTTGTTTTGCAACTCCTTGTGGTTGTTTTGTGTCTTTGTAGTCATTTTGTGTATCTTTGTGGTTGTTTTGCAACTCCTTGTGGTTGTTTTGTGTCTTTGTGGTTGTTCTGTGTCTCTTTGAAGTTGTTTTGTGTCTTTGTAGTTGTTTTGTGTCTCTTTTGGAGACATTTTGCAGGTGAAGCCCAGGGGACCCGGACCCCTTGGTAGGCCCATTCTGTTATCATCTATCCAGCTGAATGGGAGTTTGTCATAGACAGAGGTTTGCCCAGTGGTACAGCATAGAGGTGGATCAGATGGGCCTCAGTAAGCCCTGTTCATAGATAGCATTAATAGTATTTTACTGGAGGGAAATACAATACAGTAATTGTTTCTGTTTAGGTTTGGTCTTTTACTTCATACTACTGACACTGGAAGTTTCAAATGACCATTATAGTTGGTAAATTATTGTGACAAAAACTAATTTTCCTAAAAATAAATATGTGGTCATACTGTGTTATGAAGTTGTGTTTGTTTCTAATTAGCTGAGCCGTTTTGTAACTGCAGAAGAACCTTGTGGTTGGGAACCGCTGGTGTTGTTCTCGTTGTTATTGGTGTTGTGCTGTAGTGTTACTACACCACTGGGTCGGCCAGTTAGACGTCGGGATAGAACTCTGTGTTGACGTCAACGCTGTGTAGGACAGACTTGTGTTCACCAGCTGACATCCTGTTCAACACCTCAGCTGACAGAGAGTAACTGCTGCCAGACTTCTCCTCAAACCAGCTGTCCAACGCTCGCTTCCCATCAAAGTTGGCGATGGGCGGTCCGTTAACTGCCACCGTCAGCAGGTCGTTCATTTGCTCCAGAGTCAGCCGGGAACGACTGTTCTTACACATCTTCTGTAAAGACCCCCGGCCTTTATCGCAGCAGGCTGTGGAGCTGGGCAGGACCCTGACGACCTGAACGATCTGATTCAGCAGAGGGAAACGCTGCTTGTACCTGCAGATGTGACTGATGACCTCTTTAAAGCCATTCATACTGTAGTAGTCTGCTTTCAGATCCTTCCATTCCACCACCAGGCTGCCCCTGGCCTCAGTCCTGGTCTCTTGACCTCGAGAGGGAACGGACTCCAGATGGTTGAATATGACCTGGATTTCTTCCTCCCCGTAAGCTTTTAGGTCCTCCCTGTTGTGAGGCCAGGTGGATAGGTCCAGGACCTTGCAGGCCTTGGCAAATGAGCGGCTCTGCAGGTCTAGCCTCTGAGACAGGATGCCCTGGCTCCTGTTGCAGATCTTTTCTCGGATGGACTGAAACTTGGACTCGGCAACACGCAGGTTCTTCAGAGCAACGCCGTTGAAACTTTCACGGAAGTTTTCCTCAAACTCCTGCAGATACTCTCCGGGGCAGTCCACCAACTGGCCAATCTCAAGAATGGCCTCCTCTATCTTGGTCTCCACCTGTGATACCAGCAGGTACTCTCCCTGGAAGGTGAAGGCTAATCGTGAAAGAACAGCGATGATGTCCAAAAGGAAGTAGATGAGCTTCACTGACTGGTAGTCCATGAGGAACTGGAGGAGGGTAAGGGCGATGGCTGCAGCGTCGGCCCTCTGCGTCTGGCTGCTGATCTCCTTCAGATGGGCAACGACCTCCAGGTAATCTTTGATGAGCGCATTAAGGACATTTGGTTCGCCTATGATCCATCGAATGGCTCTAATGTCTCCGAGGAACTCTGTCTCCTCCGACAGTGTCGGAGCAGTGGACCTCAGCTCGGCCATCATGCGAGGGGAGTAGCGGTAGAAACTGAGGAGCTGCTTGAGGTTGTTTTCCAGATCCTCCAGGCAGGGGAGCTCCTTCCCACTGATGCCGTCCAACACCTCCAGATGGGGCCGATGGATCATGATAGGAAGGCAGAGGATCCAAGGAAAAGTCTTTTGTACAGCTATGTACAGGTTGGCTCTCATTCCTGAAGAGATGTTAGTGCCATCTACTCCCAAACCTACCACCAGCAAGTCCTGAAACCTGAGGCCAAGGACACCAAAGGCTCGGTCCATAGCCTGGAGATATCCGTCCACACTGGCTATGCTCAGTCTCTGCAAGGACAGGAACTCTGTGTTCGGGGAGCCCTCGTTAGTAATGAACTGGACATAGACTGCCACCATGTCTGAGAAAAGGTCGTCATTTTGGGCATCCATTATGACACTTAGGAAGGGAGACAGGCGCATCTTCTCAGCCAGGTCTTCCTTTAAAGCCCGGGAGATGTGGTGGAGGAGGATCTGGCAGTCTCCGTCATTCATGTATTGGTCCACCACTTTGAGCTCACACCTCTTCAGGAGCTCTGCCAGGGGGCGGAGGTCAGAGAAGGGCCGCCCCTCCAGAGCCAAGTGGTACGCTGCATTGAACAACAGCATCATGTTCTTGCACATTTCCTCTGTCTTTTCTGGATGCATGCGCAGCTTGTACAGCTGCAGACACTTCTTATGGAGGTTGCTCTGACTGTGGAGCTTGATGGTGTGGATCTTAAACTGCTTGGAGCCAATGATAAAAGCGGAGGTTCGGGATGACTGGACTGTGTACTGGCGGCACACGTGGCACCACATCTCATTGAGGGTTGGCGAGTAGCGAAGGAACCAGAACTTTTTCAGCCACTCTTGCTTGAAGCGACGAATCCGCCGGCCTCCTCCAGATGAAAGTTTCAATGAGTCTTCTGGAGAAATCACCAGATCTGCAGCAATCGACTCATCAGCCGAGTCCACGTCCTGGTCGTCTTCATCCAAAACCATCTGAGTGGGCGTTAAAGGCTCCATCCCTGCAAAGAGAAATACGTTCAGCTTCTGCTAGCAGCTATACAGTCATGTCATTTTTAGCCATGCTAATAGGACAGCTCTGTGGAGGATAACATGATGACATCTGCTGGTCCAGACAAAAACATCTCAGTAACTACTGGATGGATTGCCATGAACGTTCATAGAGACATTTGTGGTCCCCTCAGGATGAATCCAACTGACTCTGGTGATCGTCTGACTTTTCATCTAGCACCACCAGCAGGTTGACCTTTGTAGTTTGTTATGAAGTATCTCAAAGACTACTGGATGGACTGTGATGAAATGTGGTTCATCATTCATACTCCCCTCAGGGTGAATATAATAACTTTGAATAACTCTGACATCTAGCACCATCATCAGGTCACAATCACATGAATAACCAATAGGAGCGCTCTTTCAAGTAGACATGGAGGAACTGGAGGAGTTGTGTAGTGAACAAGAGTTCCTGTTTGACGTGTCCTCCCGTTTGAACCAGGACAGAGTGGAGAAGGAAAAAAGCTGCACTGAGTAAGCTATATGCTAGCGGTCACCAACAGGCGGACCAAGTCCGGACCCAGAAGCCGTCCCATACGGACCCGGACCTATAGCCAAAACAGAAGGTTCTGATTTAAAACCTGACGGGGTGCTTCTATTTTAACCGGCGCAGCTTTTCTCGTCTTTACGGTGGAGGTTTAGAGGAGGAGGAAACGCACAGACCAATTGCATGCGAATTCAGCCGTCCCACGTGATACGACTCAGCCAATCAAGTGTGTGCATTCCAGGCGGTAACCATGGCGACCGTAAAGTGCAGAGAGATGAGAGTCAGAGGGAAGTTACACATGAAAAGACGACAGAAAAAAAGAAAGACAGAGATACAGGTAGAAAAACAAAGGCCGATATACAGACGACTGCTCCAGAGATTATTATTTGAACATGCACAATTTTCACATTTTATTTGTTTTCTCTTATTTTGAAATGCAGCCCTACTTTTATTTAGTTAATGAGAGGACATTCTACATATCTGCAGTCATACATATATGTTCTGTTCTGTTATAGGACAATAAATATTGTCAGAAAGTTTTTGAATCACACTGAATTCATTAGATTTGACAGTCAGGTATTGATTAC
>CAMQGK010000154.1:1107500-1110000 GCA_947000775.1 Pterois miles | reverse complement strand
CCTCTGACGTACCACTTCGGTTTAACCTCTAACACACCACTTCGTTTAACCTCTAACGACCGCTTCAGTTTAACCTCTATGTACCGGTTCAGTTTAACCTCTGACGTACCGGCTCAGTTTAACCTCTGACGTACCGGTTCAGTTTAACCTCTGACGTACCGGATCAGTTTAACCTCTGACGTACCGGTTCAGTTTAACCTCTAACATACCGCTTCGGTTTAACCTCTAACGTACCAGTTCAGTTTAACCTCTAACGTACCGGATCAGTTTAACCTCTGACGTACCGGTTCAGTTTAACCTCTAACATACCGCTTCGGTTTAACCTCTAACGTACCAGTTCAGTTTAACCTCTAACGTACCGGCTCAGTTTAACCTCTAACGTACCGCTTCAGTTTAACCTCTAACATACCGCTTTGGTTTAACCTCTAACGTACCGGCTCAGTTTAACCTCTAACGTACCGCTTAGGTTTAACCTCTAACGTACCGACTCAGTTTAACCTCTAACGTACCGCTTCAGTTGAACCTCTGACGTACCGGATCAGTTTAACCTCTGACGACCGGTTCAGTTTAACCTCTGACGTACCGGTTCAGTTTAACCTCTGACGTACCGGTTCAGTTTAACCTCTGACGACCGGATCAGTTTAACCTCTAACGTACCGCTTCAGTTGAACCTCTACGACCGGATCAGTTTAACCTCTACGACCGTCAGTTTAACCTCTACGACCGTTCAGTTTAACCTCTGACGACCGGATCAGTTTAACCTCTAACGTACCGCTTCAGTTGAACCTCTGACGTACCGGATCAGTTTAACCTCTGACGTACCGGTTCAGTTTAACCTCTGACGTACCGGTTCAGTTTAACCTCTAACGTACCGGTTCAGTTTAACCTCTGACGTACCGGTTCAGTTTAACCTCTAACGTACCGGATCAGTTTAACCTCTAACGTACCGGCTCAGTTTAACCTCTAACGTACCGCTTCAGTTTAACCTCTAACACACCGCTTCAGTTTAACCTCTGACGTACCGGCTCAGTTTAACCTCTAACATACCGCTTCGGTTTAACCTCTAACACACCGCTTCGGTTTAACCTCTAACGTACCGGTTCAGTTTAACCTCTGACGTACCGGCTCAGTTTAACCTCTAACGTACCGCTTCAGTTTAACCTCTAACACACCGCTTCGGTTTAACCTCTAACGTACCGGTTCAGTTTAACCTCTGACATACCGGCTCAGTTTAACCTCTAACATACCGCTTCGGTTTAACCTCTAACATACCGGTTCAGTTTAACCTCTGACGTACCGGCTCAGTTTAACCTCTGACGTACCACTTCGGTTTAACCTCTAACACACCACTTCGGTTTAACCTCTAACGTACCGCTTCAGTTTAACCTCTGACGTACCGGTTCAGTTTAACCTCTGACGTACCGGATCAGTTTAACCTCTGACGTACCGGTTCAGTTTAACCTCTGACGTACCGGATCAGTTTAACCTCTGACGTACCGGTTCAGTTTAACCTCTAACATACCGCTTCGGTTTAACCTCTAACGTACCAGTTCAGTTTAACCTCTAACGTACCGGCTCAGTTTAACCTCTAACGTACCGCTTCAGTTTAACCTCTAACATACCGCTTTGGTTTAACCTCTAACGTACCGGCTCAGTTTAACCTCTAACGTACCGCTTCGGTTTAACCTCACACGTACCGGCTCAGTTTAACCTCTAACGTACCGCTTCAGTTTAACCTCTGACGTACCGGATCAGTTTAACCTCTGACGTACCGGTTCAGTTTAACCTCTGACGTACCGGTTCAGTTTAACCTCTGACGTACCGGTTCAGTTTAACCTCTGATGTACCGGATCAGTTTAACCTCTGACGTACCGGATCAGTTTAACCTCTGACGTACCGGATCAGTTTAACCTCTGACGTACCGGTTCAGTTTAACCTCTGACGTACCGGATCAGTTTAACCTCTGACGTACCGGATCAGTTTAACCTCTGACGTACCGGTTCAGTTTAACCTCTGACGTACCGGTTCAGTTTAACCTCTGACGTACCGGTTCAGTTTAACCTCTGACGTACCGTTCTAACACACACAGACCTTAACCCATTAAAGCTGTAACAGACTCAGTCTGGTTTCCTGCTGGTCCACTTACACCAGAGGTCCAACGACGACTCGCTCATAATGGAACCATGATGGTAGAAATCAGAACAGCTCTGCAGAACAACAACAGAACACACACACACACACACACACACACACACACACACCTATGTGTTGTTATATAACCAGTATTAGTAAAGATGTGTATCTGTGTGTCACTGACACCACGATCCTGAATGTCTCCCCTGGGAATCAATAAAGCACAATCTTATCTTATCTTATCTTATGTCCACTCTAACCAATGAAATCAAAGATCTTCACCTTTGACTCATAACTGCAGCAGATCTAAGATCATGGTTACAGCCGCTGCTACAATACTGTGTTTTATATTTAATATTTTTATATT
>CAMQGK010000154.1:1050000-1100000 GCA_947000775.1 Pterois miles | reverse complement strand
CTGAACCAGCATGGCTACCACAGCATCTAGCAGCAGCATGCTATTCCATCCGGTCTGCGTTTAGTTGGACCATCATTTATTTTTCAACAGGACAATGACCCCAAACACACCTCCAGGCTGTGTGAGGGCTATTTGACCAAGAAGGAGAGTGATGGGGTGCTGGACCAGATGACCTGGCCTCCACAGTCACCGGACCTGAACCCGATCCAGATGGTTTGGGGTGAGCTGGACCGCAGAGTGAAGGCAAAAGGGCCAACAAGTGCTCAGCATCTCTGGGACTCCTTCAAGACTGTTGGAGACCATTTCAGGTGACGACCTCTTGAAGCTCATCAAGAGGATGCAGAGTGTGGAGCAGTAATCAGAGCAAAAGGAGGTACTTTGAAGAAACTACAATATCAGACGTATTTTCAGTTGTTTACACTTTTTTGTTAAGTACATATTTCCACATGTGTTAATTCATAGTTTTGATGCCTTCGGTGTGAATCTACAATTTTCATAGTCATGAAAATAAAGAAAACTCTTTGAATGAGAAGGTGGGTCCAAACTTTTGGTCTGTACTGTATGTATCATATCACTTATGGTAAAAGACGTAACGCCGACTCGTCTCTGATCAGCTGACCGCTGACTTCACTTAGGGCTGTGACAGAACAGCAGGGAGAGGACGCAGAGTGATAATCAATACTAGTCTTCAGTCCTCTAGTCTGTTTAATAACCAGTTTTGGTAACCATCCCTACAGCTAATTATCTTTCTTAATCATAATGTTTCAGGCAGTCGTTAGCTTGTTGGGTTTACCAGGCGATGACGATGAAAACAGGGTTAACGGGTACAGATCCCTTCTTCCCATCAGGCCTCGGTGCTGGCGGAGATGTGGTCGCGGTCGTGACGCCTCACAGCTGCAGGCTGCACATGTCCAGCATGTGGCGTGACACACAGTCTTTATGGTAGTTGCTGACACTGTGCTGCTTGATGTTCTGGAACCGGAACAGCCTGGAACCTTTGATCAGACCGCTGTTCTGGTGGGACTTGTCCGAGCGGAGGCGGCAGACATGGCACCACATCTGATCCAGGGTCGGCGAGTAGCGCAGGAACCAGAACTGCTTCAGCCAAGCCTTCTGGAAGCGAGGCGGCCGGCGAGGTTTGCGCTTGGACGCCTGGTCTTTGCAATCGTTGGCTGGGTTCACGTCCTGGTCTGCTTCGTGGAGAAGTGGCTGGAGGGACGAGAGAGGCTCCGTCCCTGAGAGGACAGAGATCTGACTCATTATGTCAGAACCTGGTTTGTCGGTTTGCTGAAGTAGGTTTAGGACTTCTAGCTGCATTGACAGCATTTATCTTTCATTTTCTGACACTTACATTGCTCCTGTACATGGGCGGTCTCAGGACTCTGCAGGTCCTGGTCTGGTTGGAGGGGAGCCTTGTTGAAGCCCGGTGAGGCCTCCATGTCCGTCTGACCTCCCGTGAGACGAGACAGCTCCTCCTCCAGCTGCTTGTTCCTCCTCTGCAGCCTCACACAGTTCACACAGGAGGAGGAGGAGGAGGTCTGGTTCAGCTCCACGGTGTGCTCCCCGGAGGCGGAGGACAATCGGCCGGATAGAGCCCTGGACCTGCTGGAGGCCTCCAGAGAAGCTTCCAGAGCGTCTCTGAAGAAGTCCTGGAAGAATCACTTTACCTGTTAGTTCATCCAAACAACAGTAATCTGGAACCATGTAAAGAAACGATGTATAGAAATATGATTCAATATTAATCACGTCTCCTTTTAATGGGACTTTTGTCTGCTGGTCGGTCTGAGCTATTTTAAAGGATCAGTCCGCAGCTCTCCTGTGTATCTTTGTACATGTTATCTCTTATTTGTGCCAGATGAGGTTGCCTCCTCTGACCATCGTGGTGGGAATGTGTTGTTGGACTAAAGCACATTAATCCACAGAAATTACGTGTGAGACAAAGTGCTGTCCTACTCTGAAGTCCAGGTCCATCTTCTTCACAGGCTGCTTGCTGAAGTTGGTTTTACGTTGCAGGACAGCATGCAGCAGAGACTTCACTTCCCTCCAGGGACGGACCGCCAGTCTCACTGGACCTGAAACACAAAAAACTGATTCTGATGTCTCTGTTCACTTTAAATCCATAACTAAAGACGCCTAAACATCCATCTTCTTCCTCTTATCCAGGTCTCAGAGGCAACAGGATCAGCAGGGACGTCCCTGTCTCCAGCAGCGCTTTGCAGGTCTTCCTGGGGGACCCTGAGACCAGACCAGATATAAAATCCCTCCAGCCTGTTCTGGGTCCACCCCGGCCACCTCACCAGTTGGACGTGCCCTTCAGAGCTGCTTCGGGACACCGAGACCTTAAAAGGCCTTAAAAGGACGTTTCAGACAACAACTCTGTCGGTGTTTAGGATTAAAATGAAGGCGGATCACCCTGAGATCACCAACAAAGGACTGGAAACCCTGCTTCCATTTCCAGCATCCCGTCTTTGTGAAGCGGGTTTTCTGCAGTGACAGAACTGGACATCAGACCACACTTCAGCGTCGCCGTGTCCCATTACCTCAGACCGGACCGGACTGGCCCGGTGCACAGAAACAAGCTCAGGGCTCCACTAATCCAGCGTAATGGGGAGTTGTATTTTTTATGTTCTCCATATTTATTTTTATGCCGGTAGAATCATTTTATTTCCTGATATCTGTCCCCCACACCCTGAAAGCCGGTCCATGAAAATATTGTCTTTAATCTAACAGGTCCGCAGGTTTGGGACCGCTGGTCTCGGGGATGTCTGAGCTCCTCACCCTCTCTAAGGCTGAGACCAGACCCCCTACGGGGGACCGGCTCAGCTGCTTGTACCTGTCCTCCATTCTTTCAGTCACTACTCAAAGATCCTGTCCATGTGAGGGTTGGACACATCGAAACAGCGTCAGGCTGAATTATGAAGTGTAATTATGTCAGTCTGTCTGGTTAATGTCAGTCCCAGGTTCCTCCAACCGGACCCTGATCTCAGCAGAGCCACAGGTAAAGAAAACACAGCCTCCTCCTGCTCCTCCTCCTCCATCTGTGGAGTCTCTCTCCTCAAACAATGATTTTACAACATGATGACTGCTTTCAGCTGCAGACAAACAGAAGTGAGTCTCACCTGCTGTTATTTCTGGTTCTGTCTCATGTGGCGGTCTGGTCTCTGTGGAGCATCTCTGGTTCTGGTCTTGGTCCTTCTGGACCGACTGCAGAAGACGCACGGTGCGCCGGGTGTTTCCTTCACTGGGACTCAGGTGCAGTGATGGGACCCAGTCTGGATCCGACTCCAGCATTTCATAAGCTGGTTTACCTGCAAACACACAGAACCTTTAATATGACACTGGGATTGATCGGCATCAGGACAGATGGGTTCATGCACCAGGACCTAGACTCAGTTTATATCAGGAGATGCTGCTGGGCTGAGGATACACATTATTCTCAGCAGCAGTTCATCTGCTGATTAGTTTCTCCATTAATCGTTTAGTGAATTGGGAAAAAATCCAACGTGACGTCTGGTTCAAATGTCTGGTTCTGTTGGACTGACGGTCAGAAGTCAGAGATTCAGCTCAGCGACATAAAACAGACGAGCAGGAATCACCAGGAAGGACGACGTGCGACGTCCAGCGACTAAAACAACGAACTGATTATCAGGACAGCAGCAGATTCATTTCCTCTTCAGTATTTTGATGATCAGTGTAAACTCCAGCTCTTCTAGACCCTTAAAATGACCTGAACCCATTATGATGATGAAGACTGTGGGATGTGGTCAAAAGCTCTGAGAACAGCTGGTGTTTAAAGTACTGATATTTCCAGACCTCCATCCTCAGATATTAAATATCTGGAGTATTAGGCAGTATTTCATGTAGTTCGTTTACTTTGGGTTCTTCAGTGAGAACAAGGCCACAGGTGGTTGAGCTGAAGGACCAGCATGCACCTGGAGGCCGAGCTGAAGGACCAGCATGCAGCGGGGGAAGGACGATGCCCTGGGGGCCGAGTGAAGGACCGATCCTGGAGGCCGAGCTGAAGGACCAGCATGCACCTGGAGGCCGAGCTGAAGGACCAGCATGCACCTGGAGGCCGAGCTGAAGGACCAGCATGCACCTGGAGGCCGAGCTGAAGGACCAGCATGCACCTGGAGGCCGAGCTGAAGGACCAGCATGCACCCTGGAGGCTGGTAACGGGGTGAAGGAGGCTGCTGTGTCTCAGAGAAATAAATCAGTTTTCTGGAGTTTGGTGCATTAGAGACTCTGTGGATGATGTTTACAGTTTGTAGCCTAAACGGGGTGGACAAATTATTAGAAACATTTGATTATTAAAACAAAATATAATAAATAAATAAATGCTGATGTATTACTATAGATTAAACTACCAGCAGTATACAGTACAGAGTCAAAAGCAGCTCCACCTTTACCAGTTGACGTATTAGTGATGAATACTACAATAGATATTATTCTGTGGAATGAGCACTTTTACTTTTGGCACTTTAAGTATATTTTGACACTGATACTTGTGTTTGATTTTGAAGTTCTACTTTACTGTGGTATTACTACTTTTGCATATCTTACATTAATCTGCCTTTAAGTATAAATTGATGCTATAATGTTATATTTTTACTTGAGTAACATTTTGAATGTGTTTGTAATAGAGTATTTCTATTCCGTAGTATTATTACTTTTATTAAAGTACAAAATCTGGAAACTTCTCTGAATGACTTACTAATGGACTAGTTTGAGCTAACATGTATGAACTAGGTGTACCTAATAAAGTGGACAGGCTGCTGTTTTAGTATGAACTTAATAGTATTAGTATGAGCTAACATGTGTTAGTATGAACTAACTAGTGTTAGTATCAACTAACTATTAGTAGTATAAAGTAATTGGTGTTAGTATAAACTAACTAGTACTAGTACGGACTAACTAATATTAGTATGAACTAACTAGTGTTAGTATGAACTAACTAGTGTTAGTATGAACTAACATACTAGCATGAACTAACTAGTACAACTATGAACTACCTAGTATTAGTATGAACTAACTAGTTTTGGTATGAACTAATATATTTGTATGAACAAACTAGTATTAGTATGAACTACCTAGTATTAGTGTGAACTAGCATGTATTAGTATGACCTAACTGGTGTTAGTATGAACTAAATAATGTAGTACTAGTATTAGTGTGCACGAACTAGTATTAGTGTGCACTAACTAGTGTTGGTGTGAACTAACTGGTATTCATGTACACCAACTAGTATTAGTGTGAACTAACTGGTATTAGTGTGCGCTAACTGGTATTAGTGTGCACTAACTGGTAGTGTGTGCGTAACATGGCGCCACGTGAGTGGCCGTCTGTTACATACATACATACATACATACAGGATGAAATACAGACCAGTTGATGGGGAATGTGAGATCTCTCCCCAACAAGATGGACGAGCTGGCGGCGCTGACTCGACATCAGCGGGAATACCGGGAATTGGTGTTCTCCGAGACATGGCTGACGGCGGCGACAACGGACACGGTGACGGAGCTGGACGGGTTTAAGTTGGTGCAGGCGGACAGGACGAGAGACAGCGGTAAGAGGAAAGGAGGAGGTCTGGCGGTGTTTGTGAATGATAGATGGTGTAACCCTGGTCACATCACTGTTAAAGAACAACACTGCAGCAGGGACATCGAGCTGGTGGCCGTTAGTATGAGGCCGTATTATTTACCGCGGGAATTTACACATGTTATTATGATGGCTGTGTATGTTCCCCCCTCTGCTAACGGTGACACAGCTTGTGATGTCGTCTATTCAGTCACTAGCAGGCTGCAGACACAGCACCCTCAGGCCCTCCTCCTGGTCTCTGGAGACTTTAATCATGTCTCTCTGTCCTCCACTCTACCAACTTTCACCCAGTATGTTTCATGCTGCACACGGTGCAGTAAAATCCTGGACTTATTGTATGCCAACTGCAAGGAGGCATACCCCCCCCCCCCCCCCACCCCCCCACCCCAGTGCCCCCCTCCTCCTCCTTCACCACCTTCAGCTCAACAAAAGCCCCCCCAGTGACATCAACACCTCCAGCTCCACCTACAGCTCTAGCTCCACCTATGGCTCCAGCTCTACCCCCAGCAGGCTCGTCCCTCAGACAACCCCCCTCTGCTCCACTACTCAGCCCTGCCCCCCCACCAACCCCCTCCACTGCCTCTGACACACAGCCCCCCTGCTCCAGTTTGTCCTTCACAACACTTCAGGTGAAGAACCAGTTCATGAAGATGAACGTGAGGAAGGCTACGGGTCCAGATGGCATCAGCTCCAGGCTCCTGAAGTCCTGCGCAGACCAGCTGTGTGGGACTTTTGGACGTCTATTCAACCTGAGCCTGAAGCTGAGGAAGGTACCACAACTGTGGAAGACATTCTGCGTGGTACCTGTGCCCAAGACCCCGCACCCCAAGGACCCCAGCAGCTTCAGGCCGGTGGCATTAACATCCCACCTGATGAAGGCCCTGGAGCGCCTGGTCCTCCAACATCTCCGCCCTGTGGTGAGTCCATCCATGGACCCATTACAGTTTGCCTACCAATCTGGCATTGGGGTGGACGATGCCGTCATCTTCACTGTTGGACCGAGCTCTGTCTCACCTGGAGAAGCCTGGGAGCACTGTGAGGATCATGTTCTTTGATTTCTCCAGTGCTTTCAACACCATCCAGCCGACACTTCTGGGGGACAAACTGGAGACTGCAGGGGTAGATCACCATCTAACATCCTGGATACTGGACTACCTCACAAACTGCCCACAGTATGTGAGGACACAGGACTTCACTTCAGACACGGTGGTCTGCAGTGTGGGGTTCCTCAGGGAACGGTTCTGGCTCCGTTCCTCTTCACGCTCTACACTGCAGACTTCTCCTACAACTCACCAACCTGTCACCTGCAGAAGTTCTCTGATGACTCTGCTATCGTCGGCCTCATCACTGATGGGGACGATGGGGAGTACAGAGAACTTTCCCAGGACTTGGTGGACTGGTGCCTGCGGAACCACCTCCAGATCAACGCGGGGAAAACTAAAGAGCTGGTGGTGGATTTCTGCAGGCAAACTCATCCCCCTCCAACACCGGTGAACATCCAGGGATCAGACATTGAGATGGTGACATCTTATAAATACCTGGGTGTTCACCTGAACAATAAACTGGACTGGACTACAAATTCCTCTGCACTCCATAACTCCGTGGTGGCATCAGCCATATTTTATGGAGTGGTTTGCTGGGGCAGCAGCATCACAGCTGCAGACAGGAAGAGGCTGGATAAGATCATCAAAAGGGCCAGCTCTGTCCTGGGATGCTCTCTGGACCCAGTACAGATGGTGGGAGAGAGGAGGATGATGGCTAAGCTGTCATCCATGATGGAGAAGGACTCCCACCCCATGAGAGACACCATCAGAGCTCTGGAGAGCTCCTTCAGTGACAGGCTGCTACACCCTAAGTGTACGAAGGAGCGTTACAGAAGGTCCTTCCTGCCTGAAGCTGTTAGACTCCACAACCACCACTGCTCCCAGTAGACCACATACACATTCACAACCAGCACTGCTCCCAGTAGACCACATACACATTCACAACCAGCACTGCTCCCTGTAGACCACATACACATTCACAACCAGCACTGCTCCCAGTAAACCACATACACATTCACAACCAGCACTGCTCCCAGTAAACCACATACACATTCACAACCAGCACTGCTCCCAGTAGACCACATACACATTCACAACCAGCACTGCTCCTAGTAGACCACATACACATTCACAACCAGCACTGCTCCCAGTAGACCACATACACATTCACAACCAGCACTGCTCCCAGTAGACCACATACACATTCACAACCAGCACTGCTCCCAGTAGACCACATACACATTCACAACCAGCACTGCTCCCAGTAGACCACATACACATTCCACAACCAGCACTGCTCCCAGTAGACCACATACACATTCCACAACCAGCACTGCTCCCAGTAGACTATATACACATTCACAACCAGCACTGCTCCCAGTAGACCACATACACAGTCACAACCAGCACTGCTCCCAGTAGACCACATACACAGTCACAACCAGCACTGCTCCCAGTAGACCACATACACAGTCACAACCAGCACTGCTCCCAGTAGACCACATACACATTCCACAACCAGCACTGCTCCCAGTAGACTACATACACATTCACAACCAGCACTGCTCCCAGTAGACCACATACACAGTCACAACCAGCACTGCTCCCAGTAGACCACATACACAGCCACATTCACAACAAACTCACCGGACATAAGTGCAATAAGAACTCATGCAATTATATCATCTGCTCAAATTATAGTAACTGGACAGTTATTTATTTATTGATATGCTGGACATATTTTTGGCTTTATTTTCTATTATGTATATATTATTTTATTTTTATCTGTATTAATACTGTTTTTTTTTATAAATCTATCCTTCTTGTTTTTGCACTATCCACTTTGCTGCTGTAATGTGTGAATTTCTCCACTGTGGGACCAATAAAGGAATATCTTATCTTATCTTATCTTATCTTAACTGGTATTAGTGTGCACTACCTGGTACCAGTATGACCCAGGAGTACCTAATAAAGCGGAACAGACGGTCCCGACGGCAGGTTTTAAACTGACCGGAGTGGAAATGTCTGGAGCAGACTCTCGTGGATGCAGGGACGTGGTTGAAGGTGATGTCGGGCCGGTCGACGGCAGCCACCCAGGCCGCCCTCCGGCTCTTCGTCAGGCGGGATACCTGCTCTCCTTCGTGCCTCCTCCAGGTGGGGAAACAGTGGAAAGTTAGTCCGTTTGGGATCTTCCTCCCGCGGTGGTCGTGAGACCTGCGGCGGCAGTTCACCACGCAGCAGTGCCTACCCCCCATTAATACCTCCGCTGTGTGTATACCGGTGTTAATATATATACATAAAAAGTTATAAAACTAACAGCTAAGGAGCTGCACGGTAACAAATTACCGCCAACAGTAATGGCTGATCCCCCGGAAGCTACATTACGAATGACACGCCTTACTCTGCCTCTGATTGGCTATGACTCGTTTCGTTCGTTGGTTGGATTTTGACAAGAGGCGTGTGATTGGTTAGATTATGGAAAGAATTACAGGACAGCCAATCAGCGGCAGAGTAAGGCGAGTCTTGCTTTGTTTGTTCCGGAAGTAACGTCTCCACACCGTGACTGAAAAATAATAAATAGAATCGGTTAGTTTGATGCGGTTATCAGATCAATAGTGTCTGTAACACAGAGCACATGTCCGTGAATATATAACTGTAGAAATAATCACTCATTTCAGAGTGTACACAAGTACTACCCTGATAAAGATAGTATTTCCAAGTTCTTCTCAGCTGTTAACAACAGATCTTTGTAGCTGAGGGGAAACTATTGAACATGTTATTTTTGGTTTTCTTGTTGGTTTCCTGTAAAGATGAAAAACATTTCAGTATTTTCTCCCGACAAGTCAGTCGTTCTCGTGCTGTGAAGAAAAACGTATAAATATAGCAGAGGATGGTTTCGATCCATCGACCTCTGGGTTATGGGCCCAGCACGCTTCCGCTGCGCCACTCTGCTGCCTTGCACACGGGTGCATGTATATATAAATATACGTATACATATCTTATATATATATATATATATATATATATATATATATATATATATATATATATATATATAAATATACGTATACATATCTTATATATATATATATATATAAATATAAATATACGTATACATATCTAATATATATATAAATATTACGTATACATATCTTATATATATATATATAAATATACGTATACATATCTTATATATATAAATATACGTATACATATCTATATATATATATATATATATATATATATATATATATATATATGTATACATATTTTATATATATATATATATATACGTATACATATTTATATATATATATATATATACGTATATATATCTATATATATATATATAAATATACATATATTTATTTATATATATATATACATAATATATGTATACATATATTTATATATATATATATAAATATACATATATTTTATATATATATATATATATACATATTTTATATATATATAAATATACATATATATATAATATATATACATATATATATACATATATATATAATACACATGTATATAAATTGAATTATATTCCATGTATGACATATTTATGTTTACTATATATTATATATTTAGTTGGTTATCTATCTATCAATCTTCTTTAGATAGACACAACTAGTTTACATCCAAGCTGTATTTTATACTGCAGAGTATTTGTAGGTGTACTGGTAGTTTACTAGTTATGTACTTTTAGCCCAACTAACCCCTTTTTTAGTTTATGAAAGTACACTACAAAGTACTGAACTTCTAGTATTTAGCCAAATATACTTTTCTGTATACCTGGGAGTATAAACCAAGTGAACTTGATTTTTTTCTGTGTACTTACAAAATAAACTTTTCTGCATATTTGTCAGTATAAGCAAAGTAAACTAAAATTCTCCTGTATACTTGTACAGTACAGTACAGGTACATTCTGTTTTTTTTTTTTTTTAAACATATTTGTCAAGATAAGCCAAATATACTTAGGTATACTTTTACTAGGTTTACCTGTGATAAGTACATAGAGTAACCTGTAGGTACAGTCTTGTATTTGGAGTTTAGAGGAAGTCTACTGGTGAACTTCAGCCTGATTTAAAACGACGTCGGCACGCTGCTTTTCACAATTTATTAACAAAATGATAAAATAAATAAATACAAATTGATCAAATGCTCCTAATATCAACTCCTCCCCATGTTCCCGACAGTATTTCCTAAACACTGCATACAAAGAATTCATCACAGAAGAGGCTCAATACAGAGGTAAGAATCCCACCAGACCAGTCACAATGTCAGGCCAACAGAAGACACATCTGGAACAGAAGTCAAAAAATAAACACATTCCTTTCCAAAATCATTATGAAAAAATACAAACAATTATACAAATATTCAGATTGTGTAATTACCAATTTACACATTATTCAGCACACCAGGTGAACTTTTTCTTTATTCATATCGCTACAATGCATCTCACCGAATGGAAGATTAAAAAAAGACTTTATTTTTCAGGTTGTTGTTTTTTTTTGTTTTGTTTTGTTTGTTTTTTTGCACTCAACACGCCCCCGATGGGATCAGCTGTGGATGAGGTAAGAAGCTCCAGGTGTGCGGTCGGATCCGGTCGGGATGGATGTGAGCGGTATCAGCGGGTCGATGGTGTCGTGTATCGACAGAATACTAGAAGGCCACAATCGGGACTCGATCGCTTTAAAACCAGAAAGACGAGTCGGAGCGAGCGGATCGCAGGCTGCTTCCAGAGGAATCGGCCACAGAGGGAGGTGGACGTTTGGGTGGATGCACGTAAGAGGACGTCCTCACACAGAGACTGAAGAGCTCTCAGCTGCCCACGCATGGTCTTCTTCCCGCACGGTGAACCGGCGCGACGGAGAAATCAACTCCGGTGATATGCTGACGACGTACAAGGCTTCCGAACAGAAATGCACATTTGCAGTGTTCTTTGGATAAATTCACGCTTCGACCGAACAGAAAGCGACGACTCGACCTCCTGGATCCCAACAGTCAGCCTGACGAACAGCCGAACTACGACCGCCACTACAACACCAGGTCAAGGACAAATGTTCATGCTGCACCACCGCGCCGCTAAACTGCACACATCTGAACGCTCAAAGAAAAAAGGTGACTCGAGTTTCACATAAAAAAAACAACAAAAAAACAAATGCATATTAAAAAGATTCGACAAATCTTGTATAAAAATTTGCATAAGAAGGCATGCGCGCCACCAGGTTGGTTGTTCACACCGCTGCGCTCACATGACCTGGTTTAGCAAACTCATCCCAAACACCAGAACCACGATCAGCACGCCTCCGCCAGCCAGATTCATGACTGCGATCGATGGATTTTACACTCTGATGATAATAATAATAACAATAGTAATAATAATAATACTGGTCAAACCAAAAGTGCATCACAAAACGACCGGTTGTCACACCGAGCAAAGATCGTCATCAACAGTCCCTCTTTACTGAAAATGACCTCTGACCTTCGCTAGCGCCTGCAGCCATCTTTTTTTCTTCTTCTTAATGGAAATCACGTAAAATGAAAATAAAACACATTTAAGGCAACTCCTATAATAAACAACAACAAAACACTATCTGGTCGATCTAAACGGCATAATCTGAAATGTAGTTTCCACTTGCATCGACTACTGGCAGCCTGAGGTGAGGGGATCGGGTCCAGGTACCGGTGGGACGGGACAGACCGGGATCGGGTCGGGTGGGTCGGAGGGGTATCTGGGGGGGTCAGTAAGGTTCTACAAGTCACAGTGCAAGTCAAGAGACAAATATTATCTGCTGTTTGAAGAAAGGCACTCGAGGTACCTACTGTACGAGGGAGAGGTCCAGTTGGGCTGGAACACGAGTTCAGGCTCGTTCTGAGTGACGAGACGACAACTGATCTGCTCTATCCATGAATGAACAACGGGCTGAAAGAAGAAGAAGATCCACCCGAGTACACCGACAAACAACACAACACCCAATGAGCGGGATTCATGAGGAGCTTGGGGGTGTTTTCTGTGGGAGCTGCATCCCTGACCAGGCTCTGAACGCTTCATCGGACTAGTGACGTCTACCAGAAAACACTGTGGCCAGACATGATGTTACAGAGCTTCTCTCTCGTTACGTCTCCTGGGATCTTCTGCATGAAGGCAGTTTGTACAGCTGATGTCAGAAAATAAGGTGTCAGATACAATTCAGTTACATATGATATGAAAAACACAAAGAAAAAGACACCTGCAGCCGCTTATTCCATAGTCGCCCAACAACGTATTCACCCCACGACCACGTGCACATTTACTGCGCTGCAGCAGGACGTCACTGATGGTCTGCGCAGAAATGCATCTAGAAAAATAAAAAACTCCTTTGCTTCATGAGGTGCATCGCTACTGTCGTCTCTGCAGCCATGCTAGCAGTTCAGCTACATGCTAACATCAGCACGCTAACACGCTCACGATGACAAAGCTAACATGCTGATGTTTAGCAGGTATAATGTTCACCATCTTTAGCATGTTGGCATGCTAACACTAGCTAATTAGCAGTAAACACAGCTGAAGCTGATGAATGTCTTCAGTTCTGCAGGTATTTGGTCATAAACCGAAGCATTGGACGCATTAACATGTTGACCTGACGACGGCACTAGAGAGGCCACGCCAGAGCATCACCACAGTCGACAGGATTCACGGACATCTGAACCAAAACTGTGGCAACCAGGCCACGTATCCTCATGCAACGGTTCGTTTCATATCTTACCACAGGTTTTTTTTGTTGTTGCTCGTTACATGCATTAAGACTTTTCAAAATAAACCAACCCTGTCTTACAGTAAGAGTTATGTGTCAAATGAATCAACACTGACTTCTGGTTTCACATGGGGCAACATCGGTCTCCTGGTGAAAGTCTGGTGGTTTTAGACCCACCCCTCCACCCAGACCTCCTCCCTACTCCCTATGTGCCGTTTTTCTGCCCTTCGTACTTCCTGGGTCACGATTACGTGGATAAAATACGACCTGGCCTGCACCAGTGTAGGTCGCAGTATTTCACAGGATAAATGAAACAACAAAAATCGTCAAATATCTGTACAAGCTTTCATGATCCACTAGTTGTTGAGATATTTCACTAAAAACCACAAATGGGAACCACATGGTGACGCTGGATAAAAAGCGAGGAGGATCACCGGAGTAAACAGGTTCCTCTGAATCGAACGGTGTGCCAACCGGGCGACGTATCCTTACAATGGTTCGTATATCTTACGAAAAGTTATTCCTCATTTTTTCCTACAATACATGTCAATTTCCGCTCATTACACGAATATAGACTTCACAGGAAACTACTTAGGTTTAGGAAAAGATGGTGGTTTGGGTTAGAAAAACATTGCAAGTGGCGTAACGCAAGTATAGAAGTTACGTGACAAGTACGTCAATGTTGTCTTCTGGTTTTAGCCAGGTGAAACCACCCATCCATCAACCCCAACCTACTCCTTATGAGGTGCTTGATGCTTGTTTTACTTTCTGGCTCACGACTACGTTGATTACAACAAAAGTGATTTCATGTTATATACTGTATATACGAATTACAGTTCATTACTTTTTGTAGGTAAAGCTACAAATGGTGTATGAGAACTGCTGGATATCTGTTGTATATTTCATGAAAATCCATCGACTGGTTGTTGAGATATTTCACTAAAAAACAAAAATGTTAACGATGGATAAAAAGTGAGGGGGATCACCAGAGTCAGGGATTCATCCTCTGGAGAACCATGAACATCTCTACAAAATGTCACTAAAATCATCCAACACATGTTGAGATATTTGAGTCTGGACCCGACCGACTGATACATGGATGCTGCTAGCATGGCTAACAATACATCAGCACATCACAGTAGATAAAGGCATTGTAAGACAACCTTCTACAGCTGACCCTTCAGGGCGATTTGGGTGAATATGTTTTGGACGACTAAAATTTAAGCAAAAGTGCTCCAACACTGCAAAAGAAACAGAAAAAACAGCTCAACCAGAGACAGCATTAATGAACAGACCTTTCAGAGTTGGTTAATGCCCCGAACCCAACAAGAAGCCAGAAGTCATGATCAGTTCACCAGACAAAGACAGACCCCAACAGACAGCCACTAAGCCAACAAATGACAGCATCACATCTCAGCCCAGACATGCACCGGTCTAACTGCCCAAAGCTCCTCCTCGACCGGAGCCTGAACGTCACACAGAGGTTTGTTTCCTCCTAGAAAAATATTGGCAATGTGGGGATAAGTCACATCACAACAAAGAGATGCATACTCTGTTTAATTCCATATTAACATACAAAAAGCTCTTCAGCACTTCTTTGTAATGCAGCAAGCTTGTGCTTTAATCTCAGGATTTGTGGTATTGTCCTTTGAGATCCATCTGAAGGAGCAGGTTCATACAACAAATCCCTCCATTTCAAGGACAAAAAAGTTCCTCTGACGTTATTGTTTAATAAGCTCTCCTGTCTCAATCTGGGAACTTCCACTTTCTGAAATGGTAGCATCTATATCTTACAACGCCAATGATTTGATCTTTCAATACAGTAAGTGGACTTGTCCCTGCTGAATTTGGATACAACATCATTTTGGCAGTTCAGGATTCAACAGAAATGTACATAATGCAAAGATCACCACTTCAAAAAGAGGATTCCTTTTTGTGTCGATAATGCCAGTACAGCAGGTTCAGGAACAGAAAGCACTTATTCTGAAGACTAGGAAGACCTGAATATCTTTTCCTATAAAAAGAAACACAGCCCAGATATAGTTTGTGTGTGATGACATTGCAATATTGCAATTTCACATTTAGTGCTCACAGTTGACACACTTAACTCACGAATGAAAACTCAATCACTACACTTGACCGACACCACTGAAAACATCTGTTAGGTTACCTGTTCCACCTCGTCCTCCTTACCTGCTGAACACGACGCTCGGCATCTTTTCTGCCTGAGCTCAGGGATACGTGGGGGATGGGGGTTGGGCTGTGGGTTGCTGGGGTTCCAGAAAGAGGTCCAATTGGTTGTTGGCTCACTATGGAAGGTATGTTTTGGTGTTAAGGCCCTGACACACCAAGCCAACAGTCGGCCTTCAGACAGTTTGTGGTCGTCGGTGAGAGTCCGTCGGACAGTTTGTGGTCGTCGGTGATCATTGGGACAGTTTGGGGCCGTTGGGGTGCATCTGTTGCACAGTTTGTGGTCGTTGGTGAGGGTCTGTCGGACAGTTTGGGGCTGTCGGTGAAAGTCCGTCGGACAGTTTGTGGTCGTCAGTGAGCGTCTGTCGGATAGATTGGGGCTGTCAGATAGTTTGTGGTCATCAGTGAGAGTCCGTCGGACAGTTTGTGGTCGTCAGTGAGAGTCCGTCGGACAGTTTGTGGTCGTCATTGAGAGTCCGTCGGACAGTTTGTGGTCGTCAGTGAGAGTCCGTCGGACAGTTTGTGGTCGTCATTGAGAGTCCGTCGGACAGTTTGTGGTCGTCAGTGAGAGTCCGTCGGACAGTTTGTGGTCGTCAGTGAGCGTCTGTCGGATAGATTGGGGCTGTCAGATAGTTTGTGGTCATCAGTGAGAGTCCGTCGGACAGTTTGTGGTCGTCGGTGATCATTGGGACAGTTTGGGGCCGTTGGGGTGCATCTGTTGCACAGTTTGTGGTCGTCGGTGAGGGTCTGTCGGACAGTTTGTGGTCGTCAGTGAGAGTCCGTCGGACAGTTTGTGGTTGTCAGTGAGCGTCTGTTGGATAGATTGGGGCTGTCAGATAGTTTGTGGTCATCAGTGAGAGTCCGTCGGACAGTTTGTGTTCGTCAGTGAGAGTCCGTCGGACAGTTTGTGGTCGTCAGTGAGCGTCTGTCGGATAGATTGGGGCTGTCAGATAGTTTGTGGTCATCAGTGAGAGTCCGTCGGACAGTTTGTGTTCGTCAGTGAGAGTCCGTCGGACAGTTTGTGGTCGTCAGTGAGAGTCCGTCGGACAGTTTGTGGTCGTCAGTGAGAGTCCATCGGACAGTTTGTGGCTGTCAGTGAGAGTCTGTCAGACAGTTTGTGGTCGTCAGTGAGAGTCCGTCGGACAGTTTGTGGTCGTCGGTGATCGTTGGGACAGTTTGGGGCCGTTGGGGTGCATCTGTTGCACAGTTTGTGGTCGTTAGTGAGCGTCTGTTGGACAGTTTGGGGCCATCAGTGAGATTCTATCAGCAAGTGTCCGTCACACTGTTTGTGGTCGTCGGTGAGGGTCTGTCGGATAGTTTGGGGCTGTCGGTGAAAGTCAGTCAGACAGTTTGTGGTCATCGGTGAGATTCTATCAGCAAGTGTCCGTCACACTGTTTGGGGCCGCTGGCGAGCTTCTGTCAGACAGTTCGGGGATGTCGGTGAGCATTTATCTAGTTTTTGTGGTGTGTCCCTCACAATCAGCTCTAGTCTGCCCATGCCGGAGGTTTTTCAGCTGATTCAGCATATTGAATTGCTGGTGGAGCTTGTTGGTGAGAGAAATCACTCTGGTTGGCAGTTCAGTTTAATCAAATCAGTGCAGGACAAGAGAAACGATAGTGAGGTGAAGCAACTGGTTGCCTTCGTTACCGCTAGTTCTCTGATGTTGGGTTGGTGTGTCTGGACTTTTAGGAAGGTCACATTGGATTGTTGGTGGCCCGGATAGGAAAGGTTTTTGTTGACTGAAGATGATGAAGATGGAGATGAACGGGGAAGTCAGCTTCAGGTCGGGTGGGGTAGGAGGATTGGTCTGGGATAAGACTTCAGGTTCAGGTTCAGGAAGAGGAGATCGGGGGCTGCAGAAGTTAAAGGTTGTTCACATTAAGTTTGTTGGGACGAGGGGATGAACAGGCTCTCTTTTCATACTCTATCACAACACTGCTTCTTAGACCAGTAACCCCTGACAGACATTTGGTTCCATGTTCTGGGTTTTCTGCGTACCCACGAGAACCCATCTCCCCACCCCACCAGAGAACACAGGGGCCACTTGAACAGGCACACACTGGTGTGATGATGAATTAAATCTCCCTTTGAGCATTCCCACCACTGACGTCTATCACTAATTGGCATGATGACACTGGGACGCAAGCCTTCCTGTACCCCAGCGCTGTGGGGGTATGGGGGTGGGGGGGGCAGCCTACGTCTTCCCAAAGCCATGTGACTTGGGCTGTATATCTACCAATGACACAGTCTGACAATACAATGCAAACAAACAACATTTATACAGATTGGCAACTTCAGGACACCGTATGGTGCAAGCAAAAGTCTTTTTTTTTAATATATATGTTTAAATTCCCTCAGCTCATGAGACAGAGCATTACTTTTTATTGTCCAAACTGCTGACCAGAGCTGGCAAAGAATGCTGGGAGGGTTCTGAGGTTTTGCTGTTGTTGTTGTTGTTGTTGTTGCTGTTGCTGCTGCCGTCACTGTCGGTGATCTCCTCCTGTTTCTTCTCCACCCCTGTCTCTAGAGGGTTGACGGCAGCCGTCTTGTTCTCAGAGTTGGTGGTGGTGATGGCGTTGGTGGTGCAGGCTCCGGCGGGGCTGTGGTCGGGGAAGGCCGGCTCGGCCGTACCGTTGGTGGTGGCAACAGTTGCGACCGCTGAGGGAACGGGAATGTCAACCACCGGAGCTGCCTCAGTCTCAGGCTTAGGCTTGGCCACTACCTCCACCTGGACACCAGTCCCTGCATCACCCCCTCCCCCACCCCCTGCCCCGTCACCAGGACCTGGCTTACCCCCGGCCCTGACCCCAGGGCTGTTATCTGCTGCTAGGACAGCGCTGTCCTCTAGGACGGCCTGGCCGCCAGCGTCTCCTCCTGCTGCTGTCTGGTTGCTCCCTGCAGCTTCGTGCTCCTCTTGTTTGTCGTTTCCATCGGCGTTGCAGCTGGCCGAGGAACTCCCATCCTTCACCTTCTCTACAAAGTTGGCTTCTGGTGCGGCTTCGGGTCCGACTGATCCTCCTGCACCATCCTGGACTCTGGTGCTGACATCCTTAGCCTCTGTCTCTGCCAGAGCTTGGTTGAAATTGAAGGCTTGGATGAGGCGAATCAGGTGTTTGACTTTCTCCAGGGAGAGATGCATGTCTTTCTGACGAGCCAGGATGGTGTTTTTGGTCTCCATGCATTTCTGATGGAAGAAGAACAGGATCAGATGTTATTTAGAGAACAACCACCAATAATCTCCTAAAGTTCCTGCACTTCTACATTTGGATTAACCTCTGCTATGGATGTCAAAGTTAACGCAATAATAACATTATCACAGATAAGGAACAGATAAATATGTGAGATTCATTGTGATTAAATATTTCACAACCCTTAATACTCTCAGGTGCCAGCAATATTTGTCATTTCAACCAGCGAATGCATCGGTCAGCACCGGCTACATATCTGAGCCTGTGAACTAAGGATCAGGATATTTAATGAACCTGACGGCAGCTCCTGTCATTGTGTTCATTAGCTGCTGGTGTTTCTTACCGTTATGGAGTTGCTGAGCTGCTTGACTCTCTGTTCTAACTGCTCTCGCTCCAGTTTCAGCTCAGAGCTCCATTTCATCAGCTTCTGTTTCTCCTCTTCTTTAGCTGCAGCACAGAACAACGAAGCTGTTAAAGTCACCGTTGGCCATTCGTCCCACACAGGGTCTGAAATCTACTGTTGTCGCTTCCTGCCGATGAGGCTGGTAAGCACTCTTCTGAAATCTCTGCTCTAAATGAAGAAACTCATGTAGATCTGTCGTCATTAAATGTTATATATTTTATATCAAAAAGCATCATATGGTACATTATAGTGTTTGAATTGCATCATAGCTTCTGGGGGAGCCCTATTCTTGGGGGGTGGAGGATACTGTACACAGTACTGTACATTGCTATTGTCATCCAATATTGTCAGCAAAATATTACTTTTATGAGATAAAATTGAAACACACAATAATATTGTGATTTACATTCTCCCCGTGGTCATTTTTCCTGTGAATGCCTCATAACAGTAACTCAGTGGTACCTCTGTTAATGTTAACAGCTTCATTATTTAACAGGCAGGACTGTGCTGCTAACGGCTAGGGCTGCGACGATACACTGCGATGTTGTCACCATAATTTTAACAAAACTTGAAAATATGACTGAAAAAGCAGCCTTTTATTCCAAAGACACAAATGTAAATGAATGCTGTTAGTCTATTCTTGATGTTAACCAGCTCTTCTGCTCTTTAATGTCCTGGTTCAGACTGAGACGACCAGCCGGGTAAGTTAATGATCTTAGAGCCCATCAGGAAATTCTGGATCAACGAATGAACTCGTATTAAAATTAGCTCTAAGGCGCTCTACATTATCCATGTAAACGTTCATAAAAAACACCAGATGAGTAGTGATTGGTTCACTAATCAGCAGCTAAAACCAGTTTCAGCTGCAGAGCCTTCAACAGGACTCAGAGACAGAACCAAGGCTACATTAATAAACTCTGTAATCTGCTGATACTTGACTGGATGTCGCTGCAACAACCTGCTTTATTGGGACATTTTCAGCGGTGTAACTGGAAAACTGGACATGTCACCATGCAGACAGGTGGTGGTGGAAGATTGTGGTGTTTTTGGGATGTTTATTGCAGTTATTTTATCGAGAAAACACAGCTCCGGGCTGTGGCCACATTTTTAAATTCATTTAACACATCCCCACAGCTTTTCTCTCAGTCACGCATACCGTCATGTTTTTATATGGCAGCACAACATGTCGTCACACCCCTGCTAACAGCTGCTAATAGCTACCGTTGCTAACTCTCCTCCTGATGGCCTCAACACAGATCTGTTGTTCACAGTGTCACATTATTAAAACAAGGTGTTCCCCAGGTATAGTAGCACCACGCTTTAAAACGCCATGTCTCCGGTCCAAATCAAACTGAAACATGACACAGCTTGGGGTGGGACGGTTCAAAAAACATCTACAGTTCGGTTCATATCACGGTTTGGGGTCACGGTTTTCGGTTCAGGATTTACTGTGTAGCTGACGTGTCTGCCAGACGACAGATTATAGCGCTGCTGAAGGACCCGAATCACTGCTGAAATCCTCCAGACTGCATCCGGCTGCAGGTCTCTGGCTATAAACCTCCTGATGCTTTAGTTGTGTAGCTGCTCTGAGTCTGCATGTAGAGGCTGTTTAATGCTGCTGGGAGAAGGAGTCGCTCTTTCCTCCCCGACTCTCTCCTCCTATCAACGGACACACCGGAGTGATGTCTCCGTTAATCATTGATCATATTGGAAGTATCGCCGCTAGTATTAGCCACATGTGTTGTACAGCGCTGACACACAGTTGATGTTCTATCCACCTCTGTTTTCCCCATCGCCGTCATGCGTAACATCAAATCTATAACGCTCCATCACAGCAGAGCGAAACGCCGGCGGTATATCCTCCACCTGAATTGTACCGTGTCCTCTCTCCATTTCATCTCTGCCAACTGAGAGGCTGAGACGGTAGGAGGCGGGGTCACGCCTCATATCTTTGTAAAGTAAAATCTGGTCCGCCCTCGCCGAAATTGAGCCAATCACAACACGCGACCGCAGCTTCAGTTACACTGCTCAGGTGTTCTACCTCATAGTCCTGTCCACCGTGTCCCAGCCTCTTTCCATAGGCCTTGATTTCTACTGGGACAATAAACAGGATGAAAAAATACACAATCGGCCTCATAACCTATTTTAGATGAACGTACGAATCATCGTGCAGCGTAACCGTGGAGGAGCATCAATAACAGGAATTGACAGTAACAGAGGCATGAGATGTTGAGGAATCAGACCACGAGGAACTGATTCTCTTTCCCTGTCTGCCACAGCGGCGGATGTCCTGATGATTTCACTGTTAATTTCAGACCCAGTTCCAGCAGATGTAGAAAGTAGCGTGACATCACCTTCTTTATAGGCGATGTAGGAATGAACGATAGCCAGAGTACCAGGCCAGGGAATGGCTTCTTCTTTCTTCAGGATCTGCAGAGAGAAGCTGGCAGTTGTCATAGAGGTCGAGACTTAGAAAAGACTTGAGGGAGACACATTTAGCCGCCACCCTATGGTGAGGCTGAGGAGGGACAAGCGGTGAGTGGATGGATGTGAGATGCCAATCTGTACTGACACAATGAATGGAACAGAAGCACAACAAAACAATACTGCATCATGTATATGCTTACAAAGGATTGAACAGTCCTAAAGGTCAGGACAGAGTTTACAGTTGAGTACAGCTACTGGCTCTGATTGGCCCTTCTCTGGGCCACGGTACCCCCTTCCCCCTGACTCAGGATCAGTCACGGCTGCTGTGGTTACCTGATCTTGACATTTTGGACAGATCCACATGCCTTTAGGAATGGTTTTCAGGGGTGGATCCAGGCAGTCCAGGTGATAAACACGAGAACACGTGTCGCACATGAGCAACTGGCCACTGCGTCTGCACACAGTGCAGAAATCCTCATGGATGTCTCCCTGTGAGGAAGAATTGGACCAATCAGTTTCCCCGCCCAACTGAGCCCCACCAGCCATCCACGGAGAGGCAGGGGGAGGCACCATGATCGGGTCTGGTTTAGTCTGAATGTCTAATGGACATGGTGTGTTATACTGAGCCCACAGGAAAGTTACTGGGAGTTAGCATGTGCTCTGAGTAGTAGATATTAATGGACACTGTTCACTTTGTAAGACTGAGAGTCAAAATCAATGATGGCTGATGATTACCACATGGAGACAACAGACTAATGAAGTATTTGTGGAGGTCTCTGGGGTGTACATGAGTGACAGAGCTACTGGGCCGATAAGGACAGTGTGTGACGGGGTTTCTGTCCCCCGTCTCCCCCAGCGTTACTTACATCCCCAGAGCTGGGGCTGGGCAGGGGGAGGGGGCGGACGGGGCTGGAGGGGGAGGTCGGGGTGAGGCTGCCCAGCTCCGGGACGCTGCTGTATTTGGGTGGGCGACCTGGGTGAAATGAGACAGACGACAAAGACGGAAAACAAAGAAAAAAAGAAAGATGGAGGGGGGGAGAAAAGAAAAATAAACAGTCTGTATGACATACCTTGGAAAGGGAGTCTTCGTTGGCTAGCATGAGACAGGGGAGCAGTAAGGGAGGAAGAGGAGGAAGAGGAGTCAGAAGCACAGACAGCAGTGTTAGTGCTGAAGCCGAGCTCTAGTTCAACCTACTGCAGCTCTGTGTCAGATGTTAACACACCTGTCCAGGGCCACATCTTATTATGGGATGTCACCAGGGCTGCAGCCGGGGGGTACAAACACTGAGGCCAAGTTCAACCCCTTCTATACAGGAAGTGATCCTCTCTCTGACTCCCTCTGCAAACAGGAAGTGATCATCTCTCTGACTCCCTCCTCTAACAGGAAGTGATCCTCTCTCTGACTCCCTCCTCTAACAGGAAGTGATCCTCTCTCTGACTCCCTCCTCTAACAGGAAGTGATCATCTCTCTGACTCCCTCCTCTAACAGGAAGTGATCCTCTCTCTGACTCCCTCCTCTAACAGGAAGTGATCCTCTCTCTGACTCCCCTCCGCTAACAGGAAGCAATCATCTCTCTGGTTCCCTCCTCTAACAGGAAGTGATCCTCTCTCTGACTCCCTCCTCTAACAGGAAGTGATCATCTCTCTGACTCCCTCCTCTAACAGGAAGTGGTCCTCTCTCTCTGACTCCCTCCGCTAACAGGAAGTGATCCTCTCTCCCCCCCTCCCTCCAACAGAATGATCATCTCTCTACTCCCTCCCTAACAGGAAGTGATCCTCTCTCTGACTCCCTCCGCTAACAGGAAGTGATCATCTCCTGCTTCCCTCTGCAAACAGGAAGTGATCATCTCTCTGACTCCTCTCCGCTAACAGGAAGTGATCATCTCTCTGACTCCCTCCGCTAACAGGAAGTGATCATCTCTCTGACTCCCTCCTCTAACAGGAAGTGACCTCTCCTGTTCTCTCCGCTAACAGGAAGTGATCATCTCTCTGACTCCCTCCGCTAACAGGAAGTGATCATCTCTCTGACTCCCTCCGCTAACAGGAAGTGATCGTCTCCTGGTTCCCTCCGCTAACAGGAAGTGATCCTCTCCTGGTTCCCTCCGCTAACAGGATGTGATCCTCTCCTGGTTCCCTCCGCTAACAGGAAGTGATCATCTCTCTGACTCCCTCCGCTAACAGGAAGTGATCCTCTCCTGGTTCCCTCCGCTAACAGGAAGTGATCATCTCTCTGACTCCCTCTGCTAACAGGAAGTGAACATCTCTCTACTCCCTCTCACAAATACATCTCTCGTTCTCCCTCCCTAACAGCCAATGGGATTGTTTTGCGTTTTGGATTATTGCAGGAAATAAGCTAAACGTTTATGATACAGACACATTTTGCTCATCAAGATAATCTCCATTAATCATGGTTTTTATTTGCGTGTTCAGGAGCTGCAGCCCTGTGATGACAACCGTTTCCTGTTTGTTTACTTGACTGATGTGATAAAATCTGACACTGACAGTTAATTTCTAGTTTTTTCTCCTGATATATGTGAAGTCAGATGGCGGTTGTGCAGAGACAATTCAGTGTTAGATGTTACACCTGTAAGAGGGTTCAATGTTAGTACTATGAGCTGTGAAATAATAAAAGCTGATTCCTGTTAATCATGTTATTACCCATATTTTATTACACTTCCCAGGATGCCTTTCAACAGACCCCAGAGGAGAGAACAGGTGTGACGGTTCAGCTGGGTTTATACTTCTTCATCAAGGTCAGAAACAAACACACTGATTGAGTTATTGTGTTAATTAGCTAAGGCTGCTACTAATGATCACTTCATTACTTTTAGATCCAGTGGTTAACTGTTAAAATACTTGAAAAATGTCCAAACACAAAGATATTCAATTATCAAAGATATAAGCAGCAAATTATCCTGTAGACGAGGCTGGAAACAGCTGATGTTTAATGACTGACCGTTCCCGGTAAAATCTGTAGAATATAAAACGTGCTGGCAGCTCTCAGCACAGCAGCAGATCTTTGGTCGGACTTCTGCCTTTAAGTTCCCATCAAACAACTATTACTATACTACGAAGAACCTGGGCCTGTTTTTCTGGGAAAATCCAACAGATGTGATGTCAAGCACATGCATGACTGCCTTTAATTTCAGCTCTGCTTACAGGGCTAGGGGCACATTCACAACAGCTAAGCAAACTTTACATGTGGCGCAATTACATCCAAAATCACTGCAAAAATGAGTTTGGCCTCCTGTCCTCGCCACCGTCCTGACGCCGTTGAATCAGAAATAAATAAATGTTGTCTGTCTGTGGTCACCAGAGCTACGATAGTCCATCAGATCTGTCCAGAGACCAGAACCACCGACTGTCTACGGTAGAAACAACAACGTCTACATGACTTTATGTTGACGGAGCAGCTGCAGAGCCTGGCTCTGATCCAACCAGACTCCATTTTAACAGCTGTCTGCTTGTCGTCGTGGTAACAGACCTGACGAAGCGTCAGTTCAGACTGTTTACTGATCAGCATCATGATGGAGTCATTTCAGCATCATCTGATCTGGTTATTGATCTTAAATCTCAGCTCAGTCTGTTTATTGTGGGTTCATAGCTCAGCAGTGATCCAGTCAGTGTGATGGTTCTGGATGTGAGTCCAGCTCACCACCAGGTGACGGTATGAACCCAGACAGGACGGAGTTTGGTTCTCTGACATATCTGGACTTCACCAACATGAACAGAGCAGCTCCAGTGGTTATTTCTTCATGTTGATGGTAACCATGGAGACCAGCTCCTCCTCCTCTCTGGAGCAGCTAGAATCAACACCGATGATACCGGCGGTCCAACTGGCTTCAATTCATGGAGGGACCTTCGTTTGGTGAGCTAATGTTACTGCCAAGCGGGTGAAATATAGAGCCATACTGTGGTTTTAGCTGCTAATGTTGCTAACGTTAATCATCATGATGCCTGTCAATCACATGTCACTGTTTTGACTGATGCTCTGTTGCGTCTACGTAGTGAGCATGAGTAACAGGACGGTGAGCGCCACTGCGTCACTGTTAACGAGCTATTTCTGATTCTTACAGAAAGTCTCTTTAATATGAAGCTTTGGCAGTTTTCTTCCAAAGTTACTGGTTTTCAGTTAGTTAGGATTTTCCACTTGATCCACTGATTCAAACTGCTGAAGCCTGAGATTAACTTCAGATTAAGTAGATTTTGTTCCCTACTGGGGTGTTGTGATATACCGTTACTGACGATAACTGTGATATATCTGTTGGTAATAATTATCCTCATTCAACGGTTCGAAGGCAGAACAAGTGTCAGCACTTGTGAATTTCTCTCTGAAATATCATCTTCTTCTGGATAGATACTAATCTTTCACCTTCAACCTCTTGTTGTACTAGAGCCCCGTTGAGAGACGGACAAAGGGTTTGGATGGATGTCATGAATCCTCTCCTGCATGTATTTTTAATATACTGTTTATAATCATGTTTACTGAGGAGCGATGGAGCTGAAATTTCACATTTCTGAGGATGTTCATGTGAAGCATGACTCCGGCTTTAAGACATGAAACATGACTGAAGCAGCAGGAAGCAGGAAACAGAAGGAGGGGAGACTTGTTTTACAGCATGTTATTAGTACTGAGTCAGATATTAGTCTCTACTGTTTGTACTGTACTGAACCTCAGTACAGCTGCACATACTCTCCTTCACTGCTTTCTACTGCACTGAGTTGTATCTACTGTGTCTCTACCAGGAGCTGCTGGTCTCAGACCAGTAGACCAGTATTTCATACGGACCTCTCTTCCTGGTCCCCTGGTGCAGAGGGCTGTTCAGGTAACTCACTGCACTCTTTTTCCTCTGAAACAAAAGTGGAGAAAACAAACACGTTAATGAAATGTGAACTCCACAGAGTTCCTGCTGGACTGAGACCAGAAGAGGACTCCTCTGGTCTCAGCTAACACGTTTCACTGTTTTTAAGGTTTGTGCACAAGAAATCTGTTTTTTTTTTCATGTTTTTTTAAATCATTCATCTGATAAAAAGTAAAGAAACCTTGCATACCGAGTCTGATATGTTTCATTACTTAGTTCATAGACTCACAGTGAGACTAAACTGAATTAATTATGTGGGCGTGATGATAGCGCTAGTCCCTATCAGGGCTAACGAATGAATGACATCAGGGAGAAGCTATCAGTTAACTGCCTAGAGCCCCCCTCCACTTTCTTTTTTCCTCCCTCTTCTTCCCCCTTTTTTTTCCCTTTTTTTTTTAAAAATAATAATAATTGGGGGAAAAAAGGGGGGAAAGGGGGAGAGAAAAAAAAAAAAATAAAAAAATAAATTATAAAAATAAATGGATACTTTTAAAAAATACAAAAACTGAACAGAGAAAAAAAAAGGGGGGGGTTTTGTTTTTTTTTCTCTGGCTCGATCACTACTATCTGATCTTTCGTTTGATTTGCAACCATCTGCCGTTCTTCAATCACCTGCCAACCCGTTACCCAAAACCAAACCCCAAAAATCCCCCCCCCCCCCCCCCCCAAAACCCCATTTCCTTCCCAAAACCCCCCCCTGATCTTCTCTTTCCACATTATTGTTTTTGACTCAACCCCCCCCCCTCCTTTCCCCCCTCCCCCCCCTTAAATTTTTCTTTCTCTCTATAGCACAGAGGTAATAATAATTAATTTTCCCCCCCCTTTTTTTTTCTTCCCTACCCCCTCAAAACCCTTTTATAAAACCCCTTTTAAAAAAACCATCAAATCCACAATCTATCTTTAAATTACATCCCTGTGAAATCCTTGTATAATGTACAAAGAAACAAATACATGAATGAATAAGTTGGGTAAACCCCAAAAAAACCCCCTTCAAATTTTAAATACTAAATAAATAAGGGGTGAATAAATGTTCAATCCTTGTCCTACTAGACCTCAGTGCCGCATTTGACACTGTTGATCATGAGATCTTGTTAAATAGACTGAGTAATTGGGTAGGTCTCTCTGGTCCTGTTCTAAACTGGCTCACTACTTATTTACTTAACAGAGACTTCTTTGTCACTATCAATAGTTTTAAATCTGACAAAGTTGCTGTAACCTGTGGGGTTCCCCAGGGCTCAATCCTTGGTCCACTTCTTTTCAATTTATATATGCTTCCACTTGGTCACATCATAAAGAATCATAATATGAAATACCATAATTATGCAGATGACACACAACTCTACATCTCCCTGTCTCCTGATGACTTGAGCCCTGTGGAAGCATTAGTCAAATGTTTGAAGGACATTAATTTATGGATGAACCAAAACTTTCTGCAACTAAACAGTGACAAAATAGAAACTATCATTATAGGTGCAAAAGCAAAGAGACAGGAAACTGCAGCTCACCTCAGTTCCTTCTCTCTTGAGAGTCAGGAATATGCCAGAAATCTTGGTGTCATTATTGATGCTGATCTTAATTTTCACTGTCATATCAGTAATGTCACAAGATCATCCTTCTTCCATCTAAGAAACATCTCAAAAATTAGAGGCTTTCTGTCAAATTCAGATGCTGAAAAACTGGAACACGCTTTTGTAACAAGCAGGTTCGACTACTGCAACAGTCTTTTCTCTGGTCTCCCTCAAAAAACCATCAAACGGCTACAGCTCATCCAAAATGCTGCTGTACGCATTTTAACCAGGACCAAGAGAAACTCCCACATTACCCCAGTTCTTAAGTCCTTGCTTTGGCTCCCAGTACACGCCAGAACTGATTTTAAAATTCTTCTTATTGTCTATAAGGCACTGAATAGCCCTGCTCCAGACTACATTAAGGAGCTGCTTGTCCCATATGAGCCAACAAGAAGCCTCAGATCATCAGCCAGTGTCTCCTTGTTGTCCCAGGTATCTACTCTAAAGCAGGAGAAGCTGCTTTCAGTCACTATGCTCCCAGCAGCCCTTCCACATGGTGTTAGGGAGGCTCCTCCACTGAGCTCTTTAAAACCACACTGAAAACATTTCTGTTTACTGTCGCTTTTTAACTAGACTGCCATATTTTATTTGTTGTTTTAACCATTGCCTTCTATGTGAATATGTGTGCTTGTTTTACCTGCTTGTCTGTTTATATTGCATAACTGCTTTATGACATGTATGTGTGCATGTGTATGTATATGCGTATATGTGTATATATATATACATATATATTATTTTTATTTTTTCTATCTCGTGTTCGCACATGTAAAGCACATTGTGCTGCTTTCTGCATGAAATGGGCTATATAAATAAATATTCTTCTTCTTCTTCTTCTACTACTGACAGTAGTCAGGCGCCTGGCGGAGTAATACTACTAACAGTAGTCAGGCGCCTGGCGGAGTAATACTACTAACAGTAGTCAGGCGCCTGGCGGAGTAATACTACTAACAGTAGTCAGGCGCCTGGCGGAGTAATACTACTAACGGTAGTCAGGCGCCTGGCGGAGTAATACTACTAACGGTAGTCAGGCGCCTGGCGGAGTAATACTACTAACAGTAGTCAGGCGCCTGGCGGAGTAATACTACTAACAGTAGTCAGGCGCCTGGCGGAGTAATACTACTAACAGTAGTCAGGCGCCTGGCGGAGTAATACTACTAACAGTAGTCAGGCGCCTGGCGGAGTACGAGTAGTGGACGAGGAATGAACTGAAAAAAACTGAAAGTCAGTGTATTGTTTTGTATTTCATGTGTTCCAAATGAAAAATGTTGTTATTGAAGTTACTGAGTTGTTAAATCAATACAATCAAGCTGGATTTGTCTGACCGTTTTGTTTCACTTATAATCCGGTGCGTTTAATAATCCGGTGCGTTTAATAATCCGGTGCGTTTTATAATCCGGTGCGTTTAATAATCCAGTGCGTTTAATAATCCAGTGCGTTTAATAATCCAGTGCGTTTAATAATCCAGTGCGTTTAATAATCCGGTGCGTTTAATAATCCAGTGCGTTTAATAATCCGGTGCGTTTAATAATCCGGTGCGTTTAATAATCCGGTGCGTTTAATAATCCAGTGCGTTTAATAATCCGGTGCGTTTAATAATCCGGTGCGTTTAATAATCCGGTGCGTTTCATAATCCGGTGCGTTTCATAATCCGGTGCGTTTCATAATCCGGTGCGTTTAATAATCCTGTGCGTTTTAATAATCCGGTGCGTTTAATAATCCGGTGCGTTTTATAATCCGGTGCGTTTTATAATCCGGTGCGTTTAATAATCCGGTGCGTTTTATAATCCGGTGCCGGTCTTTTATAATCCGGTGCGTTTAATAATCCGGTGCGTTTAATAATCCGGTGCGTTTAATAATCCGGTGCGTTTTATAATCCGGTGCGTTTTATAATCCGGTGCGTTTTATAATCCGGTGCGTTTTATAATCCGGTCGTTTTATAATCCGTTTTATAATCCGGTGCGTTTTATAATCCGGTGCGTTTTATAATCCGGTGCGTTTAATCTTCGGTGCGTTTAATAATCCGGTGCGTTTAATAATCCGGTGCGTTTTATAATCCGGTGCGTTTAATAATCCGGTGCGTTTAATAATCCGGTGCGTTTAATAATCCGGTGCGTTTTATAATCCGGTGCGTTTTATAATTCGGTGTGTTTTTTTGGGGGCGGCGGTAGCTCAGTCCGTAGGAACTTGGGTTTGGACGCGGAGGTCACCGGTTCAAGTCCCCCATGGACCAAGACCAACTGGTTGCTGGAGAGGTGCCAGTTTACCTCTTGGGCACTGCCGAGGTGCCCCTGAGCAAGGCACCGAACCCCCAACAGCTCTGGGTGCTTGTCAGGAGCAGCCCCTTCACTCTGACATCTCTCCATTGACGCATGTATATGTACTGTGTGAAAAACTGCATTTCCCCACTGTGGGACTAATAAAGGAATATCTTTCTTTCTTTCTTTCTTTCTTTCTTTCTTATAATCCCATGCGCCTTATATATGAAAAAAGACAGTGATATTGATATTTATTGATAGTGCGCCTTATAATCCGGTGCACCTTATGGTCCGGAGAATACGGTAATACAAAGATTAATGAATCAAGAGGCAAATTAAAACGGAAACATCAAATTTATGTCACATTTTACCAATTACTTAGTGGCTTCATTTATCTTTAATACAATTTTTTTCTACAATTAATGACATATTTATTTATTCATTGAGTTATTCTTTTATTTTAGATTTCGGCAGGTTCCGTCCTCCATATGTTTGGATATCAAATTTTCAAAAAAGATCTAGAAAGTTTGTCTGCTCTCCTTTTTAAAACTGGACAAATCCCCTTGTGTATATTATTTCACAATGACGCCACTTTTTGATGAAAGAAAGAAGCTGAAACGAGGGCATATTTTCTATAATGTGCTTCATGTAAAAAGAATGACTTCATTTATCAATCAGTATAGCTACAGATTAAATCCGTGTCCGTCTCTATCTGATACTGAGAACATGGAGTTTGTAACATAAGGACAGCACATGAGGACAGTGTTGTAAAACGTAGTGTTGGTACCTCAGGTTCAAACACAGCGCCGCTGTACACCGGGTTGGCCGTTGTTCTCCTCTTCCTCTCCTGTCGTTTGCTCTGAATCTCTGCAATCAAAACATCAGCGTTCAGACAGCTTCACGGCAGCGGCGTCAGAACGGAGGAAACTAGCACTCACCTTCCAAGTGGTCGTGTGTTACGAGGCCCAGAGACACCATGAAGGCCAGTTTCTACAAGAGACGGAGACAGTCTTATATCAACAGCAGTCCCAGACTCGGACACCATCATGTGTCACTGCTCACGCTGCAGTACAAACCTCTGGGTTCTCCTCTTTCTTGGGTCTGGGAGGAGGAGACAACGGAGGAGTGGAGGAGGACGGGAGGCTGACAACCACCTTCTGTTCTGCTCCACCTCCTGGTTTAACAGTCTGCTGAGAGGAGGAGGCGGAGAAGAGGAAGACACTCATCCAGCTCTAACATGTAATGACGTCACCACATCATTTTATGAACCGTCCCACCCCTAAAGTGTACTGTTGTTACACTGCAGGTATACTCGGGTGGCACTGGTAGTACTGGCAGTACTCCTACCTTAGGCTCAGTGGTCACGCTGCTGATCTGGATCGGCTTGGCAGGAGTCGGGGTGAGAATAGGGGTGAGACTGGGTGCCTGGGCGGGGCTGGCGAGGCGGGTGGGGGCGGCAGAGACCGGCGTGGTGATGACGATGCCCGTCAGCGGGGTGGAGCCGGTCTTGCTGCAGGGCTGTCCGTTCACAATACGGACCTGATGAATGGGAGCCGCCGAGGGCAACGAGGACGACAGCTTGGTGGCCAACATGACGGGCCTCTGGAGCAGCTGGGGGGCCGCCATCATGGGCGGGGGAGGGGCCGGGGCGATGTGGACGTTGGTGGGTGTGGCCGGTTTGGGCCTGACCTGGTGACAACACACAGCCAATCAGAAAATGGCACCGGAATGACCCGACACTGCTGGGTGATACCACTGTGGAGCTCTGCTCTACTGGAACTACTCTACTACTACTACTACTCTACTACTACTCTACTACTACTACTACTACTCTACTACTACTACTACTACTACTGTTGTCTGTTGGGCTGCAGTTTGCCATGTTCTGATTGGAGCAGATTGTTGATGCTAAAGTCAGAACCTGGGAGGGTTTCTGGACAATATCTGGTATTGATTAGTGCTGTTATTGATTTACAATAATAAATATATACATACATTTACATAAAGCAGCATATTAGTCCACTAACATGTTGTTATGAGGATAAAGATAAGATAAGATAAGATATTCCTTTATTAGTCCCACAGTGGAGACATTCACACATTACAGCAGCAAAATACTTGACAATAAAAATGTGCGATAAATTATAGATCATCATGCGATTAATCATGATTAAATATTTGAACTGACAGTTAAAGTTTGTGGGCTGCACGGTGGTGTAGTGGTTAGCGCTGTCGCCTCACAGCAAGAGGGTCGCAGGTTCGATTCCAGCTTGCGGCTCTTCTGTGTGGAGTTTGCATGTTCTCCCCGTGTAAGCGTGGGTTTTCTCCGGGTACTCCGGCTTCCTCCCACCATCCAAAGACATCTGTTTAGGTTAATTATTACTCTAAATTGCCCGTAGGTGTGGATGTGAGCGTGAATGGTTGTCTGTCTCTATGTTGTCTGTCTCTATGTGCCCTGCATGGACTGGCGACCTGTCCAGGGTGTACCCTGCCTTCGCCCAATGCCAGCTGGACGGCTCCAGCCCCCGCACCCCTAACGGGAAAGCGGTGACGATGGATGGATGGAGTAAAGTTTGTGATTTTTTGTGATGTGCCTACGTTAAAATCCTGTTACTAATAATCAGAGTTATTCTAATTACCAGAACATGGCTATGAACTGGGACAGACTGGTTTCCAGTAACATATTGGAACATTGGAAATTTCTCCACTGTGGGACAAATAAAGGAATATCTTATCTTATCTTACACCTTACATACTGGAATGCTGCCCCACTAAGAAAGCTAATACTGCTGCTCCTACTGTCACTATTACTACTTTAACTTAGTATTATTGTTAGTTGTACAGCTAATTTGCTCCTGCTAAACCAAATTATGTGACCATTGTGACCTCGTCTGTTGTTATTTTAATCTATTTATTTTGCAGATTTTATGTTCTATTAAAAACAATTTAGGGCTGCACGGTGGTGCAGTGGTTAGCGCTGTCGCCTCACAGCAAGAGGGTCGCAGGTTCGATTCCGGCTTGGGACTCTTCTGTGTGGAGTTTGTATGTTCTCCCTGTGTAAGCGTGGGTTTTCTCCGGGTACTCCGGCTTCCTCCCACAGTCCAAAAACATGCAATTTAGGTTAATTGATGACTCTAAATGTCCCGTAGGTGTGGATGTGAGTGTGAATGGTTGTCTGTCTCTATGTTGTCTGTCTCTATGTTGTCTGTCTCTATGTTGTCTGTCTCTATGTTGTCTGTCTCTATGTGTCCTCTGATGGACTGGAGACCTGTCCAGGGTGAACCCCACCTTCGCCCAATGCCAGCTGGGATCGGCTCCAGCCCCCCGAGACCCCTAACGGGATAAGTGGTTGAAGATGAATGAATGAATGAATGAAAACAATTTTAAAAAGTAAAGAAAAAAAAAATCACTATGACTTGTACCACTATTATGGATACAAATACTACTAAAAAACCAAGCGCTAAATGATTAAAAGCCAGAGTATCGATAGGCTCAGATGTTATCGTCTCTTTTATCTGGACTTTTTAATGTTTTGGTGTAATTTAATATCACTCTGCAGTGTCTCCTCTGCTCTCTGACCACAGTAACATATATATATATATATATATATATATATATATATATATATATATATATATATATATATATATATATATATATATATATATATATACATATATATATATATATATATATATATATATATATATACATATATATATATATATATATATATATATATATATATATATATATATATATATATATATATACACACACAATATATATATATATATATATATATATATATATATATATATATATATATATATATATATATATATATATATATATATGTTACTGTAACTGCAATAAAACCTTTGTCTAACTGTTTAGCTTAGTTTGCCTCGTATCTAAGGACTAATGCTGACTGCTGTCTGTGTTCTTCATTCTTTCTTAGCTTCAGATTAACAGTTACTTCATTGACTAGATTCTAGATATGTTTCCAAAAAGATATTATTGAGTTTATACATTTAAAATATAAATATTAGATATTATTGAGTTTATATATTTAATATATAAATATTAGATATTATTGAGTTTATATATTTAATATATAAATATTAGATATTAATGAGTTTATACATTTAAAATATAAATATTAGATATTATTGAGTTTATATATTTAATATATAAATATTAGATATTAATGAGTTTATACATTTAAAATATAAATAAATTCTACTCCTGTTCTGGATTTCCCTGGATTTTTAAAACAATATGCTAACAAACTGTGATTTGGTAATGAAAAAGAAGAGTAACAATAAAGAACCAAAGCCAAAACGAGTACTGAAAAGAGTAGTACAGTATTGTAGCGGATGATGACTGAGAGATGAAGAATATGAAATGTGACCATGAAAATATTGATGAATCCACAGTTTTCCATCCTTCCAGAAACTGATTGTTTGACCTCTCAGGGCTCTAAGTGGTGAGACTCTTCATTTCCAACCAGCCTGGTGAATCTCACCAGATACCGACCCAGTCTGGTCCTGACCAGATGAAGGTTTCTGAGGTCAGAGACCTGGTCTTTCTCTGGCAGAGAAGTGGTGAAACACAGACACATGATGGAGGCAGAACAGTCTGGTTCTGACATTACAGTGGACATGAACTGATGTGTAAGATAAGATAAGATAAGATGAAGCTTTATTAATGCTTTATTGATGCTTCACTAACATGTTCTAGTGGCAGGAAGCTGGTGACATGAATTCAACCACAGCAGGTTAAAATAGCTGCTGGTTGTAGACCAGAACCTTCTCTGATGCTGATCAGGTCATCTGTCTGCATCAATATCTTTACGAGTGTATCTTAAACACATATTATGTGATCTTAAATATAAAGTTGGGTGAACACTAATGTCGTTAATCTTATATTTAATATATATTTTAATCTAGCTGAAGTGTATTACACCATGTTATGTTGACTGTGGGGAGAGAGACGAAGATGGAAACAAGCATCGAGGGGACACGCCAGCCATCCAAAACCGAGGGAGTCCGAGGAACCAAAGAGCCACTGAGGAGAGAAACGACTCAATCCGGGTCGCACCGTTGGATCCAGAAGATCCAGACTGGTCCAGACAGAAGCTGCTGCCGCTCTGCTCCAGACAGCACAACCTCCATCTACCATCTACTCAGAGAGGCTGATGTAAAGGTGTATCCTCAGAGGAGAAAGAGTCTGATGACTAATGAACCAATTCATAGTCAACTAATAACCAAGATCAGTTACAAACAATTAATATTAGACACAGGAAGAGTTAGGGAATCCATCCACAAACTCTAAACCTGAATTAGACCAGGTCTACATTTCTAACCTGAAACTGATCCTCAGTCTTCCTGCTGCTTCTTAAACTCTTTGTTGTTTGAATGGTATATTAAAACCAAACTAAATATAGTTGATAGACAATCATTAAATCCAGATATCAGCCACTGACCTGACCAGTGTCATCTTCACTTGTTTCTATCCATGAATGTTCATCATTTGTATTTGCTGTATTCCTTCAATTATCCTTTATTTGATTTCATTGTTGTTTTATCATCCATTCAGTAATATTCTTAGTAGATTAGTCCAGTAGTTAGTCAGATAAACATTTATAAAGAACTTGGTTACTTGATTTTGTGTATACATATATAATCTATTCAAATCACTGTTCACCAACCCTGAGATTATGAGGCTCAACTGATTAATATCAAATTTGATTATTTTTCCCTGTTTTTATAAAACTGGGTGGCGCCCGGGTAAATCCTGATCTTGAAGTTAACTGTGGGTAATATCTGAAGTTGAGTGTCACCACTTTCCTTCACATTTTACAATAACTTGTCTTACAATTAATCATTTGGGATTATCAATTGTGAACATTAATTTTGATATCAATTAATGATTAATTGTTAATCTGCTCAATGAAATAACACTACAGTATCAAAAAAATCCTTACGATACCCATCTCTACTACTAACAGTACTGTTACAGATACTACAGGTGCTCCCAGTGGTATTACTCAGCACAGGTAAACAGCAGGTTTCCACTTAAAGGGTTAAAACACACCAACAGCCAGGAACACAAAATACCAAGAAGCTGCAGGAAAAACGAGCTCTCACCACAAAAGGTAACACACACACACACACACACACACACACACACACACAAACACACGCGCGCACACACGCACACAAACACACCCACACACGCACGCACGCACACAAACACACGCGCGCACACCCGCACATAAACACGCACGCAAACACGCACGCACACACACGCACGCACGCACGCACACAAACACGCACGTACACAAACACGCACACACACGCACACACACACACACACACACACACACTTCAACACAACCCATTCACAGGTCAGTTAGAAAATTAAAAAAAAAGCACAACGAGAGGAGAAGAGATGAGTAGACGCAGCACACAGCAAACAATGTTTTAGTGCCACGGAGCAAGGCATGAGTGTTTGCTTTGCTGCCCTCTGCTGGAGAGTGAGCGAGTCACCTCAGGTGGGCCACACACACTGATCTGAGGGGGTTAGGGTTGGAGGCGGGGCTTACAGGGACGCACCTGTGGCTGAAAGGTGGGTCGAGGCGTCAGTCTAGGAGGAGGGACAAACTGAGGAACTTTGATTGGCTGGGCGGTGGTGGTGGTGGCCTGCACCTGAGACAAAACCACAGCAGATGTGGATCTGTGCTGCTGTTACGCTGACACGTCTGCTGCTGTTACACTGACACGTCTGCTGCTGTTACACTGACACGTCTGACACGTCTACTGCCGTTATGCTGACACATCTGCTGCTGACATGTCTGCTGCTGACACATCTGCTGCTGACACGTCTGCTGTTGACACGTCTGCTGTTGCTACACTGACACGTCTGTTGCTGTTACACTGACGCGTCTACTGCCGTTACGCTGACACGTCTACTGCCGTTACGCTGACACGTCTGCTGCTGACACGTCTACTGCCGTTACGCTGACACGTCTACTGCCGTTACGCTGACACGTCTGCTGCTGACACGTCTACTGCCGTTACGCTGACACGTCTACTGCCGTTACGCTGACACGTCTGCTGCTGACACGTCTACTGCCGTTACGCTGACACGTCTACTGCCGTTACGCTGACACGTCTGCTGCTGACACGTCTACTGCCGTTACGCTGACACGTCTGCTGCTGACACGTCTACTGCCGTTACGCTGACACGTCTACTGCTGACACGTCTACTGCCGTTACGCTGACACGTCTACTGCCGTTACGCTGACACGTCTGCTGCTGACACGCCTCTGCTGCTGACACGTCTGCTGCTGACACGTCTGCTGCTGACACGTCTGCTGCTGACACGTCTGCTGCTGACATGTCTGCTGCTGACACGTCTGCTGCTGACACGTCTGCTGCCGTTACGCTGACACGTCTGCTGCTGACACGTCTGCTGCTGACATGTCTGCTGTTGCTACACTGACACGTCTACTGCCGTTGAGCTGACACGTCTGCTGCTGTTACACTGACACGTCTGCTGCTGTTACACTGACACGTCTGACACGTCTACTGCCGTTATGCTGACACGTCTGCTGCTGACACGTCTGCTGCTGACACGTCTGCTGCTGACACGTCTGCTGCTGACACGTCTGCTGCTGACACGTCTGCTGCTGACACGTCTGCTGCTGTTACACTGACACGTCTACTGCCGTTGAGCTGACACGTCTACTGCCGTTAAGCTGACACGTCTACTGCCGTTAAGCTGACACGTCTGCTGCTGACACGTCTGCTGCTGACACGTCTGCTGCTGACACGTCTGCTGCTGACACGTCTGCTGCTGACACGTCTGCTGCTGACACGTCTGCTGCTGACACGTCTGCTGCTGACACGTCTGCTGTTGCTACACTGACATGTCTACTGCCGTTACGCTGACACGTCTGCTGCTGACACGTCTGCTGCTGACACGTCTGCTGCTGACACGTCTACTGCCGTTACGCTGACACGTCTACTGCCGTTACGCTGACACGTCTACTGCCGTTACGCTGACACGTCTGCTGCTGACACGTCTGCTGCTGACACGTCTGCTGCTGACACGTCTGCTGCTGACACGTCTGCTGCTGACACGTCTGCTGCCGTTACGCTGACACGTCTACTGCCGTTACGCTGACACATCTGCTGCTGACACGTCTGCTGCTGACACGTTTGCTGCTGACACGTTTGCTGCTGTTACACTGACACTGCTGCTGTTACACTGACACTGCTGCTGTTACACTGACACTGCTGCTGTTACACTGCTGCTGTTACACTGCTGCTGTTACACTGACACTGCTGCTGTTACACTGCTGCTGTTACACTGCTGCTGTTACACTGCTGCTGTTTCACTGACACTGCTGCTGTTACACTGCTGCTGTTACACTGCTGCTGTTTCACTGACACTGCTGCTGTTACACTGCTGCTGTTACACTGCTACTGTTTCACTGACACTGCTGCTGTTACACTGCTGCTGTTACACTGCTGCTGTTACACTGACACTGCTGCTGTTACACTGCTGTTTACACTGCTGCTGTTACACTGACACTGCTGCTGTTACACTGCTACTGTTTCACTGACACTGCTGCTGTTACATTGACACTGCTGCTGTGACACTGACACTGCTGCTGTTACACTGCTACTGTTGCACTGACACTGCTGCTGTTACACTTCTACTGTTACACTGACACTGCTGCTGTTACACTGACACTGCTGCTGTGACACTGACACTGCTGCTGTTACACTGCTGCTGTTACACTGACACTGCTACTGTTACACTGACACTGCTGCCGTTACACTGACACTGCTACTGTTACACTGACACTGCTGCTGTTACACTGACACTGCTGCTGTTACACTGACACTGCTGCTGTTACACTGCTACTGTTTCACTGACACTGCTGCTGTTACACTGCTACTGTTACACTGACACTGCTGCTGTTACACTGCTGTTGTGACACTGACACTGCTGCTGTTACACTGACATATCTGCTGTTACACTGCTGCTGTTACACTGACACTGCTGCTGTTACACTGACACTGCTGCTGTTACACTGCTGCTGTTTCACTGACACTGCTGCTGTTACACTGCTGCTGTTACACTGACACTGCTACTGTTACACTGCTGCTGTTACACTGCTGCTGTTACACTGCTACTGTTTCACTGCTACTGTTTCACTGACACTGCTGCTGTTATACTGACACTGCTGCTGTTACACTGCTGCTGTTATACTGACACTGCTACTGTTACACTGCTGCTGTTTCACTGACACTGCTGCTGTTACACTGCTGCTGTTACACTGACACTGCTGCTGTTACACTTCTACTGTTACACTGACACTGCTGCTGTTACACTGACACTGCTGCTGTGACACTGCTGCTGTTACACTGACACTGCTGCTGTTACACTGACACTGTTACACTGACACTGCTGCTGTTACACTGACACTGCTGCTGTGACACTGCTGCTGTTACACTGCTACTGTTACACTGACACTGCTGCCGTTACACTGACACTGCTGCCGTTACACTGACACTGCTGCTGTGACACTGCTGCTGTTACACTGCTACTGTTACACTGACACTGCTGCTGTTACACTGCTACTGTTACACTGACACTGCTGCTGTGACACTGCTGCTGTTACACTGCTGCTGTTACAGTGACACTGCTACTGTTACACTGACACTGCTACTGTTACACTGACACTGCTGCTGTGACACTGCTGCTGTTACACTGCTACTGTTACACTGACACTGCTGCCGTTACACTGACACTGCTGCCGTTACACTGACACTGCTGCTGTGACACTGCTGCTGTTACACTGCTACTGTTACACTGACACTGCTGCTGTGACACTGCTGCTGTTACACTGCTACTGTTACACTGACACTGCTACTGTTACACTGACACTGCTGCTGTTACACTGCTGCTGTGACACTGACACTGCTGCTGTTACACTGACACATCTGCTATTACACTGCTACTGTTACACTGACACATCTGCTGTTACACTGCTACTGTTACACTGACACTGCTGCTGTTACACTGACACATCTGCTGTTACACTGCTGCTGTTACACTGACACATCTGCTGTTACACTGCTGCTGTTACACTGACACATCTGCTGTTACACTGCTACTGTTACACTGACACTGCTGCTGTTACACTGACACATCTGCTGTTACACTGCTGCTGTTACACTGACACATCTGCTGTTACACTGCTGCTGTTACACTGACACATCTGCTATTACACTGCTACTGTTACACTGACACTGCTGCCGTTACACTGACACTGCTGCTGTTACACTGACACATCTGCTGTTACACTGCTACTGTTACACTGACACATCTGCTGTTACACTGCTGCTGTTACACTGACACATCTGCTGTTACACTGCTACTGTTACACTGACACTGCTGCTGTTACACTGACACTGCTGCTGTTGGACACTTTCAGACTCAGGACGTGTTTACATTTACTTGAACATGTGGCTTTGTGACATACATGTGACTCACATGACTGTTTGACAGGTCAGAGGACTGCTAAAAGGCCACCACACACACCACAGCCTGCTTGAGTACTAGCCATGTGACTAAAGAAACATCCTTCGCTCAGAGCTGGAACACTTTAACTCTCTAAAAGCCTCTGAAGGCAGTTTAACAGACAGCTGTCTACATTCAATAGCTCCCCTCAGCTCTACAGCTGACAGCATACTGTACAGTAAGTCAGATTAGAGGAGGGCGGTGACAGCGGACAGCGGCGTTGACCGGAGGGTCTTACCACCATGGCGTTCTTGGATACCAGTCGCACGGGTTCCGAGCTCTGACCGGTCAGCTTGCTGGCCACCTGCAGGTTGATGGGGGAGTTCTGCAAGTCGGGTTTGGTTATAGCTGTGGTTACCATAGCAACAGTGGGCGGGCGTTGTGGCAGGACAGAGCCGGGCAGGGCAGGCGTGGCGGCAGCTTTCAGCACCAGAGGTAGAGCCTTCGTGGTGAGGACCGGTGTGACTGTCAGGGTCTGTTGAGGGACAATTTAACTCATGAGACTGTTGTTCTGTTGTTATCTGAGTTCTATTCAGACAGTAAGTTTATGATCAACTGTTGGAAGTCGTCATCTGTAACCTTACTGACACCAAGCTCCCAATTCCTACATTTCCCAGGATGCCATCTGATAAAAGAAGGGCTATGAAGTTATCGCGTTAATATGTGGTTACAATTAATTTCCCACCTTATGACTGTTCACTGTGACTTACATTTTCAGTATTGGACACCAAAACTTGAAAGCAGTTGACAACATTTTCTGCTTCTACTGGATGTCACGTTGTCAGTTACTGGAGATTTAACAAAACAGAAAACTAATTACTAACTCTTAAAAAACTCTTCTCACCTCAGTTTTAGTGTTTTAACCTGATTTAACCATTTAAACGTGAGGAATGTCTGAGCTAGTAAATACTTGGAAACATCTGTAGTGCCGTCCAGGAGGCTTGGGTAGTATCAAAGTATTACAGTATACCGCGGTATTTAGAAATCCTTAAGATGAGTGCTATGATGATATATATTCTCAAATGGTATAAATTGTGATTCGTTTATATTTTTTCTATATTGTCTCTATTGTTATGTTGAAAAACCAGCGGCCAAAGTATGTTACGACAATATTAAACTTGTTCGTGGAAGTGAAGCTGGATCAAATGACTAAGACCCTCAAACCCAGCGACTTTATCGTCTGTCAGATGCTGTAGTAGGTTTAGAACAGGAGAGAAGGTACAGATATCAGATGAAACTAAAAAGGAAGTTTCATCTGATATCTGTACTTTTATTGGATATAAAAATGCATAACTCTCCAGTTAGTAAACAATTACAGGATGTTCGAACTAGACCAAACTTATGAACATGGCGTGCTGGTTCAGTCTGTTCATATTTGAAAATACATTATCCTCTCATAGAGTATTAACTGCTGAAAACAGACCAATGTATTTGCTTCACTGCAGTGGGACATTAAGTCACATTCGGAGAGAGGTCCAGCCCATGCTGAGGGTCATGGCGCTGCCTCTTACAGGACTGTGTGTGCTGGCTACCTGCTGCAGGCCTGCAGGTATCTGCTGGCTCGGCAGGCCGGCCGGCTTGATGTCGCCGCCTGCTGGAGGAGTCTGGACGTGCAGCTGCAGCTTGGCCTCCGGCTCCTGCTTCACCAACAGCTCCTTCCTCAGCTGCTCCACCACCTTTTTCTGGAGGAGGAGAGGAGAGGAGAGGAGAGGAGAGGAGAGGAGAGGAGGAGAGGAGAGGAGAGGAGAGGTTTGGTTTTCAAAATCCCTTTATTTATCAATTGCAGGGACAAGAGGAAAACTGTTGGTTCAACAGGAAACAAAAACAATATCATTCCAACAGCATCAATATATTACTGTAATCAAATGTTAAAAATCAAAAATCCGTCCTCTCCCACAGAGCACAAAACCCCCCAACAGACCATAAACGGCTGAAAGCCTGCAAGTTGTCCATCAATTTATAGTAGGTATATTCCACCCTCAGTCTGGCTTTCACCAGTCCTTCCAGAACCGGTATTACTTTAGTGCTGCCAGAACCCTGAGTCCGGTTCCTACGCGTCAGCCAGATGGCCAGTTTAGCAGCAGCAGACAAGAAATTTAACAATATCACAACAGACTTTTCTTTAGTTGAATATTTCGGTCCAAAAATGAACAGATTATTAGACAAGACCTCCCCAAAACCCTGAAACCACCCTCTCAGGAGGTCAAATAGTTCCACCAGCCGGGGACACTGAATAAACAAATGTTCGAGGGTCTCAATGTCTCCACAGAAAATGCACCCCTCCCCCAGCTCAGGATCAAGGTGCGCTCTGTACCTGTTCGTGGCTATAGCCCCATGTACAACCCTCCATTGGAGGTCTGCTGCCCGCTTCTCAACGGGCAGCTTGTACAGGGTCCGCCAACTGCCTTTCGGGGAAGAGTCTGGACCAATGCACCCGACCCACTTCGACTCCTTGATCCCAGCTAATGAATCCAAGTTCAGCACTTTGACACAGGATACATAGAGGTCTTTTTTCCTTGCAGCTTGAAAGCTGTCCAGTTTCAGCGTTGTAAAGGTCAGGAGCTGACCTCCTCCTTCCCTCCACTCCCCCACCGCTGGAGTGATGGATATTGGGGGGAAGCCGTAGTCCCCTTCCTCGCTCCACTGGTCATAGAGGGCCGGATCCTCTGCGAAACCCCTTAGCGACGGTGGCAGGGCAGCGCAGACTTCATCCACCACTCTTTTCACCAACCTGCTGGAGGTGATGTTGCAACTCTCCCGCAGGGCTTCCACCGTCATCTTCATCAGATGGCCCAGCTTGGTGCATCCAGCCTCCCTGAGCTTGGACCGCAGGCTAGCTGATTTCAAAATTTCAGTTTTTAGGAAATTGTTGGAAAACAAAGGTTCCTCAAAGATCCACGTACCCGGTATTACCTTGTCTGTGCGGGTAATACTGAATATCTGCCATGCCTGCAACACAGACGAGTAAAAAGGTGTTAATCCAGAGAGGTCCACTTCCTCTGGATTTAAAAGGAAAAGCTGTTTATCGTAGCCCAGCCTCCCAGCTCTCCTCAGCAACAGTCGGGCGGTGTCCAGCCAGCATGGGCCACAGCTGTAGAGCAGTTTTTGAGCCGTCTGAAGTCTAAAGGAAGCAACCTTGGACTTAATATTTATTAAACCCTGCCCTCCTTCACCAACTGGCAGGTAGAGCGCTGCTGCCCGGATCCAGTGCCGGCCAGACCAGAAGAAGTCGACAATGGATTTCTGGATATCCTCCATCAGGCCACTTGGTGGGGTCAAAACAACCAGTCTATGCCATAGAGTCGAAGCGACCAAGTTGTTAGCAACCAAAACTCTTCCCCTATATGACAGCTGGGGTAGCAACCATTTCCATTTAGACAACCGTGCGCACACTTTCTCCTGAGCTCCCTCCCAGTTCCTCCTTTGGAAACCCTCGGTTCCCAGAAACACTCCCAGCACATTCAGCCCCTCCTTCCCCCACTCAAGTCCTCCAGGCAGGGTGGGCACCACCTGGTCCCTCCACTGTCCCACCAACAACGCCTCACTCTTTCCCCAGTTCACCCGTGCAGACGAGGCCCTTTCATACAGGGACAGAGTATCCCTCAAACTTTGAACGTCCCCCTGAGAGGACACAAACACGCACACATCATCTGCATAAGCGGAAACAGTAGGGGGACGCTCAAAGTCAGAGGAACCGGGAATTGAGATACCACTGAGCCGCCCTCGCAATCTGCACAGCAAGGGCTCAATGGCAAGGCTGTAGAGTTGTCCTGATATAGGACAGCCCTGCCTGATCCCTCGCTGCACAGGAATCGGCCGACTCAGCCCTGCCCCCATCTTCACCATACACTGTGCACCACTATACAGTAACCTAACCCAAGACACAAAACCATCACCAAAACCAAAAGCCTTGAGTGCAGAAAACAAATAAAAATGATCCACCCTGTCAAAAGCCTTCTCCTGATCAAGTGACAGAATCCCAATATTTACATTGCAACCTTGACACAAATCAAAGACGTCTCTCATGAGAAACACATTGTCCATAATTGTTCTATCCAGGACACAATAGGTCTGATCAGGGTTGACAATTAATTCTAGAATGACCTTGAGTCTATTTGACAGAGCTCTGGAGAGCACCTTGTAGTCAGTACATAGAAGAGCAACCGGTCTCCAGTTCCTGAGCAGTGCCAGGTCTCCCTTCTTCGGCAACAAAGAAAGTACTGCTCTCTGACAAGACACAGGAAGAAAACCAGTTCTGTAGCACTCTAGGAAAACACAGTGCAGATCCGGCCCAAGGATTTTCCAGAATCGCTGGTAGAAGTCGGTGGTGAGCCCATCGACTCCCGGCGCCCGTCCCGACGCCATCTGATTGACCGCTATAGTCAGCTCCTCCAGCGTCAGCTCAGACTCCAGAACAGCCTTCTCCTCCAGACTAAGCTGAGGAAGACCCTCCAGGAGCTCCTCTTGGCACTCCACGCTACATGACTCGGCCCCAAAGAGGTCCGTGTAGAACGCCATGGCGTGGCTCCTCATCTCACCCGGGTCAGAGGTCACCTTGCCTCCAGGAAGCTGCAGGCAGGTCATTTTCTTCCTTTGAGCCACCGATCTCTCCAGGTTGAAGAAAAAAGAGCTCGGAGCATCCATGTCCCTCAGCTGGAGGAATCGAGACCTGACCAGAGCTCCTTTGACTCTTTCCTGCAGGAACAAGCTGAGCTCCTGCCTCTTTTCCTGCAGCAGGTGACCTGTGTTGGGGTCTGGGTCCTGATGTAACCCCCCTCTAAAAGCCTAATTTCAGCTTCGAGACGTTTAATTGCTGCCTTTACTTTGGCAGTAGAATGGGATGTATACTGCTGGCAGAAGATCCGGATCTGTGTCTTCCCGACCTCCCACCACAGCTTCAGTGAACTAAAATCTGCTTTTTTTGCTTCCCATCTTCCCCAAAAGCACTCAAAGCTTCTACAGAAGATATTATCCTGCAGGAGCTTGTTATTGAAACTCCAGTGTGAGTTAACCCTTTCACCTGGTGAGGTGATCAGGTCTACTGTTGCCAAATGGTGGTCAGTGAAACCAACTGGAATAATCTGACTATAGGCTAACCTTGAAGTCAGACTTTCCGAAATGTATAGCCGATCCAGTCTGGCTGCACTAACTCGGTTGTTGCAGACCCTAACCCATGTGTACTGCCGGGCTTGTGGATACTTGACCCTCCACGTATCTACCAGATCTGACAGCATGATAATGTTTTTAAGGACATGTGCTGACTGAGGATGGGGCTCCTCACCTGTCCTGTCTACTGTAAAGTCTAAGGTGCAGTTAAAATCACCACCAACAATGAGTTGCTCGTGATGGAGCTCCTTCAGCACTCTTTCCAATGAGCTGAAAAAAGCTAGTCTATCAGCTCCCTGATTTGGAGCGTAGATGTTAATAAAACAAAATACCGAACCCTCTATTTCTGCCCTGACCACCAGGAGCCGACCCTTCACTTCCTCCGAAGAGGATAAAACATTTACATTAACAGATGTTCTAAACAGAACAGCCACTCCTGCGCTGACGTTAGTGCCATGGCTGAGGGCAAACGACCCCTCCCACCATAAGCCCCAGTCTGTCTCATCAGAAGGAGTGGAGTGAGTCTCCTGAAGAAACATCACATCCACTTTCTTCTGTAGACAGACCTCAGAAATTAAAGCTCTTTTCTGTCTGTCTCTACCACCATTGATATTTAGAGACCCGACCTTAAGGCTCTGCATAGAGAGGGCAGAGAGGAGGAACAGACAGGAAACAACGATTAAAGAACAGTTCATAGAAAACACCGTGCTGTACATGATCATTTGGACTTCTTTACTTTTTTAACAATTTTACCTTTCTTTTCCTTCCTCAAAGTAGTGATGTGTTTCTTTAGGCGGAAACGTTTCCTTTCATCCAAAAGATCGAATCCTACCATCCTTTTGAGGACATTAACAGATCTAATAAATTTATCAGTGTCGCCAAAATAATCGCTAACTTTGGCAGATCTTTTAAAGGTTTCATCCAAAAACTGGTTAATGTCCTCCAGTGAGTACAGATCCGTGAGCTTAATGGAGGCTTCACCCACAGAAACTGTGTCTGACTCGGAGTCATAGTCCATCTCATCTTCACAGGAGACCTGACTGTTGGACACAACCTGTCCTTCATTCATGTTTACAGTATTTACATTGGAGGCAGCAGATGAAGCTGCTTCATTCACATTAATCAGAGAGACATCCTACCTCATCCTGCCCCCCGCCTGCCCCCCCCCCCCCCCAGGACCCCCCCCCTCCTCCCCCCCCCCCCCCCCTCTCCTCTCCTTCTCATCTCCGAACAAACACACCCCCCCCCCCCCCCCCCCCCCCGGCAGGGGCGCCCCCCACCCCCGCGGCGGCACCGCAGGCGGCGCCGCGACACACCGCGGCACCCCCGGCACGGGGCGCCACACAACCCCGGGCCCCCCCCCGAGGGGGCGCCACACCACACAGCGGGGCCCGCACGGGGGGCGCCCCCCCCCCCCCGGGCGCGCCGCGCCCCACCCCCGCCCCCCCCGCCAGCGCGGGGGGAAGCAGCGGAGGCGCCCGCCGCATAAGATGCGGAAGCGGCCCCCCTTCGGACACGCGAACCGTTTATGGCCGACATCACCACATTCAACATTAATCTCCAACACCCTAGGCACCGCACCACCACCGACACCCCACAGCAGGGAGCAAGAACAGAACACCCCCCGCGACACACCATTAACCTACACCAACCACCTTTAAACCCCGCCTCCCACCCTCCAACAGCCTCGGCGCGGAACACCGGACGGGACCCGGGACACGACAGCGGGGAAACCGACAAACCCCAAACCCCCCACACAGACCGAGGCACCGTCAGGAACACAACACCCTTTATTCATTCTAACCAAACACCAACAACCACCTCACCGACCCACAGAACCCCCCACCGCTTACCGGCGGGACACCGCACCCCTCCGGAGACGGAGGGGCGCCGGCGACGCCATTCCGCCCCACCCCACAAAACCACCGACACAGTAACAACACGCAAAACAGAGAGACACACCGGACAACAAGACGAAGAAGAAAATGAGGAAAAAGCCAACAACAAGGAAGAAACACGCCCCCACTCCCCCGACACCACCACCCACCCCCCCCCGGCCGGAGGGAGGAGAGGAGAGGAGGAGGGAGAGGAGAGGAGAGAGGAGAAGGGAGAGGAGAGGAGAGAGGAGGAGAGGAGAGAGGAGAGGAGAGGAGAGGAGGGAGAGGAGAGGAGGAGGAGGAGAGGAGAGGAGAGGAGAGGAGAGGAGAGGAGAGGAGAGAGGAGAGGAGGAGGGAGAGAGGAGAGGAGAGGAGAGGAGAGGAGAGGAGAGGGAGGAGAGGAGGGAGGAGAGGAGAGGAGAGGAGGAGGAGGAGAGGAGAGGGAGAGGAGGAGAGGAGAGAGGAGAGGAGAGGAGAGGAGAGGAGAGGAGAGGAGAGAGGAGGAGGGAGAGGAGAGGAGAGGAGAGAGGAGGAGAGGAGAGGAGGAGAGGAGAGAGGAGAGGAGAGGAGGGAGGAGGGAGAGGAGAGGGAGGAGAGGAGAGAGGAGAGGAGAGGAGGGAGAGAGGAGGAGAGGAGGAGAGGTTTTGGTCCCCTTATTACACGGGACAAGAGGAAAACGTGGCAACGGAAACACAAACACCAACACACAAACAACAAACCCCCCCCCCACCACCCCCCAACAGACCACGCGAAGCCTGCAAGTTGCCACATTAGAATTCCACCCCAGCCTTCCCAGCCTCCCCACTATCCCAGAACCCGGCCGGCCACCGCAGCCAGCCATACGCACCAGAAATACAACCACCTTCAAATATTTCGGTCCAGAAATTGAATAATTTTTTGTCAACCCCCCCCCCCCCCCCCAAACCCCCCCCCTCAGGAAATGAATTTTTTTCCCCCCGCCGGGGAAAATAAATAAAAAATTTTTGGGGGTCTTCTTTTCTCTCCAAAAAATCTCCCCCCCCCCCCCCACTCAATAAATACGCGCTCTCTCCCCCTTCGTGTCTATATACCCACATATACCCCCCCCTATTGGATTTCTTCCCCCCCCTTCTCCAGGAACTTCTTATAGGGCCCCCACCTCCCTTTCGGGGAAGAGTCTGGACCAATGCACCCGACCCACTTCGACTCCTTGATCCCAGCAATGAATCCAAGTTCAGCACTTTACACACGCTTTCCTTCACCCCCACGCGAGCACCCCTCCTCCCTCCACTCCCCCACCCTAGATGGGAAGCCGAGCCCCTCCCCCCCTGCGGGCCGGACCCTCCCCCACCTGGCAGGGCCGCAGACCACCACCCCTTTCCCAACCTCTGGGACACCCCCCGCCCCCTCATCTCATCAGCCCAGCTTGTCACCAGCCCCCTACTGACCCACACATTCATCTTAAGGCGGTTCCCAACCACCCGAACCTCCGCAACCCCCCCCCAGAGGTGTAATCCAGGGCCACTTCCTCTGGATTACTCCCCCCCCCCCCCCCCCCCCCTTTACCGCCGCACCTGCTCCCCCTCCCCCGCCCCCCCCCCGCCCCCCCCCCTCCCGGCGCCCACCCCTCCCCCCCCCCCTCCTCCCCCCCCCCCTCCCCCCCCCCCCCCTCCCCCCCTCCCCCCCCCCCCCCCCCCCCCCCCCCCCCCCCTTCCCCCCCCCCCCCTCCCCCGCACCCCCCCCCGCGGGGACGCCGCAAGGCGCCCCCCCCCCCCCGCCTTCCTGCCCCCCCCCCCCCCCCCCCCCCCCCCCCCCCCCCCACCCCACCCCCCCCCCTCCCCCCCCCCCCCCCCCCCCCCCCCCCCGCCCCCCCCTTCCCCCCCCCCCCCCCCCCCCCCCCCCCCCCCCCCCCCCCCCCCCCCCCCCCCCCCCCCCCCCCCCCCCCCCCCCCCCCCCCCCCCCCCCCCCCCCCCCCCCCCCCCCCCCCCCCCCCCCCCCCCCCCCCCCCCCCCCCCCCCCCCCCCCCCCCCCCCCCCCCCCCCCCCCCCCCCCCCCCCCCCCCCCACCAAAACCCCCCCCCCCCCCTCCCCCCCCCTCCTCCCCGCCCCAAGTCCTTACCTCTGCTCTCATCTCCCCCCCCCCCCCCCCC
>CAMQGK010000154.1:1012500-1045000 GCA_947000775.1 Pterois miles | reverse complement strand
GTGAAATAAAATAATGTAAATACGAGGTATCTACAGCTATTGTACACGTCAAGTCATCTAAATGACAGCAGCAGATTAATAGCAGCTGGTGATAAACACACACACACACACACACACACACACACACACACACACACACACACACACACACACACACACACACACACACACACACACACAGAGAACAGGTTTTTACGAGCAGAGATTCCTCAGCTGGTGTCGTGTTCAACAGTCTGCAGGGCTTCACCAGTTGAAACTTGTCCGCTCAGAAGAACCTTCAGGGTCTCGCTTTCATCCACTAACACCAAGTATTCACCTGCAGCCTGACAGGACACCCTGAAGTACCTGGATGTGTTTGGGCTGAGTCGGACACCAGTTAACAACCAGCAGCCTGCTGGGTAAACCGGGAGGTCTGAGGTTACTGAGGGTCGAGTGGTTGCATGTCAGCTGATCATTACAGCACAAATGAGTCTGTGATTTTATCACAGCTGTTGTGTGGAGGCGTTCACTTCCTGTTAGTCCACAGATGATTTTAACAGCAAGTCTGGGATCTAAGTCACGGTTTCACATGTTTTAACTGCAACTAATGCCAGGTACAAACTACACCACAATCATGTTCAGTATTTCTGATGGATGTCCTGATGTGTGCGGGGAACCCCGTGGACAGACGATGGTGTCGTCACATGGGAGACGACAGCCAATAGAGAACCAAGCTGACGATTAGCGGCTAATCCATGAGCTAATGCTAAACATGAAGCATAAAGTCAGATGGAGCTCAGAGATGGAGGATCAACTAGCTGATTAGTGTTTATTTAATGTGTCTCCATCACTTCATCATCCATGCTTCATCAGTTCAAAGTAAAACTAACATCACTGATTCTTCCCGCCCGTCGTCGGCCATGTTTGTTTACTCTAAAGTCATGTTAGATCTGCAGAGATTCAGTGAGATTTCTGTATATTTAGTGGGACTCTAGTTGTTGATGAATGAACCCGTTAGTGTGCTGAGCTGTTTCTCTCCAACACTGCAGGAACCTAACTGTTCTAATCTAACACATGTCGTTATATCACATTTTACACATCTGGTAAGATTTAATAGTGTGGGCCAAATCTTTATGATTATTTTTGTTAATAATTCAATATGCCCATTATCTTCTCAACTAACCATTTGGTCAATAAAATGAAGTAAAATAGTGAAAAGAGCCAAATATTAATATAAATATATGTTTTGGCCTCTCGTCTACACACTAACAGAGTTTTGAAACACCTTTGAAGGTGCAGATCTGTGTGCAGGTTAAACTATCAGATATAACATGTTGGTTACTGGGCTGGAGACGGAGCCAGGCTAGCTGTTTCCAGTCGTTATGCTAAGCTAGGCTAACCACGTCCTGCCTCCAGCAGCCATGACACTGATATCAATCTGAACAGCTCTGAAATTAGAGATGTCCCAAAATATGAACTATTCCTTTCAGTTTGTAGTCCTGAATCTGATGCAAACCTCCAGCATCAGAGCTGCAGATACTGAGGACAAGTTTGTCACAGTGATGATAAAAATATTCATCCGTTAACGTTGCTCCATCCTCAGACAGTCGGAGCTCTGTGATCATCTGAAAACACCTTGAATCGTTATGCAAGTATGAAATATGTATGAAAGCCCAAAAACGACAGGCTTCATCATGTATTCTCCACCGATCTGAAAACAACATTCATCCGCTCACATCTTTAAAAAGCACTAATTCTAGTTGTTCTAGTTCTACGTTCATCTGGACACCTCACCTACAAAGTGTTTTACATGACAACAGTCAAATATGGAGGCAGGAGATAAAAATAGGTGGTTAAAAATAAAGACACAACAACACGCGCAACAAGAAAAGGTGAACAAAGAGGGAACGATCAGAGGAGGCTTCAGACAAGATGCTGGTTCGAGTCTGTCTGACGGACTGACTGAGTGTCTCTAACTAACTGACTAACTAACTAACTAATGACTGGTTAACTGGTCAAACGCTTCAGCTCAGTGCTTCCTATCGGTCCCATCTTAAAATAACACCAGCATGCTGCCCACATAAAGGGTTACTATGTGTCCACAGAGGGACGCAACGTGTCCACAGAGAGACGCAACGTGTCCACAGAGAGACGCAACGTGTCCACAGAGGGACGCAACGTGACCACAGAGGGACGCAACGTGTCCACAGAGAGACGCAACGTGTCCACAGAGGGACGCAACGTGTCCACAGAGGGCCGCACCGTGTCCACAGAGAGACGCAACGTGTCCACAGAGGGACGCAACGTGTCCACAGAGGGACGCAACGTGTCCACAGAGGGACGCAACGTGTCCACAGAGGGCCGCACCGTGTCTACAGAGAGACGAACGTGACCACAGAGAGACGCAACGTGTCCACAGAGAGACGCAACGTGTCCACAGAGGGACGCAACGTGTCCACAGAGGGACGCAACGTGTCCACAGAGAGACGCAACGTGTCCACAGAGAGCGCACCATGTCCACAGAGAGACGCAACGTGACCACAGAGAGACGCGCCGTGTCCACAGAGGGCCGCAACGTGTCCACAGAGAGACGCAACGTGTCCACAGAGAGACGCAACGTGACCACAAAGATGCAAAAGACATGCAATTGACCACTGAGATGTAAAGCAACAAAGACACATAAAACAACCACAAAGAGACGCAAAACGACGTCAGTCACAATCCAACCACGAGAAGATGTAAAGTGACCACAAACAGACGGAAACAACACACACAAAATGACCACAAAAAGATACAAATCAACCTTGTGGAGATGCAAAACAACCACAAAGAGACGCAGACCACTACAAAGCTGCAAAGAGATGTGAAATGACCACAAAGACACACAAAATGACCACTGAGATGCAAAACTGATGATGAGAAGGACACTTTTGACACTTGTGTTTCCAAGAGCCCAATTTTGCCTTCCTAAGATTCATGAAAAAGCCAGTATTCATTCCTGCAGCAGGTTAGTTCAGTCCAACTCAGCTGCACCACAATGAATATTAATATCTTCAACGTGCAAACATACACATATATACGTACACATATATACGTACACACACACACACACACACACACACATAAAAATAATCCTACCTGCTTCTCACTGAGCGCTGTGATCTTTGCTTGAAGTTCGTGCAGCTGCTTCTTCAGATCTGCGTTCTGAAAACAGGAGCGAGTTAGTTGCTGCCGATCAGACTGTCACAGCTCTTCATGTATCAGACATCGGTCGATAACCAACAGCCTCTGGTGTAAACTCTCTCTGTGGTGTGTTCACGAGCAGCTACAGTCAGCTGTACGTCTGTGACTGAAGTGGTGGGTTTACCTGAGGGTCCTGCTTCATCTGGGCAACCAGTTTCTGCAGAAGAAGACAAGAGACACTCAGAAAATAACAGTGACACCCAATGGTCACAGCTGGGAACTACACCCAGAGGGCTGCCCTGAGAGCAGCAACCAGAGTATAGAAGGTTTGAGGAAATGTGATTACAGGTAGAAATACCACCAGAAGAGATGAGCTGCAGGACAGGTGGAACAGTGAATGGGGTTAGGGTTTTATCAGAGCAGGATCTCCTGTATTCAAGGCCCTGAAAAATTATTAATATAGCATATATTATATTCTCTATCTGCTTCTCATCATGATCGACGGGACCCTACAGATTTATTTTGAGAGATTTCAGTCTGTGCTTTTCATAGACTGGTGTTACATCCCCTAGAGGCGTCGGTGTATTAAATAATCCTGATCTCAATGCTGACCAAAGTAATAATCAAGCAGCCCTACTGCCCTATACTACGACACTACACACTCCGATGGTTCAGCCTTCAGGGCTCATCATACAGCCGGGGATCGAACCACCGAACATCAGTGGACGACCTGCTCGACTCTCTGAGCCACACCCGCCACCTGTGGTACTTTAGAAAAGCAAGTACCATCACGTTTTCAGAAGTTTGGCATCAACTTTGTATGAAGTATTGGCTCTTGTGACATCCCTTCACCTTTGGGGGCGGCAGTAGCTCAGTCTGTAGGGAGGTGGTTTGGGAACCGGAGGGTCACCGGTTCAAGTCCCGCCATGGACCAAGAACTGAGTGTGAACTGGTAGCTGGAGAGGTGCCAGTTTACCTGCCAAGGTGCCCCTGAGCAAGGCACCAAACCCCCAACCGCGCGGGGCGCTTGTCAGGAGCGCTGACATCTCTCCATTGTTGCATGTTTGTGCATGTGTGTGTTCAGGTCTGCATGTACCGTGTATCAGTTAACAACAGAGTGAAAACATTGAATTTCCCCTCATGGGACCCATAAAGGACTGATCTTCTTCTTCTTCTTCTTCTTCTTCTTCTTCTTCTTCTTCTTCTTCTTCACCCTACAACAAAGGATCACGAACAAGCACGCTGCAACTCCACAGAAAGTCTTCCACTGTATTCCAGCCTTGGAAACACGTCTGTGACTCCCTTATTCACATGTTGTGAGTGTCGGCTGCTATCAGCAATCTCTTGTGGCTTCTTCCTGGTTATTTCTTCTTTAAGCCTGTTAAACTGTGTCAGTCATAATCAGCTGTGGTTTTATTGCTATATTATTATACTTGAGCTATGTCTCTTCTATAGTAGATGTATAATACTCCAGTAATACTCACACTGAAACATTCTAGGATTAATGTGGTGTGTTTGTATATGTGCTCCAGTATCAGACGGACGGACGGACAGACAGACGGAGGGACGGACGGAGCAGAGCTGAGGTGACAGAGCTCTTCATTCAGGTTTTAGAGCCATAATAAGATCAGGATCAAGAGACACTGTGAATATGTGCAGTGAATTAGTGGATGTAGACACTGGATTTGAGGGTCCTCCCCCAACAAAACTGGAAGGTTTTCTACTTAAATCTACTGGGTTTGTATCATCTGTTACCAGCTGGATGATTATTTAATCATTTGCACACATCACAGCCTTCAGCCTGCGCTGGCTCGTCCGGATGATCCCTGTACGGCCATGACGTCCACACTGCTCACGGGTCAGCCAGGCCGGCCACATCATAGCGCCGGCGTTTAATTGTGGATTATTATTATGTGGACTATTATTTACAAATTACCACGTGTTTCTTGACCTTTCTTTGTATAAAACAATATTAATGACTTTTAAAGTGACATGAAATGGTCATTATCAAAGTAGCAGCAGCAGAAACACAGCTGGGGTGAACATCAGACACGTGAATCACGCGGCCGTGACGCGACGCAGCCGTGACGCGACGCAGCCGTGATGCGACGCAGCCGTGACGCGACGCAGCCGTGATGCGACGCGGCCGCCAGGCGCTCGTCAGACGGCCGGTCTGGACCAGGGATTATGAGGCTGGCACGGCGGTGTTATGAACCTGATATTAGAGGACAGAGGAGAGCAGCTTGACAGAAGCTCTGGTACGCAAGAAAAAGTCACGTATGCCAATGAAGTAGTGGTACTGTGTACCAGGGAGTACCAGGGAGTACCGGTCCACTTCCTGTGCTGATCCGTGACACTGAAACTGCTTGAAAAGTCGTTTGAAGCGCAGTCGGCACTAAATGACTAAATATGATAAAGAGTAACCAGAACTCAGACCAGATGAAAACATGGAGAGTAGAAGAGACACAGAGTACCTGATGGATCTGGATCTCCACCTTCAGAGCCTCCTGTAACGTCTGTAGTTCCATCATGGATCCAGTCAGTCTGCCAGCCGATCGATCAGCCTGCACACACACACACACACACACACACACACACACACACACACACACACACACACACACACACACACACACACACACACAAACACACACACACACACACACACACACACACACACACAGTGAGTCCTTCGAGGTCAAACAAGGTCACAGTGAGTCTGGACCAAAATAAAAGCTGTGACGTGTTGGAACCTTTAATATGAATATAATTACTATAATTACTATGAATGAATACTGATACATTAATCAGTGTATTATACAGTATTAATATATATTGATTAGTTACCTGAACACCGTCTCCAGTAGGAAAACCATCCAACTGAAGCATTAAAGTGCCGCTAAAAACAAAACACAACACACTGAGCTTCAGTTACACTGAATCTGAAACTTTAATTAAAATGAATTATTAATATGTAATAAACTGAACCGGTGAACACAAACATTTATTACTACAATACACAGACTTTTACTACGTTAGTAATAAAGTGGACAAGTAAACAGAGGGAGTGTTTCTTTATTTAATAATAATAATAATAATAATAAAAGTAATAGGATGTAGTAGTAGTTTTACATTTTTATTGAACATTTTATTCCTGACATTACAGTTTAACTTTACTTCATTTTAATTCATAAAATACTTCACTTACTATAACTTTCAGTAGTAACTGAAACAAGTTACATGTCCTTACTAACAAGTATTTCAGGTACTGTACACGGTATTATTACCTCCATTACTGCTTCATCGTGTCATTATCACTGACATCTCTGCTTAATTTAATTTCAACAGTCTCAACAGTATACAAGTATTATCAGCAAAATGTACTGAAAATATCAAAAGTAAAATCTACTCATATATATACACAGTATATATTGTTTTTATCACTAATGAATTCATATAAAACCACTTTAGTGTTGTAGTTTATCAATAAGATAAGATAAGATATTCCTTTATTGGTCCCACAGTGGAGTGTGGAGCTGATTGTAGATACTTTGTGTACTACTGGGTATATTACTACTAGATTAGTAGCAGATTACTGATTACTTGTAGCGTTCTGATTGGTAGTACAGCACTGATTAATATCAGAGTACTGACTGGTAGTACAGTACTGATTACTTGTAGAGTACTGATTAGTAGCAGAGTTCTGATTACTTGTAGCATACTGATTGGTAGTATAGTACTGATTAGTAGCAGAGTACTGATTGGTAGTATAGTACTGATTAGTAGCAGAGTACTGATTGGTAGTACAGTACTGATTAGTAGAAGAGTACTGCATCATTTTTAATGTAAAAAGTAACTACCACTATCCAATAAATGTAGTGGAATAAAAAGTGTAATATTTACCTCAGAGATGTGCAGTATTTGAGTAAATGTACGTACTTAAAGATTATTTACACATTTTGCCCTAAAAATGTTTCACAAAAAGAGCTGAAATGTAATTTTGAACTGAGGACGTTTGATTTGATTATCTTTTATTACAGCGGGTTATTTTCAATGTATTATTTATTATAATTAGAATAATAATAAACTTTATTTGTACAACAGTGCAACTCAAAGTGCTTCCCAATAAACAAAGAGCATTAAAAAAAAAAAAAAAAAAAAACACGAGAATATTTAAAAACACGACAAGAGGGAAAAATACAACAGTAGGATTTCAGTACAATACATATAAAGTCAATAGGGCAGCATTAAAACTAAATAAGAGTAAAATGCATAGATATAAGTTAAATATGTAACATGTAAAAACACAGCTAGGCAGCGTTAAAACGAACAAAGAGCTGATGAGAAGCTCAGGTGAACAGATGAGGTTTAAAGATGTCCGTCCTCCTGATACTGCATCCACAGCTTCCCTCCACTGCTGTAGGGAACCTCCTGTTAGTACTACTACTACTACTACTACTACTATTATTATTACTATTATTATTATTATCATTACTGTTATTATCTAAACCTAAACAGGTGAGATGTAACTGTTATCATGCCACTCAGGTTCAGTATTAAATATGATTACCATTAAATGGTTGTTATCATTGAACTTACATGCAGCATTAATTCACTGATGATCTTAGAAATTGCCTTATCTTAACAAGTCCCTTATCTTAACAGATATAAAAGGCGACTCACCACTTGGCTGTGGGACTGGACTCCACCCCTCTGTGCTGCCCTGTCAACCACAACAAACACACACACATTAATGACACCATTTCCACATACACAACTTCTACCCATAAACTACAATAGTATGAGCATCTACTTCTACAGTAAAACCTCAGAAAAGCTGTGTGAAATACTTCTAGTACTTCTAGACTTTTATTCTAGACAGACTACTTTTACAACTGATACTTTAACTACATGAAGCTGTTGATACTTGTGTACTTTTTCTACTGATACCCTAACTACACAGAGCTGACAGTACTTCTTAGTTCCTGATGAGCTATTGATCCTGATCCAGAACTATGACGTTGATCATCTTTAATTATTGATCACATATGAATGAAGATAAAAGTAGAAACTATACCACAGCTGGGCTGTTGGACTACAAAAACAGAGTTGTTACAGAGTGATGCTTCTTTCACCTCATTAACTATCTTTGCAGTGTGCAGCCATGTTGGATTTTGGCCTGTCAGGCTAAATCATGTACTTTTATTTTTTTGATGTAAAATATGAGAGTAAAACTTTCATCAGGGGCCCCAATACCTTAGCTGGAGGCCCCCAGCAGCCCCAGGGACCACTGATTGCCCAGCGCTGTCTTTACTGAGTACCCAGAGGAGGAAAGTAACTAAGTATATTTACAAGTACTTAATTTATAAGTACTGCACCTGACTCATGTTTCAACACAGTGAAACTTTAATACTCCACTTTAAGATGAAACACTGTACTTTTTACTCTAAATATTAGTACTGCAAATATTAATACTGCTTATTTCAAAGTATCATGAGCTGAAAAAACTTCCTTCCCTTAACAAACTTAAATCTACCAAACAGTACATGAAGTAATCAAACTCTGTAATTCATCATAAGGAGTACTTTTACTCTTTTGATACAAAACCATCAGCAGTAAGATAAGATAAGATAAGATAAGATGAACCTTTATTAATCCCCGGAGGGAAATTCGGGTGACACAAGTACACAAGTATCATCAGCTTCATGTAGTTAAAGCATCTGTAGTAAAAGTACACAAGTATCATCAACTTCATGCAGTTAAAGTATCAGTAGTAAAAGTACACAAGTATCATCAGCTTCATGTAGTTAAAGTATCAGTAAAAGTAAGTATATATTATGTTTAAGCACGTAAAAGTACACAAGTATCATCAACTTCATGTAGTTAAAGTATCAGCAGTAAAAGTACACAAGTATCATCAACTTCATGTAGTTAAAGTATCACTAGTAAAAGTACACAAGTATTATCAGCTTCATGTAGTTAAAGTATCAGTAGTAACAGTACTAAGCCTGCAGTAAAAGTACACAATGATCATCAGCTTCATGTAGTTAAACTCAGTGGGATAAGTCCACAGTAAAAGTACACCAGTACTATCAACTTCACAGTTAAAATATCAGTAGGAAAAGTACAGTCTACTGTAAAAAGTACACAAGTATCATCAACTTCATGTAGTTAAAGTATCAGTAGTAAAAGTACACAGTCTGCAGTAAAATTACTTTAGTATTATCAACTTCATGCAGTTAAAGTATCAGTAGTAAAAGTACACAAGTATCTATCAACTTCCTGCAGTTAAAGTATCAGTAGTAAAAGTACACAAGTATTATCAACTTCCTGTAGTTAAAGCATCTGTAGTAAAAGTACACAAGTATTATCAACTTCATATAGTTAAAGCATCTGTAGTAAAAGTACACAAGTATCATCAGCTTCATATAATTAAAGCATCTGTAGTAAAAGTACACAAGTATCATCAGCTTCATATAGTTAAAGCATCTGTAGTAAAAGTACACAAGTATCATCAACTTCATGCAGTTAAAGTATCAGTAGTAAAAGTACACAAGTATTATCAACTTCCTGCAGTTAAAGTATCAGTAGTAAAAGTACACAAGTATTATCAACTTCCTGCAGTTAAAGTATCAGTAGTAAAAGTACACAAGTATCATCAACTTCTCATGGTTAAAGCATCAGTGGGAAAAGTAGACAGTCACAGTAAAAGTACACAAGTATCATCAACTTCATATAGTTAAAGCATCTGTAGTAAAAGTACACAAGTATCATCAACTTCATGTAGTTAAAGCCTCTGTAGTAAAAGTACACAAGTATCATCAACTTCATGTAGTTAAAGCATCTGTAGTAAAAGTACACAAGTATCATCAACTTCATATAGTTAAAGCATCTGTGGGAAAAGTACACAAGTATCATCAGCTTCATATAGTTAAAGCATCTGTAGTAAAAGTACACAAGTATCATCAGCTTCATGTAGTTAAAGCATCTGTAGTAAAAGTACACAAGTATCATCAACTTCATGCAGTTAAAGTATCAGTAGTAAAAGTACACAAGTATTATCAACTTCCTGCAGTTAAAGTATCAGTAGTAAAAGTACACAAGTATTATCAACTTCCTGCAGTTAAAGTATCAGTAGTAAAAGTACACAAGTATCATCAACTTCTCATGGTTAAAGCATCAGTGGGAAAAGTAGACAGTCTACAGTAAAAGTACACAAGTATCATCAACTTCATGTAGTTAAAGCATCTGTAGTAAAAGTACACAAGTATCATCAACTTCATGTAGTTAAAGCATCTGTAGTAAAAGTACACAAGTATCATCAACTTCATGTAGTTAAAGCCTCTGTAGTAAAAGTACACAAGTATCATCAGCTTTATGTAGTTCAAGCATCTGTAGTAAAAGTACACAAGTATCATCAACTTCATGTAGTTTAACTACATGAGTAAGATGAGATGAACCTTTATTAATCCCCGGAGGGAAATTCGGGTGACACAAGTACACAAGTATCATCAGCTTCATGTAGTTAAAGCATCTGTAGTAAAAGTACACAAGTATCATCAACTTCATGCAGTTAAAGTATCAGTAGTAAAAGTACACAAGTATCATCAGCTTTATGTAGTTAAAGTATCAGTAGTAAAAGTACACAAATATCATCAGCTTCATATAGTTAAAGTATCAGTAGTAAAAGTACACAAGTATCATCAGCTTCATGTAGTTAAAGTATCAGTAGTAAAAGTACACAAGTATCATCGGCTTAATGTAGTTAAAGTATCAGTAGTAAAAGTACACAAATATCATCAGCTTCATATAGTTAAAGTATCAGTAGTAAAAGTACACAAGTATCATCAGCTTCATGTAGTTAAAGTATCAGTAGTAAAAGTACACAAGTATCATCAGCTTAATGTAGTTAAAGTATCAGTAGTAAAAGTACACAACTATCATCAGCTTCATGTAGTTAAAGTATCAGTAGTAAAAGTACACAAGTATCATCAACTTCATGTAGTTAAAGTCTCAACAGTAAAAGTACACAAGTATCATCAGCTTCATATAGTTAAAGCATCTGTAGTAAAAGTACACAAGTATCATCAGCTTCATATAGTTAAAGTCTCAACAGTAAAAGTACACAAGTATCATCAACTTCATGTAGTTAAAGCATCTGTAGTAAAAGTACACAAGTATCATCAACTTCATGTAGTTAAAGCATCTGTAGTAAAAGTACACAAGTATCATCAGCTTCATCTAGTTAAAGTATAAGTGGTAAAAGTACTAGGTCTGCAGTAAAAATACAGAAGTATTATCAACTTCATGTAGTTAAAGTATCAGTAGTAAAAGTACTCAGTTTAGAGTAAAAGTACAGAAGTATTCTCAGCTGAATGTACTTAAAGTACACACAAGTATTATCATATTATAATTATTACAGTATTACTAAAGCTGTCAGATGAAATGACAGTCTACAGTAAAAGTACACAAGTATTATGAGCTCCACGTAGTTAAAGTATCAGTAGTAACAGTAGACAAGTATCATCAGCTCCACATAGTTAAAGTAGCATAGTAAAAGTACTAAGTCTCAGTAAAAGTACACAAGTCCCAACAGCTTAATGTAGTTGAAGTATCAGTAGTAAAAGTACACAAGTATCATCAGCTCCACATAGTTAAAGTAGCATAGTAAAAGTACTAAGTCTCAGTAAAAGTAAACAAGTCCCAACAGCTTAATGTAGTTGAAGTATCAGTAGTAAAAGTACACAAGTATCATCAGCTTCATGTAGTTACAGTATTGTAGTAAAAGTACTAGGTCTGCAGTAAAAGTACACACGTACCAACAGCTTAATGTAGTTAAAGTATCAGTAGTAAAAGTACACAAGTACCAACAGCTTAATGTAGTTAAAGTATCAGTAGTAAAAGTACACAAGTATCATCAGCTTCATGTAGTTACAGTATTGTCGTAAAAGTACTAGGTCTGCAGTAAAAGTACACACGTACCAACAGCTTAATGTAGTTAAAGTATCAGTAGTAAAAGTACACAAGTACCAACAGCTTAATGTAGTTAAAGTATCAGTAGTAAAAGTACACAAGTACCATCAGCTCCACGTAGTTAAAGTATCAGTAGTAACAGTACACAAGTATTATCAGCTCCACGTAGTTGAAGTATCAGTAGTAAAAGTACACAAGTACCATCAGCTCCATGTAGTTAAAGTATTGTAGTAAAAGTATTAGGTCTGCAGAAAAGGTACACAAGTATCATCAGCTTCATGTAGTTTAAGTATCAGTAGTAAAAGTACACAAGTATCATCAGCTCCACGTAGTTAAAGTATCAGTAGTAAAAGTACACAAGTACCATCAGCTCCACGTAGTTAAAGTATCAGTAGTAACAGTACACAAGTACCATCAGCTCCACGTAGTTAAAGTATCAGTAGTAACAGTACACAAGTACCATCAGCTCCACGTAGTTAAAGTATCAGTAGTAACAGTACACAAGTACCATCAGCTCCACGTAGTTAAAGTATCAGTAGTAACAGTACACAAGTACCATCAGCTCCACGTAGTTAAAGTATCGTAGTAAAAGTACTCAGTCTGCAGTAAAGGTAAATTGTCTGTATTAGTATTATTGTAGCACTGTTAAAGCTGTCTGATGAATAGTACTGCAGTAGAAAGTACCATATCTCTCTCTAACATGTCGTGAAGAAGTAGAGAGTAGTATGAAGCGGATGCTCGAGTATTAGTAGCAGTAGTAGTAGTAGTAGTACCTCCCAGTGGTACGCCGGTGGAGGACAGGGTGGAGGACAGGGTGGAGGACAGGGTGGAGGACAGGGTGGAGGACAGGGTGGAGGACAGGGTGGGGGGAGGGGGGCAGTACTGTGTAAGCAGCGGAGACGCGGCTCTATCATGACCTCTATGACTACCTCCATGTCAGCCATCAGCGGATGGCTCGACCCGAGTCCTGCCTCACCAACAGCCGCCTGAAGCCCGCCGGAGTGTCTCCGCGCCCCGGAGCCCGGCGCCCGGCGCCCCGGCACGATGGACACGCTGCCCGCCTAATTGGAGTAATTGCTCCCTGGGTGGGACATGAAGTTGTCTGGATAAACTTCCATCAGCACCACATGCCGCTGCAGCGGGCCCCGAAAAGGCAAGAAATGAAGCTAAAATGGAGGTTTTACCGCTGAGAGCCGTTCGGTGCTTCTGCTGCGGGAGTTGAGACACTGGAAAGTGTTGTTTTTTGTTTCGGCGGTGAAATAAATGTTTTATAACCGTCTTATTAAGCCACTATGGCCGTCTGGGTGTTCAATCTCTACCGTGTGAACTGAGCGGAGCTGGCTCGGTGCACCGCCGCGTTTAACGGGCTCATAACTGTTCCTCGGTGTTGGTAAAACATCGTCAAAGCGACCCGCAGACATCCGACATTGCTCCGCTGTAAATGTTACGGAGAACAAGTGGATAACGTTAGCTGTAGCCGCTAATGCTAGCATCCTGCTAGCCGCTCGGGCTAACGCTAACCAGCCACGCTGATAACTTACATCAAAGATAAATACTAACGTCGGCGGCGGCGATGTGGCAGAAAAACTGCGAGGAAATAAAAGAAAAATGTCTCGACAACAGTCTCCCAAAGAGGACGCCATCTTTCAGCACTGTGACACCGAGCAGCAGGCGTTGGTGGGTCTAAGTTATATCGGCCCCTTGTCCTCCAGAACATCAACTCCTAGAATAAGAAACACACCAGCTAAACACACAGAAACACAGAGGAACCCCGCTGAATGCAGACCCACACCGCCGGCCAGCTCACACACCTGCCCGCTAACACACCGCCACACGCCGATGGAGACAAACAGCAGCACGCAGGTGAAGTTTGACAACACAGAAAATTAAAGTTATGAAATTAAAAAGCCCAATGTGCACTTACTCAGCAGCAGTCCTCCTCTAGATTAATTAAATATATATCTACAAGAAGCCGATCCACGATGGAATAACAGCACATAGAGGCAGTCCGGCTCACTCCGTCCCGCCGAGCTTTATTTCGCTGCTGTATTTTATGTTTAGTTTTAGTAAAATTGTGTAAAAACAGAGAAACTGAAGCTACAAAACAAGAAGAACTCTTCTTCAATCTCATTCAGCTCAGCCTCAGCACAGCACAGATCCCTGCGCCGCGGAGCTGGAGGAAGGGGGACAAAAACTACTTCCACGTCCAACTAACGCGCGTTTACCCGCGACAAAGCGTTCGATGTTGGCGCGGGTTGTTGTTAAAGTTCGTTAAATCGAGCCGATCAGCGGCGCTGGGTGCGGAGGGGATGTGTTCGAAAAGCGGACTAGTTTTTGTGTCGGTGCGGCGAATTTATTTCACTTTGCCTAAGGAACGGCGGTGCTGCGACTCCCATTGCCTAGGGAAAAAACCCGGATGTAAACTCAGTGAAACTCTATGGAGAGAAAGTCGGCACACACACACACACACACACACACACACACACACACACACACACACACACACACACACATACACACACTTCATGTAACTCGGTAGAGAAGTGGAGCAGTTTGTTGTGGTTCTGGTTCTGGTTCAGGTTCTGGTTCTGGTTCAGGTTCTGGTTACTTCCCCACTGTGTCTATTTCACATATCAATAAATACTGACATATAAATAAATACTAACAACAACAATAAATACTGACAAATACTAATAAATAACTACTGACATATAAATAAATACTAACAACAACAATAAATACTGACAAATACTAATAAATAACTACTGACATATAAATAAATACTAACAACAACAACAAAAAAATACTGACAAATACTAATAAATAACTACTGACATATAAATAAATACTAACAACAACAACAAAAATACTGACAAATACTAATAAATAACTACTGACATATAAATAAATACTAACAACAACAACAATAAATACTGACAAATACTAATAAATAACTACTGACATATAAATATATACTAACAACAACAATAAATACTGACAAATACTAATAAATAACTACTGACATATAAATAAATACTAACAACAACAACAAAAATACTGACAAATACTAATAAATAACTACTGACATATAAATAAATACAATAACAACAACAAAATAAATACTGACAAATACTAATAAATAACTACTGACATATAAATAAATACTAACAAACAACAATAAATACTGACAAATACTAATAAATAACTACTGACATATAAATAAATACTAACAACAACAACAAAAATACTGACAAATACTAATAAATAACTACTGACATATAAATAAATACTAACAACAACAAAAAATAAATACTGACAAATACTAATAAATAACTACTGACATATAAATAAATACTAACAACAACAACAAATACTGACAAATACTAATAAATAACTACTGACATATAAATAAATACTAACAACAACAATAAATACTGACAAATACTAATACATAACTACTGACATATAAATAAATACTAACTACAACAACAATAAATACTGACAAATACTAATAAATAACTACTGACATATAAATAAATACTAACAACAACAACAAATACTGACAAATACTAATAAATAACTACTGACATATAAATAAATACTAACAACAACAACAAAATAAATACTGACAAATACGAATAAATAACTACTGACATATAAATAAATACTAACAACAACAACAATAAATACTGACAAATACTAATAAATAACTACTGACATATAAATATATACTAACAACAACAACAACAAATACTGACCAATACTAATAAATAACTACTGACATATAAATATATACTAACAACAACAACAACAAATACTGACAAATACTAATAAATAACTACTGACATATAAATATATACTAACAACAACAACAATAAATACTGACAAATACTAATAAATAACTACTGACATATAAATATATACTAACAACAACAACAACAAATACTGACAAATACTAATAAATAACTACTGACATATAAATAAATACTAACAACAACAACAAAAATACTGACAAATACTAATAAATAACTACTGACATATAAATAAATACTAACAACAACAACAAAATACTGACAAATACTAATACATAACTACTGACATATAAATAAATACTAACAACAACAACAAATACTGACAAATACTAATAAATAACTACTGACATATAAATAAATACTAACAACAACAACAATAAATACTGACAAATACTAATAAATAACTACTGACATATAAATAAATACTAACAACAACAACAAAAATACTGACAAATACTAATACATAACTACTGACATATAAATAAATAAACAACAACAACAACAAATACTGACAAATACTAATAAATAACTACTGACATATAAATAAATACTAACAACAACAACAAATACTGACAAATACTAATACATAACTACTGACATATAAATAAATACTAACAACAACAACAAATACTGACAAATACTAATACATAACTACTGACATATAAATAAATACTAACTACAACAACAAATACTGACAAATACTAATAAATAACTACTGACATATAAATATATACTAACAACAACAACAATAAATACTGTCAAATACTAATAAATAACTACTGACATATAAATAAATACTAACAACAACAATAAATACTGACAAATACTAATAAATAACTACTGACATATAAATAAATACTAACAACAACAACAATAAATACTGACAAATACTAATAAATAACTACTGACATATAAATAAATACTAACTACAACAACAATAAATACTGACAAATACTAATAAATAACTACTGACATATAAATAAATACTAACTACAACAACAAATAGAAAACTAATAAAAACACGACAAAAAAAACACACACACAAAACTGAAACAAAAACACCAAAAAAAAAAAAAAAAAAATACTGACAAATACTAATAAATAACTACTGACATATAAATAAATACTAACTACAACAACAAAAATACTGACAAATACTAATAAATAACTACTGACATATAAATAAATACTAACAACAACAATAAATACTGACAAATACTAATAAATAACTACTGACATATAAATAAATACTAACTACAACAACAATAAATACTGACAAATACTAATAAATAACTACTGACATATAAATAAATACTTAACAAATAAATAAATACTAACGACTAACTAAGGCAGTGGTCGACTAAAATCAAATGTATTATTATAACAGAATAAATAACCTGGGGTTCATCATCATTCACAACAACAAGCAGATTTTTAAAAAATAGAAAGACATTTTACTTAAGTTCTGTACTCACTTTGAGGTACTTGTACTTAATTATTTGTATTTCTGCTTCTTCATATCTCTGTTCTACTACATCTCAGAGGGAAATGTACTTTTTACATTACCTTTGTTGTTGCTTTTCAGATTAAGATTTTACTTTAAAAATGATATATACTCCTTTGTTTCTACTGGAGGTACTGCCCCAGTGTCTTTAATACATACTAATAAATAAAAAATAAAAAAATAAAATAAGCTCCTTTGTTTCTTACTGGAGGTACTGCCTCAGTGTCTTTAATACATACTAATAAATAAAAAATAAAAATAAAATAAGCTCCTTTGTTTCTACTGGAGGTACTGCCTCAGTGTCTTTAATACATACTAATAAATAAAAAATAAAAATAAAATAAGCTCCTTTGTTTCTACTGGAGGTACTGCCTCAGTGTCTTTAATACATACTAATAAATAAAAAATAAAAATAAAATAAGCTCCTTTGTTTCTACTGGAGGTACTGCCCCAGTGTCTTTAATACATACTAATAAATAAAAAATAAAAATAAAATAAGCTCCTTTGTTTCTACTGGAGGTACTGCCCCAGTGTCTTTAATACATACTAATAAATAAAGCAGTGATGGAATGAAGTCAAAGGAGCCCTTCATTATTTTATACATTTTGTACAAATGAATAAATTAAAATAAAATGCATTAAAAAAAAAACAAAAAAACAAAACAAATGAAGAATAAATTAATGAATTTAATTAAAAACTTTTTAAAATGGGTCCCCTTCAACATTTTCTACATTGAGGTAGCAAGTGAACAAATAAATAAAAATAAATAAAATAATTTTTAAAAATGCTGGTGTGACTCCCTCCTTATGTCCTGCTTTTTGAGGTTACAACTGAATAAATGAATAAGTAAATGAATAGGTAAGTAAACTACAATTAAACTAATTGTAATTGACATGTTTTCATGTTTTTATTGAACACAGCATGTAAACATTCACAGTGCAGGGTGGATAAAGTATGTGAACCCCGAGGCTAACGACTCCTCCAGAGCTAACTGGAGCCAGGAGTCAGCCAACCTGGAGTCCAGTCAGTGTGATGATTGGAGGTGTTGGTTAAAGCTGCCCTATAAAAACACAGCAGTTTGGAGTTAGCTGTTCTCCAGAAGCATTGCCTGATGGGAACCATGCCTCGCACTAAAGAGCTCTCAGAAGACCTACGATCCAGACCTGCTGACTGATATGAAGCTGAAAGGGTTCCAGAAGTCTCTCTAAAAGTCTTGATGTCCACGTGTCCACGGTGAGACAGACTGTCTACAGATGGAGACAGTTCGGCACTGCTGCTACTCTCCCTAGGCGTGGTCGTCCTGTAAAGATGGCCGCTAGAGCCCAGCGCCGAACGCTCAATGAGGTGAAGAAGAGTCCTAGAGGGTCAGCTAAAGACTAACAGAGATCTCTGGTACATGCTGACATTTTAGTTGACTGATCTCCAATCAGTGAAACATTAAAGAAGAATGGAGTTGATGGAGGACACCACGGAGGAAGACACTGCTGTCCAAAAACCACTGCTGCAGGTTTGAAGTTTGCCAAAGAGCAGCTGGATGCTCCACAGCACTACTGGCTAAATACTCTGTGGACAGATGAAACCAGAACTGAGCTGTTAGGAAGGACCACACAACGCTATGTGGAGGGAAAAAGGCTCAGCACACCAACATCTAAACCTCATCACCACTGTGAAATATGGTGGAGGGGCGTCATGGTTCGGGGCTGCTTCGCTGCCTCAGGACCTGGACGGATCGCCGCCATCGACGGAAACATGAATTCACTATTTTATGGAGACGTTTATCAGGAAAACTTCAGACCATCTGTCCTCCAGCTGAAGCTCAGCAGAGGATGGTGATCCAACAGGACAACGACCCAAAGCAGAGAAGTAGATCACCAACAGAAGAAAATAGGCCTTCTGGAGCGGCCCAGTCCGAGTCCTGACCTCAGGACCTCCAGAGAGAGATTCACACCAGACATCCAGAACATCACTGAACTGAACCAGGTTTGTAAAGAGGATCGGTCCAGAACTCCTCCTGACCGCTGAGCAGGTCTGGTTAACAGGTTTGTAAAGAGGAACAGTGCCAAAGGAGGGTCGACCAGTTATTAAATCCAAAGGTTCACATACTTTTTCCACCCCAGATGTTTTGACTTCACTTTTTGGGGAGCTATCATGGCGCTGTGTGTACACTGCAGCAAAAACAAGTAATATACAGTACACCTCTAATATTTTGAAAAACCAGGTGAAGATAGTGTTTGAACGTCCAGCCAGAATGTACTTTGTCGATTCCATCCACATCGGGAGGAGGCTGCGGCCCAACAGATGGCGAACACATGGCGAGCTTCACCGAAGCGTGTCCCGCCATCAAGAAGAGGAGGAATGACGAAGTGATGTGGGTCTGCAGAGTCCACAGTACTGTTTCCATCCATCTACCTGAAGCTGGTGCTCAGAGGCTCCCAGCAGGCCCAGCAGTACGTCCGGCATGAGGGTGTCGATGCTCCCCAACAGCTCCTACTCCATCCCCATCCATGCCTTCATTCGCCCCATGTACAAGGACAGCACCGACAACTACATGTCAGAGGTCACACCAGTCTTTGCTCAGAAACACACACCTTTAGACACGATGTACGTTGCATACTGGACATGCATATGTTAAATACTGGTGTCTGATTTGCTGGCGTCTGTTGCTTTCCTAATATAGTGCTTGAGGTATATAGACCCCTTTTCTTTTAGAGAACACGATGACGTGTTTTGTGGATGGAGCATTAAGTGGAGGCAGAAAGGCCAAAGAAAACAGTTTCTCTCAATATGTACTGTCTGCTGTAGTCGGCTAGCTACCTGTAGTTAGCAAGCTACAATGTCGGTCAGATTCAGCTATTTTTGATTTTCCAGCTTTTACGACATAATGATTTAAATGAGGGTTATTTAAGTGTTCGTACTGAGAAGATGATTTACCTCAACAAACACTCTCATTATCACATTGAAAACAATTACAAAAAGCTGCCCCAGGTTGTTTCTCTTAAAGGGCAATTTCAGTACTTTTCAACCTGAACCCTATATTCCCATGTTTTTTAGTTGGATTGAGCAGTATTGAGGGATAAAAGCTGTAACTGGCAACTGGAAAATAAGCTGTGAGGGCAAGTGAGCATTATCGGCGTTAACGTTCACTAAAAGTGCTTGTTTTAGTCCCTGACAGGCTCAGATTGGCATTTTAAGTGTCTGACAACATTATGGAAAGGACCCTACAGAGAAATAAATTTCTGACCTTTCTCTTTATGCAGTGTGTTGCTGCTCAAGGAGAAGTCTGGTTGTGAAATCTGAATACGGTATACACTGTACTCCACTACAACAAAGAGTCACGTTTCCACCAGAGCTGTACGCCACTGTTGTCTTCCACCAATACGTCACCTCACCACCTTTCACAAAGGGACTTCTCCTTGAGCGAGACTCTGTCTATAATGTCAGACACTTTTATTAACAGCCAGAGCCTTCGTCGGATTACACTGCAGCCTGTGAGCAGCTAACATCTACAGTGTTCTCACATGGGAAAATGGGGTCCAGGTTTGTAGAGACTCTCTTGGAAACATCTTAATAATAATCTTAATATCTTGAGATCAATTGTTATCAAGAAAATGGGTCATTATCGTTAAAAAAGTGTTTTTTTTTTTCTGTGGAAATTAAAACAAAACAGGAAAAAGCTGTCTTAGGGGTTTGCGGTTTTCATACATTGGTTACTTTGGATTTAGCAGTTCATTAATTAACACAGCAGTGTGGAAGTCCTGCTCTTTCTCTGACTGGCCTTTTTTTTTTTTTTTTTGCAGTTCGATCTGGTGAACACCATCAGAGAAGCTGCTGCTCTCGGCGCCGCTGGCGTCATTTCCTGGGGAGACATGAATCTTGTAAAGACAAAGGTAGGAAGAAGCATCCTTCTGGGCTTTTCTGGGAACTTATTTTCAACGTAACAACCACTAACTGACTTAATACCCCATAGAACTGCTTTGATGCTCAAAGCCATCTGGACAAGATCATGAACCCGTACATCCTGAACGTCACCGATGCAACTCTGCAGCAAGGCCCTCTGCCACGGCCAAGGTCACTACGTGACACTTCGATCCGTGCAGTTACCAGATCGAACGACAACACCACGGCGGCCTGCTGACTGTAAACGGCAGCCTCTTGCAGGATTACGTCGACTGGTTCAGGGAACAGTGGGAACAGGGAGCTCATTTCTCGCTGTAGAACATGGCGAACATGCCGGATATGGGTCTCCTCATCGGGGGAGAAGATGAAGACGTCATCCAGATACACAAACACAAACTGGTTTAGCATGTCTCTAAATGCATCATTCACCAGGGACTGGAACACAACTGGGGCATCAGTCAGACCAAACGGCATCACCAGATACTTGTAGTGACCACTACGAGTGACCACGAGGGACAGTCATGGAAGGGGTGATGAGCTGAGCTTGGGGCTCACCAACACCCTCTTTCTCACTGGTGAGCCTTGTCTTTTACTGGACACGATGACAAGAAATGACCCAGCTGGTAACAGTAGATACATCAACCCTCCTGCAGGCGGCGCTCTTGTTCCTCCGGACTGAGTCTCTCTCTGCCCACCTGCATGGACTCCTCCGGGACACCAGGGGGAGATGAAGACTTGTGTGGGGAAATGCGAAGAGGCGATCGCCAGGACGGGTGGCAGCGAGACGGCTGCCCCACCTGGACAGGTTGCGGAACTACAGGTCTGCGCCTCTCCTTCGCTCTCTCCAACAGGCGTTTGTCGATGCGGATAGCAAGAACAATTACAGAGTCAAAGTCCGCTGGAAGCTCTAGGGGAGCCAACTGGTTGTTTACCGGATCAGCCAAGCCATGGAGGACGGTGTCGAGCAGGGAGGTATTGTTCCAGCAACTGTCAATTGCCAGAGTGTGAAACTGTTGGTGTAATTGGTCACTTGTCTCTTGCCTTGGTGGAGCCCCACTAGTGCCTGTGCTGCCTCCCGACCAGGAGTGGTGTGGTTGAAAATCTTACTCTGAGTCTCTGTGAACTGTCTCAGAGAGTAGCACACCAGGGAATTGCAAGCCCACTCTGCTGTTACCCAGGCCTCTGCTCTGCCGGAGAGGTGGATGAACACCGCCTTGGAGGGCTCTGAGGGAAACTGGGACGCCTGCAGCTTGAAATGAAGCCCACACTGAACCAGGAAGGAGCCGCAGTTTTCAGAGTCTCCGGAGAAACACTCAGGCTTGGCCAGATGGGTGAATATGCAGGTACGGGGACTGGAGGAGCCGGAGGAGAGGGCGAACAGGAACCGAGGCGGACCCAGGAGCAGGAGGCGATGGAAAGAGTGCTTCGAAACAACTCATCAGGAGCTGAAGCTGGGGCCCCAGATGACTCCCCTGACAGTGGATGGTGGCCTGGAAACTCTCATGGCGCTCGGTAAGCTGTTGAACTCCTGTGCGGACTGCAGTGAGCTGCTCCTCGTGGTGGTGGATCTGCTCTCCCTGTGCTCAGATGGCAGTGTGCAAAGGGCTCGAGTCAGCTGAGAGGTGGCAGATGAGTTTAAAAGAGAAAAATCTTTATTTGACAAGATGGGTTTGGTACACAAGTAGTTCAGTATTGCAGGCAAACAAATCCAAACAAGACACAGGGAAAATAATGCTGGAACGAGCAAAGACGAACTGACGCAGAAGGGAGACGGGACGCTCATTAAATACTCTAGTGAGGGGAGGATAACAAGGCACAGGGGAGACGACACAGGGCGGGCCGACAATCAGGCGCCGGCGAGGATAATCGGGTCAGGACTGTCAGTGAGGTGGAGTCCTGACCACAGCAGCCCAGGGGTCGATCACACCTGTGGCCCTTTGCTGCATGTCGTCCTCTCTCTGTCCGCCGTTCACGAACTGTTGTGTCTACGTAGCAGATCAGGATCAGATGTGCAGACAGGATGCCTCGTATCACAGCGTGCAGACTGAAGCTCCTGAGTAGAAGCTTCTACATGTGAACTCTGACTGGATCAGGATGAACTAGACGGGTAGGGGACAGGAAACATGATCGTATCTGAGTTACGTTTCTATGCTGAGACTTATTTCATCTCTCTTCATACACATTTACTTTATCTTTGTCAGTTTTCATTTAATTATTTCTTTTATTTTTGAAATTCTTTCCCTTTTCTTTTTACTCCAGCTCATCATGAAGGTTAAATAAACACTGACGCTACATTTTAGTGAGGAAAATGCACACACTCAGGCTTTTTAAGATCTGAATACACAGAACATGTTTTCAGTCACATCGTGTAGATATTATCCAGATGAACGTCTTCATGACAGTGTTGAGCTTGAAAAGACCTTTTCATTAATACATTTCAACTGTAGAAGCTCACCTAAAAATGTTAGAAAAATCAATGAATGTTTGACACATTTAAAAATTAATTTAAGTTGATAGCTCTATCTGAGACATGGATAAATGAAGAGAAGGATATTGATTGGCATATTAATGGTTATGATTTATATGTCACCAACAGAGCTAATAGGAGTGGAGGGGGTGTGGCTCTTTGCATTGATGGTAATTTATTGATGATTTAATGGAGTGCATCGCTGTGGAAACTGAATTAGAAAGAAGGAGAAATATGGTTGTTGCATGTGTTTCCAGGAAACCAGGATCAAATATAGAAACCTTTAAGGAGAGTTTAGATGAATTAATGAAAGATTTAAGTGTCAATGAAACACTAAGACTCTGCGGCGATTTTAACATCGATCTGTTAAAGGTATCTGCACATAAACAAACTTCAGACTTTCTGGATTCATGACACAGTGGAGGGCGACACCCACTGATCACAACGCCCAGCAGAGGAACCTCATTCAGTGCAACACTAATCGATCATATATTTATAAATGTTCTAAAAAATAGTATTAATAGTGGCCTAGTGATAAATGATGTGAGTGACCATCTACCCATATTTCCAACATTTAATTATGAACTACAGCGAAATATTACAGAGAAGTGTCGTAGATATAAAAGGGTGAGGACGGGTGACCGAATAAATAAACTTAAAACAGGAGTGGAACAGGGTTTAATACAGCATATGATTCATTTTTAAACTGTTATTTAGCTCTCTAAGATAAACACTGTCCAATAGTTTTATGTAAACTAAGCCCTATTAAAACAAAAAGCCCTGGATGACAAAGAGCTTACAACATGCATGTAAAAAGAAAAACAACCTCTATAGAGAAATCAGAGCAGAGAATGCTGCCACAAAATATAAATTGTACAAAAATCCAACAACAACCAACACGACTCAGTTCAACATTCAGTTTCAATACAAAACTCCTCGTCTCCTCTCTGACGGGATTCTGACATCAGATGATTTCCCAGAACCAGAACCAGAGTCGGTACCAACAGCAGAACAAACTGTTAAACATCGGCAGAGAAATTAGGCTAATTTCACCTGGACGTTACCCACATAATCAGCTGTGCTGCTCGTCCCACAGATACTAGCTGGACGTCACTGTGAAGGTAAATAAACAGGCTTTCCAACCATGTCGAATACAAGGACAGTTAGCGTTGGAACAACAGAGAAATTATCCACCAAACACTAACAAACGTTTATTTCCATCTTTTATTACATACATTAACATGTACATGGACCTGCTGGTTATACCAGTAATCTTTTCTCTACTGATGTACTAGAAACAGTATTTAGTACTTACAAACACACCTAAATGGTGTTTACTGTTGTGATTTTTTTTTTCAGTTTTACAGATGACATATTTTCCTCCATTAAATGCTGATGAACAAACAACCCGTCTGGAGAACGTAGTGCTGAGCTGGCTGCGTCGCTGAAAAACACATCGCCTGCATTAACTCTAACTGAGGACATCACATCCGTATGCGTCGTAAATATAATGTACCTTATGTTACTAGTAAGTTAAAGCTTAGTGTACCGCTGACCAACGACAAACCTTCAATCTGCCGAGTCTGACAGCCAAACAAGTGACTGGTTTAATTCAGGATAAAGCTACGAATCTGTAGATTTTTGGAGAAACTCGGGAGACTGTGTTTCTGTTGGATTTGTTCAGATGTAAGCGTTGGTCCTGTCTCTCCACCTCTCTCCACATGTTACATCCTTTAAAACCTTTTAAAACAAGATCAGTGTTTCCCTGAATGGGAGCTCTGAGTGTCTCTGTTTCTATTTTCAGTGACTGAGAGGAGCCACCAGAGGGGGATAGAGTACGTAGTTTCACATAGTCCTACTGGACTGTGTAGTATTTCTCTGTTCCTGTAATTCTCTGTTTGGAGGTACTTGTATTTTACATGAGTGGTTCCATTTGTTCAACTTTCATAAATGTAGAGGAGTAAAACTATAACGTAGCATAAAAATGTGACTTTATCTTCCTACTCCATTACATGTACTTGTTAATTTAAGTTACTATGTAGATTCAGATTAGAATACATAACATGCAGTAAATAATAAATAAAGAATAATGATTTATTATAGGTTAAGACTTTATTGATCTGCACAAACAAGCAAAATGAGCTGACACATAAAGAGAGAGACGCTGCATTACTCTTGAAGACAAAGGAGGTCTTCACAACTTACAGGATTTAAAGTACAAAATCCCGTTTGTCCGTCCCTCATATAGCATGTAGCATGTAGCATGTAGTGTGTAGCAGGTAGCGTGTAGCATGTCGAATGTAATGTTTAGTGTGTAGTGCGTAACATGTAGCAGGTAGCATGTAGAGTGTAGTGTGGAGCATGTGCTATGTAGTGTGTAGCATGCAGCATGTAGCATATAGCATATAGCATGTAGCATATAGCATGTAGTGTGTAGCATGCAGCATATAGCATGTAGCATATAGCATGTAGTGTGTAGCATGCAGCATATAGCATGTAGCATGTAGCATGTAGTGTGTAGCAGGTAGCGTGTAGCATGTCGAATGTAATGTTTAGTGTGTAGTGCGTAACATGTAGCAGGTAGCATGTAGAGTGTAGTGTGGAGCATGTGCTATGTAGTGTGTAGCATGCAGCATGTAGCATATAGCATATAGCATGTAGCATATAGCATGTAGTGTGTAGCATGCAGCATATAGCATGTAGCATATAGCATGTAGTGTGTAGCATGCAGCATATAGCATGTAGCGTGTAGCGTGTAGTATGAAGCATGATCTGACATGCAGCCTGGACTTGAGTGAACACTGAAACTTAACTACGGCTTTGAGAGGACTTTGTTTGCACTCGTCCAGTACATCAGTGATATGATTCACCAAACCTGCTTGCAATCGTAATGAGTAACGAAGATGCTAAGGGAGGTTTGTATCGGTATTCTCTGTTAATTAATTATATTAATTATGAATCACAAAAAACCAACAACAAACAATCCTCACATCATGATAACATATAACCAGGGACTGATATCTGCTCCGAAAGCTGCTATCTGCTGTAGCTGCACCTGACAACATTTAACAAGGTTTGAACGGCTCCTTCATCTGAGGTCTGAGCTGAGCTGACCACATGACACCGGGTTAGACACCGGACCCACACAGGCCCGGCCCGACCTCGGCCCAACCCTGGCCCACCACCCCGGCCCACCACAGGACCAACCTATATATATATATATATATATATATATATATATATATATATATATATATATATATATATATATACAGTAAATAGATAAATTGTATAGAGGTTTCTGATTATTTGTTGGTAGAAACGTGTCAGAATGAAACAGATATTATTTTACATCAAAACATTTGCAGGAAGTCACTTCCTCCAGATGGAGGGAGGAGTCTGGACCAATCAGCTGGCTCCGTCCTGTGAGTGACAGCTGAGTGAGGGCGGTCCTTTAACCCAATCATCTGCTGGGTAATAACTTCCTGTCCTCGTTAGAGACGCTAACCACGTTAGCGTGTGTTGATTAGTTTTCCAGTTGCGTCTGCTCTCCTTTGAAGAGCAGCTCTGGCTTTTTACTCTCCTCCGATCCCATCGGAGTTTAAACACATTAGACCAATCAGGAGGCTTTCATGCTGCTGAGGGCAGCGTCTGGCCGTCAGACGCACACCAGTGGAAAACCTTCAAAATAAAACAGACAGCAGAGCTTCTGGAGGAGGATCCCAACACAGACAGTGGAGACACAGCAGAGGACTCTGGGGGGTTATGTGGTTATGTATTCATGTATTATTGGCTGTGTGGCTCTATGCATGTTAATATCTTCGGTCCACACTGAAACAGCTCAAATACTGCTGAATGGATGTCGATGAGATGTCGTTCATCAGTCATGTTCCTCTCAGGATGAACTCTAATAACTGGTGATGTATCCTCTGAAGCTGATGAAGGCCTCATAGAGCTCATCGCTGAGTGAGGTGGCCTCATTGTTGTATCGTTGGTTTCCAGGCAGAGCTGTTCCTGTATCGTAAAAAGTAAAGGAGTCCATCCATTAAAGTGTACTAGAGATCAGCCCACAGTACTCCTGAGTACTACTGCGGCAGTAAATGATGACATAACCAGCTCCACTGCTGGTGGAAGTGACTCAAAGCTCGTCGTTGACTGTGTTTCCTAACTCTTTATATAAGGGAGGGTACCTGCCCATTCCCACTGCTGCTCCTCCCCACAGCTACTGCTGGTAACTGGGACCCAAACTACCACCTGCTATTCCTCCCGACGGCTGCTCCTCCTTCATCATCTCAGCTTCTCCCCCATCACCTCAGCGTGTCCTCCATCATCTTAGCTTCTCCTCCATTAGCTGCTCCTCCCCCGGCCCCCCCCCCCCCCCCCCCCCCCCTCCTCCCCCCTCACCTCAGCGTCTCCTCTATCATCTTAGCTTCTCATCCATTAGCTGCTCCTCCCCACGGCTGCTCCTCCTTCATCATCTCAGCTTCTCCCCCATCACCTCAGCGTCTCCTCCATCATCTTAGCTTCTCCTCCATTAGCTGCCCCTCCCCATGGCTGCTCCTCCTCCATCATCTTAGCTTCTCCTCCATTAGCTGCTCCTCCCCACGGCTGCTCCTCCTTCATCATGTCAGCTTCTCCCCCATCACCTCAGCGTCTCCTCCATCATCTTAGCTTCTCCTCCATTAGCTGCTCCTCCCCACGGCTGCTCCTCCTCCATCATCTCAGCTTCTCCCCCCTCACCTCAGCGTCTCCTCCATCATCTTAGCTTCTCCTCCATTAGCTGCTCCTCCCCACGGCTGCTCCTCCTCCATCATCTCAGCTTCTCCCCCATCACCTCAGCGTCTCCTCCATCATCTTAGCTTCTCCTCCATTAGCTGCTCCTCCCCACGGCTGCTCCTCCTCCATTACCTCAGTGTCTCCTTCATCATTTCACCTGCAGTGATTAACTCGTTTGTCATATCAAACGTCTCATTTAACATCAGTATGTCATATAACATTTCTGACTGACTGACTGACTTCATCTGGTGGCATTTTTCACCAAACTTCATAACCTTTAGATTACTGATATCATCCATTTCATGTCCAGCAGTGGACATTCAATCCTGGAAAAAAGTAACTTTAACGATTATAAATGTACTATAAATGAGTTAATGTTAATCCCGGTTTAAATATGATGAATGTATGAATTGAGTTCTACAAGGTGAAAACTTCCTGTTGTGTGTTTGCCATGCTGCTGTTGTGTTTTACTACTGTTTTACTACTATTACTTTATATATCAGAACTTGTCATTTACTAGTTTCTGTAAATAGAATCTACTTCTGCCAAAGTCCATTGTTAAAACAGTGCATTTAACTGGCAGAAGCCCATTACAGTGAATTCTGGGTCTGAAACTGTTAAACTGAGAAGCAGAAAACTATCAACCCAGAATCACAGTGCAGTACAGACCACTACAGCTGTTTCAGGCTCAGGTTCAGGTTCAGGTTCAGGTTCAGGCTCAGGTTCAGGTTCAGGTTCAGGCTCAGGTTCAGGGGTCCGGGTTCAGGTTCAGGTTCAGGCTCAGGTTCAGGTTCAGGTTCAGGCTCAGGTTCAGGTTCAGGCTTGGGTTCAGGTTCAGGCTTAGGCTCAGGTTCAAGTTCAGGTTCAGGCTCAGGCTCAGGTTCAGGCTCAGGTTCAGGCTCAGGTTCAGGTTCAGGTTCAGGCTCAGGTTCAGGCTCAGGCTCAGGTTCAGGCTCAGGTTCAGGTTCAGGTTCAGGCTCAGGTTCAGGCTCAGGTTCAGGTTCAGGCTTGGGTTCAGGTTCAGGCTTAGGCTCAGGTTCAGGTTCAGGTTCAGGCTCAGGTTCAGGTTCAGGTTCAGGCTCAGGCTCAGGTTCAGGCTCAGGTTCGGGTTCAGGTTCAGGCTCAGGTTCAGGAGGTATTTTCTGTGTGAGAGGTGAAAAGTGGGACAAAAGGATTCTTTACTCAATAACAAGTCAAACAGGTCTAACTACATTTTAAAGCAAAGACCTGTCAGAATCAGTGCTGTTATATTCCCACGGGTCCTGAATCAGAACTAGCTGGATCCGGTTTCTGTTTCTGACCTGGACCAGAGTCTCTGATTCCTCAAATGTGTTTCTGATTTTCCTTAAAATAAAAACCTGGTGAGGTCTGAAAACATCACTGTCTGCTGTCAAAGACTGCTGTTAAACCATAGAAAGGTTTTTAATACACTGCGACTGTGAGAGACTCCTCTTCCACATCTCATTTATTAAGTACGGTAATAAAAATATGAATGACTCAATCTTTATACTGAACTTTACTTGCTTGCTCAAAAATAGAGTCCGTGATCAGAACTTAGGCCTGTTATACGTAGCAACGGTCTGCTAAACGTAGCAACGGCCTGTTATACATAGCAATGGTCTGCTAAACGTAGCAACGGCCTGTTATACATAGCAATGGTCTGTTATTCTACCTCACAAACCGCCCACAGTATGTGAGGACACGGGACTTCACCTCCGACACAGTGGTCTGCAGTGTGGGGTTCCTCAGGGAACGGTTCTGACACAGCGGTCTGCAGTGTGGGGCCCCGGGGGGTTGACGGGGGGCTCGGGGGGGGGTTCCTCGGGGAACGGTTCAAACCCGGTGGTCTGCAGTGTGGGGTTCCTCAGGGAACGGTTCTGACACGGTGGTCTGCAGTGTGGGGTTCCTCAGGGAACGGTTCTGGCTCCGTTCCTCTTCACGCTCTACACTGCAGACTTCTCTTACAACTCACCAACCTGTCACCTGCAGAAGTTCTCTGATGACTCTGCTATCGTCGGCCTCATCACTGATGGGGACGATGGGGAGTACAGAGAACTTTCCCAGGACTTCGTGGACTGGTGCCTGCGGAACCACCTCCAGATCAACGCGGGGAAAACTAAAGAGCTGGTGGTGGATTTCCGCAGGCAAACTCATCCCCCTCCAACACCGGTGAACATCCAGGGATCAGACATTGAGATGGTGACATCTTATAAATACCTGGGTGTTCACCTGAACAATAAACTGGACTGGACAACAAACTCCTCTGCACTCCATAAAAAAGGCCAGAGCAGGCTGTATCTGCTCAGGAGACTGAGGTCTTTTCGAGTGCAGGGGACACTCCTGAAAACATTTTATGACACCGTGGTGGCATCAGCCATATTTTATGGAGTGGTTTGCTGGGGCAGCAGCATCACAGCTGCAGACAGGAAGAGGCTGGATAAGATTATCAAAAGGGCCAGCTCTGTCCTGGGATGCTCTCTGGACTCAGTGCAGGTGGTGGGAGAGAGGAGGATGATGGCTAAGCTGTCATCCATGATGGAGAAGGACTCCCACCCCATGAGAGACACCATCAGAGCTCTGGAGAGCTCCTTCAGTGACAGGCTGCTACACCCTAAGTGTACGAAGGAGCGTTACAGAAGGTCCTTCCTGCCTGCAGCTGTTAGACTCCACAACCAGCACTGCTCCCAGTAGACCACATACACATACACAACCAGCACTGCTCCCAGTAGACCACATACACATCCACAACCAGCACTGCTCCCAGTAGACCGCATACACATCCACAACCAGCACTGCTCCCAGTAGACCACATACACATCCACAACCAGCACTGCTCCCAGTAGACCACATACACATCCACAACCAGCACTGCTCCCAGTAGACCGCATACACATCCACAACCAGCACTGCTCCCAGTAGACCGCATACACATCCACAACCAGCACTGCTCCCAGTAGACCACATACACATCCACAACCAGCACTGCTCCCAGTAGACCGCATACACATCCACAACCAGCACTGCTCCCAGTAGACCGCATACACATCCACAACCAGCACTGCTCCCAGTAGACCGCATACACATCCACAACCAGCACTGCTCCCAGTAGACCACATACACATCCACAACCAGCACTGCTCCCAGTAGACCACATACACATTCACAACCAGCACTGCTCCCAGTAAACCACATACACATTCACAACCAGCACTGCTCCCAGTAAACCACATACACATTCACAACCAGCACTGCTCCCAGTAGACCACATACACATTCACAACCAGCACTGCTCCCAGTAAACCACATACACATCCACAACCAGCACTGCTCCCAGTAGACCACATACACATTCACAACCACCACTGCTCCCAGTAGACCACATACACATCCACAACCAGCACTGCTCCCAGTAGACCACATACACATTCACAACCAGCACTGCTCCCAGTAGACCACATACACATTCACAACCAGCACTGCTCCCAGTAGACCACATACACACTCACAACAAACTCACCGGACATAAGTGCAATAAGGACTCATATACAATTATATCATCTGCTCAAATTATAGTAACTGGACAATTATTTATTGATATGCTGGACATATTTTTGTCTTTACTTTTCTATTATGTATACATTATTTTATTTTATTTGTATTAATACTGTTTTTTAAATTCTATCCTTCTGTTTATTGCACTATCCACTTTGCTGCTGTAACGTGTGAATTTCTCCACTGTGGGATCAATAAAGGAATATCTTATCTTATCTTATCTTATCTTATCTTATATCTTAAATGTAGCAACGGTCTGTTACACATAGCAACGGTCTGTTAAACGTAGAAACGGTCTGTTAAACATAGGAACGGTCTGTTATACGTAGCAACGGTCTGTTAAACATAGCAACGGTC
>CAMQGK010000154.1:935000-1007500 GCA_947000775.1 Pterois miles | reverse complement strand
ACCTCGGTTTTAATTGGCTGTCAAAAATACCCGGCTCATCCTTCAGTTCCACCTCGGAGCGGGAACCCATGGGATGAAGGCGCCTGGCGCCCGCGGTGGAGGGCTGAGCGTGGGCCTCGCCGCGGCCGTGCGACCTCCACTTTACTGCAGCACAAACTCTGGCTGTGTGTGTGTTAGTGTGGGCTGCTTCACCATCTTTATGTAAAACCTATGTGGGAGGGGAGCACATTGCAGAGTAGGGCTTCAGAAATGTGATCCAAGTGAGAGGCAGGCTGCTGTTTCCACTGTGAGAAAATGTTCACAATATGGTCATATTGTTCTATTTAATGGCTCAGACTGAAAAAAAGACGAGAGAACAGACGCCGAGCTGTGCTCCTGTTACGTCTGGTTTGTCCTCAGCTGCTGCTGCAGCTCTGGAGAGGAGAAAATTAGTTCATTTCCTCGCCTTTTTTTAGCAGCTGTACAGCACCAGAAGCTCCAGCAGGTGGCAAAGCACTCACCTCTCCCTCTCAGCCAATCAGAGCCAGCAGAGCCAGGGGTGGGCGGGCCATAGGAAAAAGAGAGGGAGAGCCACAGAGCTGAGATAAAAGTAGAAAGAAGAACAGCAGACTCACGACTCAGAGGACAGAAAGTAAAGTGTGAAGAGGAGAAACAACAGGTCTGCAGAGAGGAAGAGGAGGAGTGGAGGAGGAAGAAGAAGAAAAGACTTGTTCTTTGTGTTTTTCTGTCACGGTTCAAACTTCCTGGATCTGAGCGTGTGCTGTGGGAGAAAGAGGAGGTCTGTTCAGAGAGCATGAGGAGGAAGGAGGCTTCAGGCTGGGAGGGTTAGGAGAAGGAAGGAAGGAAGCCAGTTGAGAGAAAAGTACCCCCCTCCTCCTCCTCCACCTCCTCCTCCTCCTTCTCCTCCTTCCTAACTCGGCTGTAGCGGTTGTGTTGTTTTGCCGCTGCTTCCTGGTGTAAACTGAAGCGGTACTTCCTGTGTCGGCTGCTGCTCTCAGACTGAGTGGAAGTGAAGCTGTCAGAATGGCTGACGGCTGCTCGGCACTGACCTCAGACCAGCTGTGAGAGGAGCAGCAGCAGCAGTCATGGATCAGCAGCCTGAGGAGGAGCAGCTCAACACCTCCTCCCTGCATGATGGAGCAGAGGGGCCCTTCACCTCCACCTCTGTGGCCTCCTCCTCCTCGTCCTCCGCCGCCTCGTCCTCCACGGCCTCCAACACCGAGCTGCCCTCGGCGACCCCGGCCCCCCGCTGCCACCACACCAGCAGGACCTTCACCGGCCTGAGGATCTTCTGCAGGAGGTGAGTGTCTCCGTCAGCTGACCCGGGGTCAGATCAGCTGCTGCACACCTCCACCTTTTAGTTAGAGTCACATCAACACCTCAGATCCAGGTAAACCTCTTCTTCTGGTGTCTCTAACGTCACATGTGGTGTTGGTGTCGTTTCTATCAGCTCTTCAGAACGAGGTCTTTCTTCTGGAGGACAGTGAAGAATCAAGATGCTGTTGTGTAGCTCGTACATTGTCCTTGTGGTTTGCAGCAGTGATTTGTTTGTTAGGTATTTCTATGTGCTAGTGCTGCTTTTCTTTGTCTCAAGTTTTAGTGAATTGAATCTTTCTTTCTGAAGATAAGATAAGATGAATCTTTATTAATCCCCGAAGGGAAATTCAGAGTCTAGTTTCAGGATCCTGTGATGAGCGTATTTCACTGTATGCACCCAGAAAATAATCTGCAAAATAATATTCAGTAATAATAAATAATAATTCAATAATTCATCAAAAGTAATCATTAGTCGCAACCCTACTACCAAACCATCCATCCACCCACCATTTATCTCATTAGGGGTCGCGGGGGTCTGGAGCCGATCCCACCTGGCGTTGGGTGAAGGTGGGTTCACCTGGACTGGACGCCAGTCCATCACAGGACACATAGAGACAGACACATCTCATTCACATCTACAGGACATTTAGAGTCATCAGTTAACCTGCATATCTTTGCACTGAGGGAGGAAACTGGAGCACCCGGAGAAAACCCAGGCTAATATGGGGAGGACATGCAAACACAGAAGCTGGATTTGAACCTGCAGCCCTCTTGCTGTGAGGCCACAGTGCTAACGCCTACTAAACTCATTCATATTTAGTCTGGTTTTACATTTGATAACATGGAGCTCAAACAAGTAAACATGACAAAAGTTTGATGGTTTGGTTTCTTGTTCTAATGTCTCAGAAAACTGAATATATTTCACTTTTGGACTTTTGAAGGTGTCACTTTGGCCCTTTTTCACTAATTCCTGATGTTTTATCCACAAAATGACTGATAACGTGAGTAATCACTAGTCACGGCCCCACTACCAAACTCCATTCATATTTTGTATGTTTTTGCATTTGAACCTTTTAAAGCAGTGATAATATGGAGCACATACAGATGTTGTCAGCAGGAGTTTTACCTTGAAATCAAACAGCTGGAACTCAACACTGAACTAAACATTAGAGGTAAATTGAGGTCGGCAGTAGCTCAGTCCGTAAGGACTTGGGTTAGGACGCGGAGGACGCCGGTTCAAGTCCCCCATGGACCAAGACCAACTGGTTGCTGGAGAGGTGCCAGTTTACCTCTTGGGCACTGCCGAGGTGCCCCTGAGCAAGGCACCAAACCCCCAACTGCTCTGGGCGCTTGTCTGCAGCCCCCTCACTCTGACATCTCTCCATTGACGCATGTATATGTACTGTGTGAACAACAGAGTGTAAAACTGAATTTCCCCACTGTGGGACTAATGAAGGAATATCTTCTTCTTCTTCTTCTTAAACTGATTACCCTATTTTTTTGGTGCACCGGATTATAAGGCGCATTAAACGAAACAAAACAGTCAGATAAGTCAAACTTTATTCAGTTCAGTTAATAACTCAACAACTCAACATTTTTCAGCTGTAACACACAAAATATAAAACAATACTCTCAGTTTTCTGCATGTTCTCCCCGTGTAAGCGTGGGTTTTCTCCGGGTACTCCGGCTTCCTCCCACCATCCAAAGACATGCTGTTTAGGTTAATTGATGACTCTAAATTGCCCGTAGGTGTGGATGTGAGCGTGAATGGTTGTCTGTCTATATGTTGTCTGTCTCTATGTGTCCTGTGATGGACTGGAGACCTGTCCAGGTGAACCTGCCTTCGCCCAATGCCAGCTGGGATCAGCTCCAGCCCCCCCGCGACCCCTAACGGGATAAGCGGTTGACGATGGATGGATGGATGGACTCTCAGTTTTCAGTTCATTCCTCGTCCACCAATCCATCAAATCCTTCATCATCAGTGTCTGAGTTAAGCAGTGGGCGATTTTAAGTGAGCTTTATCCTGCGAAAAATACAGTAATCAATTTGGCCGATCGGGGTGCCGATCAGTACTGGTGGAACTGGGCTCTGATGGCTGACTCCAGTTTCTTCGTGGCTTTATATTCCATTGGATATCACATTTTGGGGTTTCGGACGTTGAAGACGTCACGTTGTTGTTCTGAGGAGTTTTCATGAGCATGTGTTGAAGTGTTGAAGCGTAACCCAAAGTCTGTTCATATTTCTGCAGTTTAATCCTCTCAATCAGACAGTGATCTCCTCCACAGAGCTTACTGCAGATTAACTTCTAACAAACCATTAGTTGCAGCCTTTCTACCAAATTCCATTCACCATTTGTCTGTTTTTACATTTGATAACGTGGAACTCAATCAAGCAAATGTGACTGATGGTTTCAGCTTCTTCTTGCAATACACAAAATGATAGAGATGATTGATAATGTTAGTGATCACTAGTCACAGCCCTACTATGTAAATTTCCCCACTGTGGGACTAATAAAGGAATATCTTATCTTAGGAATATCTCTTACTACCAAACTGCTGAACATTTGATGGTTTCAGCTTCTCAAATTATCGGGTTTTCTTGTTTTTATGTTCCATTAAATCAAATATTTTGGGGTTTTAGACTGCAGCCTGCTTATGGCAAGACACATAGGACACATAGGACATATTGGACACATAGGACACATTGGACAAATAGGACATATAGGACACATTGGACATACTGGACATGTAGGACACATTGGACATATAGGACACATAGGACACATTGGACATATAGGACACATTGGACACATAGGACACATTGGACATATAGGACACATTGGACATACTTGACATATAGGACACATAGGACACACAGGACTAGAAGAAAGATCGATATACACTTTTCAACCTGTAACTCTCATCTGTCCTCTATGTACATCACCACAACCTGAGTTGGATGTAAGATCACTATATGTACAGTATACCATATGTGTCTCTATGTACAGTAACCATATGTGTCTCTATGTACAGTGTACCGTATGTGTCTCTATGTACAGTATACCGTATGTGTCTCTATGTACAGTGTACCGTATGTGTCTCTATGTACAGTATACCATATGTGTCTCTATGTAGAGTATACCGTATGTGTCTCTATGTACAGTGTACCGTATGTGTCTCTATGTACAGTATACCATATGTGTCTCTATGTAGAGTATACCGTATGTGTCTCTATGTACAGTGTACCGTATGTGTCTCTATGTAGAGTATACCGTATGTGTCTCTATGTACAGTGTACCGTATGTGTCTCTATGTACAGTGTACCGTATGTGTCTCTATGTACAGTATACCGTATGTGTCTCTATGTACAGTATACCGTATGTGTCTCTATGTACAGTGTACCGTATGTGTCTCTATGTAGAGTATACCGAATGTGTCTCTATGTAGAGTATACCGAATGTGTCTCTATGTACATTATACCGTATGTGTCTCTATGTAGAGTATACCGTATGTGTCTCTATGTAGAGTATACCGTATGTGTCTCTATATAGAGTATACCGTATGTGTCTCTATGTAGAGTATACCGTATGTGTCTCTGGCAGACTTTATGGTTTCTTGGCCATTTCTCAGAGAACATGAATGATAACACAGCAGCTTTTTTCCTCTCATGGTTCGTGGCTGGATGAAGCTATTTATTGTCAAACAACTGTGTTTACTCTTTTTAAATCATAGTGACAACAGAAACTTCCCAGATGACCCTGATCAATAGTTTCTGGTGATTCTGGCCTGATAACGTGCTCACTAGCTGACACAGAAAGGTGTGAACGGCAGCTACAGGTAACCATCCTCACCTGTGGCCTGTCTGCTGTAATCAATGAGTCTCTAAAGCTCTCTGAGTTTCTGTCCTCCCGACAGACCCTCACTTCTTTCATCCAGAGCTGCTGACGGTTCTGGATTCGGAGTCATGGCGAAAGCAAAGAGCTGTCAGAGGATCTACGGGAAAGGAAACTGACCTGTATGAAACAGGACAGATATAAAAAGATATCCAAGGAGCTGAGAACGCCAATCAGCAGTGATCAACTCTGATGAAGAAGAGGAAAGTGAGATTCTGTTGAAACCAGACCACAGTCAGGTTTCGTCGTGTTAGGGATGCAAAGAAAAACCCACAAAGAACTTCAGCTGAAATACAGGACTCAATGTGATGTGGCTGTTTCAGGATCCACAATATGGAGGCAGCTGAAGAAAACTGGGCTGCTCGGTGGAGTCGCCAGAAGAAAGCCGTCACTACGCAAACGCCACAAAGCATCCGGCTCACAATACGCCAAACAGCCCAGAGACCAGCCTCAAAACTCTGGAACAAAGTCATCTGGAGGGATGAGACCAAACAACCATCAACGCTGCATCTGGAGAGGAGTCGACAACGATGCTGAGCGAACGGCGTTCCCACTGGGAAACACGGAGGCCGATGATGAGCGAACGGCGTTCCCACTGGGAAACACGGAGGCCGATGACAAACGAACGGCGTTCCCACTGGGAAACACGGAGGCCGATGATGAGCGAACGGCGTTCCCACTGGGAAACACGGAGGCCGATGACGAACGAACGGCGTTCCCACTGGGAAACACGGAGGCCGATGACGAGCGAACGGCGTTCCCACTGGGAAACACGGAGGCCGAGTCCAGCTGTCATCGGTTCCAGCAGAATAAAGTGGAGGTTCTGGAGAGGCCGTCTCAGTCCCCTGACCTCAGGATCACTGAGCCTCTCTGGGCAGATCTCAGACCAGCAGTTCATGCAGGACGGTCCAACAATCTACAGGAACTGGAGGCCAAGAAGCCCAGAAGAACGGGCTGCTTTACCATCAGAGGAGATACAGGACCTGATCCACAACGACCACCAGAGACTTCAAGCTGTCACTGATGTTAAAGGAGCAGTACGAGGTGTTAAGACCTGGGGATGGAAACTATTGATCAGGGTCATCTGGGAAGTTTCTGTTCTCGTTATGATTTAAAAAGAGTAAACACAGCTGTTTGACAATAAACGGCTTCACCAGCTACGAACCATGAGAGGAAAAAAGGTTTTGTGTTATCATCCATGTTCTCTGGAAAATGACCAAGAAACCATAAAGTCTGCCAGAGTATGGAAACTATGAGCACAGCTGTATGTACAGTATATGTACAATATATGTCCAGTATGTGTATATGTCCAGCATACAGTACATGTCCAGTATACAGTACATGTGTCCTGTACGTATAAACTCTGTGTTCACACAGAGACTCGGGACCGAGTCCTCTCTGAGTGTCTGAGCTCATGTTTCCAGCAGGACGTCAAACTGAGCTGCACTCTGACTTCCTGTCTGATGTCTGAGTAATCCATCAGTGTGAGGGTTAGTCAGTGCTGCTGAGCCAGGACACCCTGTTACCACCCAGTACCCCCACTGTAGTACTCACTGTAGTACCCTGTGAACACCAAGTACACTTACTGTAGTACTCTACTGACTGTAGTAGTCTACTCAGCTAGTTTGAGCTATGTGTACTTTAAAGTAGTATTTCCTTTTCCTGCTTCTTTTATTTGTCCTCCACTACATCTCAGAGTAGATGTTGTACTTTTACTGCTGTATACTGTATTTATCTGACAGCTGTAGTTACTGGACAGATTAAATAATCTGATCGTCGTATTAAAAATGATGCGTTTTTAGATTAAACTGTCCCAGAAGTAAATAAATCAATTAGAAATGTTACTCACATGTTAATGCACCAGTTATCATATATAATATAATATAGTATAATAACAGTGACAGGGCTCTGCTGAGTACTTCTGGCATGTAGAAGCAGGTTTTTATATAGTTCATTTTGATTTGTGTTATTTTGCCTCTGTAACATGTCATCTTTCAGACTAGAGGAAGGAAAACATTTAGTTGACTACTTTGTGTATTTATATCTGTTGATTTCTCCTCCGTTACCACCAGATAAACCTCATTTACATGTTTAACATAAGATCTGAGAAAACTACTAGAGAATATAACGGTCTCAATGTCGGTAATCAGCTGAGGAAGTTTCATGATGAAGTTTTGACTCTGTTCACCTCTAGTGTAGGGTTTACTGGTATCACAGTATTTCTACACATTGTACTGCTATTTCTACTTCAGTAAAAGATCTTCACCCACTACAGATCCTTTCAGGTACTACACTATAAAAGGCTGAAACGCTGCAGTGTGGGATCAGAAATCTGCTCCGCTGTGAATATAAAGGAAACAAGTGCAAATTCAGTCCAGTCAGGTGGTTGGTTTAATCTCCACGGTCCTCTAATTAGAGCTGCTATTAACGAGCTGCAGAGCAATTCATTAAAGGCGTCATCTCTGGGGCCTGATGGGAATATTTCACTCCAGAGGAGAGAATTCAATCTGTAGATGTCAAAGGACGGAGGAGGAGGAGGAGGAGGAGGAGGAGGAGGAGGAGGAGGAGGAGGAGGAGGAGGAGGACTCAGCTCCTCCTCAGTCGAGGCCTTTAAAGGAGAACACTTCATTTTATTTTCTGCTGCTGTTACGTTTAACTGATACTTTGAAGTAAAAGTATGAGTTCCACACTGTGAAAATACTCCAGTGCGAGTAAAAGTCCTCCATTGAAAATCTTTCTTAAACTCAGCTGATGTTGGCGTCCCCCGTGGACAGCAGCGGTAGTGTTTCACAGCACCAGACTACAGCATGGTCTGATGGTCTGCTCCTGCTCAGTCCTGGTTCTGGTTCTCCTGTGCCTCCTTTCCATCCAACGGGTCCAGTAACACATCCTGGGTCTCCAGCAGAGGAGGAAGAGGAGCTGCTGTTGCCGGGCGCGGTGAAGCCAGATCTGGGTCGCTGGTCACCGTTACAGGTCCCGCTGGAGTCTGAGCTGAAGGAGGTTCTGGTGAATCTGAAGCAGACCTGCTGGCACCGACGACCACATTACGAATAACTGAATAGTGTTCTCTGTGATGGTCTAGTTTACTGATGAAGGTCAAACAGAGGCTTCAGGATGAAACTGAGACTGCCTCAGAGCCACCGACCAGCTACTGTAGAGTCCTGATCCAGTCACTGTGTTTAATCAGCCGAAGCCTCACGGTGACGAACACACCGGATCATTGTGTTATATGTGCAACCTCAGGCTGCACTTAAAAACTAAATATGACAAATACATAGATTTTTGTGATTTTTTTTGTTTGTTTATTATGAAATAATAAATCATGCACCAATAACTTGGTAGTAAATCTTCAAAATAAATAAATAATATTAATTAATATTAAATAATAAATCCTCATAATTGATGTGTGAACCTTTTTAATGCAGCAACAGATGAATCAAACTTCAGAGGAATTAAAATTCCAGTATATAATGTATATTATATATAACCATAAAGTTGAATTTAATAGATCAGCTCCATTGTCACAGATGTCTGATGCAGCTATTAGACTCGGTATCGGATCGATATCAGATCCAGTATCGGTTTTAGTGCAGGACTTTTACTAGAAATGGAGTATTTTTATACTGGAGTCAGTTATTACTTTAAATGATATGACTCCATCTTCCATGATGGCTGCATGGAAATGGTGAGATTATTCCTTTAATCACAGAGGCGGGGCCTGTGCTGTAGGATGATGTGAGTGATTAGTGATTATTGGTCAGTTCCCTCTCTAACCGGATTAGACCTGACAGACAGCTTCGGTCTCAGCTGGGAGACATCCCAACACTGATGGATGGACGGTGATGAAATGTGGGTCATGGGCGGCAGAGGGGCAGAGCAGCTCGTCCGCCAATCAAAAGGTCGGTGGTTCGATCCCCGGCTGCTCCGGTCACATGTCGATGTGTCCTTGAGCAAGACACTGAGCAAAGGCAGAACCATCAGTGTGTGAAAGAGCTGAGTGATTACTTAGACCAGATCCTGATGGGCGAAGTCGGCGCCTCAGCAGCCTCCGATATCCCTGATCAGGGGATGAATGAATGTGAATGGGTGAATGAGACATGTGGTGTATAAATGCAGGTCCATTTACCATTCATGTTCCCCTCAGGATGAACCATAATAACTTTGGTGATCCTCCAACTTTTCATCTTGCATAAGGTTGATATTTATGTCCAATACTTTGGTTTATGTCTCTGCTTCACATCAGTGGTGGCAAGCAGGGGGCGACTCCTCCGGTCTGAGCAGTGAAACCAGAGTCTTAAACCTGCATCCGGTCTACAGCCAGCAGGGGGCGACTCCTCCGGTCTGAGCAGTGAAACCAGAGTCTTAAACCTGCATCCGGTCTACAGCCAGCAGGGGGCTCCCCGCTGAGCAGGAAACCGAGCACCCTCCGTCACACCACAGGGGCGCCCCCGGTCTGCAGAACCAGGCCCGCTCCTTCCCCCAGGGGGCGCCCTCCGTCTAGCAGACCGCCCGCTCCGTCCAGCCAGCAGGGCCCCCCCCGCGACTCCTCCGGTCTGAGCAGTGAAACCAGAGTCTTAAACCTGCATCCGGTCTACAGCCAGCAGGGGGCGACTCCTCCGGTCTGAGCAGTGAAACCAGAGTCTTAAACCTGCATCCGGTCTACAGCCAGCAGGGGGCGACTCCTCCGGTTCTATGGAGGTCTCTAGAAAATGATCCTCCTGATTATATTTAACATGGTAAACATCAGTTTCTGGTCTCAATCACTAGTTTCTAGTCTTCTTCATTACAGCAGGATGTTCATTTAGAATCAGATAGACCATAAAGCAGGGGATGCTTTAGGGCGGGGCTACCCGGTGATTGACAGGTCGCTACCACGGCGTTGTCCAGTCTGGGAGTTGTCCGTGTTTTCATCTTAGACCTTTAATTCTTTCACAGTGAGTTTTCACTTCGTGAAAGCTAATTATAACATTTTGATCGTCTAAAAATGTCTTATTCAGCGTTCAGCTGTTCTCAGCTCTGAGGCAAGACAGCGACGGGCAAAAACCATTATATATATATATATATATATATATATATATATATATATATATATATATATCTCCAGGGGGAGTGTATAAGTGTTTATAACATGACATTAGTATCTGATGTCCATCTTCAGGCTCTATTATGTCTCATCAGTTGTTGCAGTAATTTTGGGGTTGATACCATTTGTTAGTAGTTATTTAGTAGTAGCAGTAGTAGTAGTAGTAGTAGCAGTAGTAGTCTCTAGTTTGTGGCTGTAAAGTCTCATGAGGCTGTGATTATCCTAGCGGTTACACAGTTATACTGACTGGGACTATCAGAAAGTGGGCATGTCTGTAAAGGGGAGACTGGTGGGGACCCAGAGAACCCATTTACATCCACACATCTGGAGGTCAGAGGTCAACGGACCCCTCTGAAGATGGACATGCCAGTTTTTCCTTGTTTAAATTTAGCCCAGGTTTGAAGCGTTATTAACCTTGTCCCCAACATGTTAGCATGACACGGTTGGTGGATTCTTCAGCTTCTCTGATTTCTTATGGTATCTGATCTCTGTAGCTTCGCTCTGGTCCTAAAACTGAACCTGACAGAGTCTCTGGACGACAGTGAAGTCGGCCGGGCCGACCCAGCGGGTCTCTTAGGGTTCAACCGGTATTTCTAGTGTTTGTGGACCCAGGGATTACACAGACCCATTTCCTGAGCTATCTTTGTCACTCACTGGCCCTGCTCCTATAAATAGTCTGGTCCAGGAGGGACTCACAGGGAGGAGGAGGAGGAGAAAGAAGAGGGAGAGGAGGAGGAGAAAAAAGAGGAGGAGGAGAAGGGCTGAAAGAAGAAGAGGAGGAGGTGGTCCAGAAGAAAGAGAAGAGGAAGTAAGAGGGTCAGAAGGAGGAAGACAAAGATGAAGAGCAGGAGAGCAAGAGGAGGAATAGCTGGAAGAATAAGAGGAGTACAGTGTCTATAACGAGGAGGACGAGGAGGAGGGCCGTAAGAAGGAGAAGAAGAGCAAGAATAGTTGGAGGACCAGGTGGACAAGAGGAAGAAAGAGGAAGAGGAGCAACTGGAGGAGAATGAGGAGCTAGAAGAGGAAGATGAGGAGACTGAGGAGAGTGAGACGAAGAAGGAACAGGAGGATAAGGAGGAGGAGGAACAACAGGGGAAGGAGGGTGAGATGAGGTGGAGGAGAACAGGGTCCAGAGGAAGGAGGAAGATGATGAGGAAGGAAGGAAAGAACAAAGGTCAAAGGTCACAACAGATGTCAACAGGAAATGTTGTCATCTTCATCACTGCTGGTGACAGTTCAGGATGTGACCACTAGATGGCAGCACAGCAGCGCCAGCGTCTCCTTCCTGTTCATCCCTGTGTTTAACAGGCCGTTAATGGTGTAGTACTTATAAGTACGTAGTAGTAGTAGTAGTAGTAGTAGTAGTTGTAGTAGCAGGGGAGCCATCCTGATCAGATGTATGAACCACTGACTGACTGATTCTAATTAGTTTATTTGTCTTCTGGCTCAGAAAGCTGATATCTCACCGTCACCTGGTCCAGGATCAGTTTTCCTCGCCATTAAAGTGGAGCAGCAGCAGAACCAGATTAACCCTCTATGGGACCCTGGGATCTGTGGGACCCTGGGATCTGTGGGATCCCTGGGATCTGTGGGACCCTGGGATCCATGGGACCCTGGGATCCATAGGACCCTGGGATCTGTGGGACCCTGGGATCTGTGGGACCCTGGGATCTATAGGATCCTGGGATCTGTGGGACCCTGGGATCCATAGGATCCTGGGATCTGTGGGACCCTGGGGGACCCTGGGATCTATAGGACCCTGGGATCTATAGGACCCTGGGATCTGTGGGACCCTGGGATCTGTGGGACCCTGGGATCTATAGGACCCTGGGATCTGTGGGACCCTGGGATCTATAGGACCCTGGGATCAGGCCCTGGGATCCATTGGATCTATAGGACCCTGGATCCCTGGTTTCTCCCACATTCTGTGCATTGATTAGTTATGTGATGTCACTTTTAGCTCGGATTAGGAGGATGTCATTAAGTTTAATATAAGTGAATAATAGACAACTTATTACCACGTGGTGAACCTGGAGTCTTGAGGCCCACTGAGGACGTGGGTCCCTGGACACGGGCGGATTATGAGACAATATTGTTTTACTTCTAGCTGTTTGGCCTCTGTGGTAGCTGGTTTGTATCTTTGTGGTTGTTGTGAGTCTCTTTGCAGTCGTTTTGTCTGTTTTAGTTGTTTTGTGTCTCATTTGTAGTCATTTTGTTTCTCTTTGTAGTTTATTTGTGTGTCTTCCTGGTTGGTACGTTTCTGTTTGAAAGACACTTAGTGGGTGAAGACCGTGGGGGGCCCTGATCCTTTGGGCCCCTGGTCCTGGTTCGACAGGCCCGTTCAGTAACCAGGGCAGGTGTTGGGCCACCGGGCCTCTCTGGTAATCTCACCGCGCTGCAACTGGATGCCGGCATTATTTAAGGGGAATCCAATATGGAGGAATCAATGAAGTATTTAAGGGATCACACAGGAGCGTGTTGGCAGGTTTCACTGAGACCTAGTATCTAAGACCTCGTATCTGAGACCTCGTATCTGAGACCTCGTATCTGAGACCTCAGTATCTGAGACCTAGTATCTGAGACCTAGTATCTGAGACCTCGTATCTGAGACCAAGTATCTGAGACCAAGTATCTGAGACCTCGAATCTGAGACCTCGAATCTGAGACCTCGAATCTGAGACCTAGTATCTGAGACCTAGTATCTGAGACCTCGTATCTGAGACCTCGTATCTGAGACCTAGTATCTGAGACCTCGTATCTGAGACCTAGTATCTGAGACCTCGTATCTGAGACCTAGTATCTGAGACCTCGTATCTGAGACCTCGTATCTGAGACCTCGTATCTGAGACCTCGTATCTGAGACCAAGTATCTGAGACCCGACACCCACACCACAGCCCACAGCCCGTATCTGAGACCTCGTATCTGAGACCTCGTATCTGAGACCTAGTATCTGAGACCTCGTATCTGAGACCTCGTATCTGAGACCTCGTATCTGAGACCTAGTATCTGAGACCAAGTATCTGAGACCTCGTATCTGAGACCTAGTATCTGAGACCTCGTATCTGAGACCTCGTATCTGAGACCTCGTATCTGAGACCTCGTATCTGAGACCTCGTATCTGAGACCTAGTATCTGAGACCTCGTATCTGAGACCTCGTATCTGAGACCTAGTATCTGAGACCTCGTATCTGAGACCTCGTATCTGAGACCTCGTATCTGAGACCTAGTATCTGAGACCTCGTATCTGAGACCTAGTATCTGAGACCTAGTATCTGAGACCTAGTATCTGAGACCTCGTATTGAGCCCCCTCTCTGTAATCTCCCCCTCACTGATGCGGATTTTTAGAATAATATTTTGATTTCTGAAAGTATCTGAGACCTAGTATCTGAGACCTAGTATCTGAGACCTAGTATCTGAGACCTAGTATCTGAGACCTAGTATCTGAGACCTCGTATCTGAGACCTAGTATCTGAGACCTAGTATCTGAGACCTCGTATCTGAGACCTCGTATCTGAGACCTAGTATCTGAGACCTCGTATCTGAGACCTCGTATCTGAGACCTAGTATCTGAGACCTCGTATCTGAGACCTCGTATCTGAGACCTCGTATCTGAGACCTCGTATCTGAGACCTCGTATCTGAGACCTAGTATCTGAGACCTCGTATCTGATACCTCGTATCTGAGACCTCGTATCTGAGACCTAGTATCTGAGACCTCGTATCTGAGACCTAGTATCTGAGACCTAGTATCTGAGACCTCGTATCTGAGACCTCGTATCTGAGACCTCGTATCTGAGACCAAGTATCTGAGACCTCGTATCTGAGACCTCGTATCTGAGACCTCGTATCTGAGACCTCGTATCTGAGACCTCGTATCTGAGACCTAGTATCTGAGACCTCGTATCTGAGACCTCGTATCTGAGACCTAGTATCTGATACCTCGTATCTGAGACCTCGTATCTGAGACCTCGTATCTGAGACCTCGTATCTGAGACCTCGTATCTGAGACCTCGTATCTGAGACCTCGAATCTGAGACCTAGTATCTGAGACCTAGTATCTGAGACCTAGTATCTGAGACCTCGTATCTGAGACCTCGAATCTGAGACCTCGTATCTGAGACCTCGTATCTGAGACCTCGTATCTGAGACCTAGTATCTGAGACCTCGTATCTGAGACCTCGTATCTGAGACCTCGTATCTGAGACCTAGTATCTGAGACCTCGTATCTGAGACCTAGTATCTGAGACCTCGTATCTGAGACCTCGTATCTGAGACCTCGTATCTGAGACCTCGTATCTGATACCTCGTATCTGATACCTCGTATCTGAGACCTCGTATCTGATACCTAGTATCTGATACCTAGTATCTGATACCTCGTATCTGAGACCTAGTATCTGATACCTAGTATCTGATACCTCGTATCTGAGACCTCGTATCTGAGACCTAGTATCTGAGACCTCGTATCTGAGACCTCGTATCTGAGACCTAGTATCTGATACCTCGTATCTGATACCTCGTATCTGAGACCTAGTATCTGAGACCTAGTATCTGATACCTAGTATCTGATACCTAGTATCTGATACCTCGTATCTGATACCTCGTATCTGATACCTCGTATCTGAGACCTCGTATCTGATACCTCGTATCTGATACCTCGTATCTGAGACCTAGTATCTGATACCTCGTATCTGAGACCTCGTATCTGAGACCTAGTATCTGATACCTCGTATCTGAGACCTCGTATCTGAGACCTCGTATCTGAGACCTAGTATCTGAGACCTCGTATCTGAGACCTAGTATCTGAGACCTCGTATCTGAGACCTAGTATCTGATACCTCGTATCTGATACCTCGTATCTGAGACCTCGTATCTGAGACCTAGTATCTGAGACCTCGTATCTGAGACCTCGTATCTGAGACCTAGTATCGGAGACCTAGTATCTGAGAGCTCGTATCTGAGACGTCTCTTCATTTATTTCCCTCCGGGGATTAATGAAGGTTCATCTGATCTTATCTCTTATCTTATGTTGGTTATAATTTAAGACCTCTGATCGGATACTTCATGAAACAATAAAAGAAAACCCTGTTTATTAATAATCCAGTTCCTCCTTCGTCCATTCGTCAGTCGCAGGGCTCTAATTTCAGCAACAACAAAACAAAGTACAGCATGTCGTCCCTCGTGAATGATGCAAGCAGCCCCGCGGCCAATCAGTGACAAGAAAGTACATTTACTCGAGTACTGCAGTCAAATACAGTTTTATGGTCCTTCAACTTTCCATTTTCTACTTTTCTTGATTTTTGTTACTTTGAAGTTTCTGAAACATGACACAACATAACTTTTATAATATTTTTTTACATTTTATTTAACAGTATTTGTTTTTGTAAAATGTTTTTTTTTTATGTAAAACTTTAATCTGCAAGTAACTACAGCTGTCAGATAAATGTAGTGCTGTAAAATATATACGGAGATGTAGTGGAGTAGAAATAGAAAGCAACATACAATAGAAATACTACAAGTACATGAATACAGAAGTACTGTGTGTCCTTGGTTAGTGTGTGTGCGGTGGAGCTGGTTTTAGCCTGAGCAGGTCAGTGATGTCACACGGCGGCGATCCAACCAGGACAGGAGACGCTGATCTTTTGAGCCTCTTGCAGGTAATCTGTCACCTCGTTTAAAAGTACCGGTGAGGGAGTGGCGCTGTCCAAAACCACAGAAGAAGAACGCAGTGAAATGCCTTTTAAAGGGGCGCCGTGTTTGTTCCTCCTCCTCCTGTCTATGATGTCATCACTATGACATCATCAGGGTGGAGACTACAGACATCTACAGGCTGCATTACAAGGGACACAATCCAGGTGCATTATGGGAACTGTATGAATCTATACACACATACAATGGTGTGAAGTTGTTGACGTCATTGCTCAGCAGGTTTCTTCTCATTTTAACTGCTGTTAACCAATCAGGCTCCAGTCTGAACACCATCGATACATGTCAAGGCTTTTATTTTACTATATAACCACCATATTTATCTGTGGAAGTGTCGTCCAGAAAGAGCGCGGCAACAAACAACACTTTCTATTATTGAAAATCCTGTCAGAAGTTCTGAGAGCCCAAGATGTCATAATTAATTTAATATAAATTACAGAAAAGCAGAAGCAAATTATTACATTAAAGAGGCTGAATCAGAATCAAAACCAGTACGTACCAAGAATTTGACTCGCTTGTACAGGTACAGGTAGGGACAAGGACAACAAAGCTAGACAGATATAATAACATATTTTAAAAATATACAACTATTTCATGCTAATAATAATAATTAATGTATTTATTGCTATTATTATTATTATCATTATTATTACCTAGCTGGTCATTGATGCACTGCAATGACCAATAAAATAAGAAATAAAATGTACGTGTTTATATACAAGTCAAGTGTTTTTAACAATACAAATAGTGCAAAAAATGTATACATGAATTATGTGTGTGTAGACTATGTATTTTATATATATATATATATATAAAATATCTCAGTGGATTAATTGATCATGAAAATAATCTTTGAATGATTCGATGAGGTCTTCCTGGTTGATAACAGGTTTGCTGTTTGATTATTTATTTTCATCCTGATCTTAAAAGCATTGACAGAAATAATAAATCATGTGTGACGCTGAAGGAGACGTGGGTCTGGTTGCCATGTGCCTCTCTCCATAGCAACCACCAGGATTAAGCTCCTCGCTAATTAGTCCCGTTATCAACACGCGGCTCATTGAGTTAAACTGCTGTGGTGCAACATCAGGAACATCATGTTGGAACATTAACATGCAGCCTCTCTTCCTGTCCTCTGATTTCTGGTCTAACTCGATCCATAATGCAGCAGCGCCGGAGCCTTGAAGTGCTAATGAAGGAATATTCTGGGATGCTGCAGTGGCCCGGCGGCTCCATTCATCTCCAGTCAACTTGCACTGTGGTGAACCATTACAAAAGGACTGTGGAGGAGCTGGTCCCGGGTCAGCTCTGTAGATGAGTCCGTCCCGGGTCAGCTCTGTAGATGAGACAGTCCCGGGTCAGGACTGTAGATGAGTCGGTCTCTAGTCAGGACTGTAGATGAGTCGGTCTCTAGTCAGGACTGTAGATGAGTCAGTCCCTGGTCAGGACTGTAGATGAGTCGGTCCTGGGTCAGGACTGTAGATGAGTCGGTCTCTAGTCAGGACTGTAGATGAGTCGGTCTCTAGTCAGGACTGTAGATGAGTCAGTCCCTGGTCAGGACTGTAGATGAGTCGGTCCTGGGTCAGGACTGTAGATGAGTCGGTCTCTAGTCAGGACTGTAGATGAGTCGGTCTCTAGTCAGGACTGTAGATGAGCTGGTCCCTGGTCAGGACAGTAGATGAGTCAGTCCCGGGTCAGCTCTGTAGATGAGTCGGTCCCGGGTCAGCTCTGTAGATGAGTCGGTCCCTGGTCAGCTCTGTAGATGAGTCGGTCCCTGGTCAGCTCTGTAGATGAGTCAGTCTCTAGTCAGGACTGTAGATGAGTCGGTCTCTAGTCAGGACTGTAGATGAGTCGGTCCCTGGTCAGCTCTGTAGATGAGTCGGTCCCTGGTCAGCTCTGTAGATGAGTCGGTCCCTGGTCAGCTCTGTAGATGAATCTCCTATCCCCTATCAGGACTGTAGATGAGTCGGTCCCTAGTCAGGACTGTAGATGAATCGGTCCCTAGTCAGGACTGTAGATGAGTCGGTCCCTAGTCAGGACTGTAGATGAGTTAGTTTCCCTTCACTTAATTGGTCCCTAGTCAGGACTGTAGATGAGTCGGTCCCGGGTCAGCTCTGTAGATGAGCTCCCTTCAGCTGTTAGCTGGTCCCAGCTCTGTAGATGAGCTGGTCCTGGGTCAGGACTGTAGATGAGCTGGTCCCGGGTCCTCTTAGATGACTGTCCTGTCAGCTCTGTAGATGAGTCTGTCCAGGGTCAGCTCTGTAGATGAGTCGGTCCCTGGTCAGGACTGCAGATGAGTCGGTCCCTGGTCAGGACTGTAGATGAGTCGGTCCCTAGTCAGGACTGTAGATGAGTCGGTCCCTGGTCAGGACTGTAGATGAGTCGGTCCCGGGTCAGCTCTGTAGATGAGTCGGTCCCTGGTCAGGACTGTAGATGAGTCGGTCCCTAGTCAGGACTGTAGATGAGTCGGTCCCTGGTCAGGACTGTAGATGAGTCGGTCCCTGGTCAGGACTGTAGATGAGCTGGTCCCGGGTCAGCTCTGTAGATGAGTCGGTCCCGGGTCAGGACTGTAGATGAGTCAGTCCCGGGTCAGGACTGTAGATGAGTCGGTCCCGGGTCAGCTCTGTAGATGAGTCGGTCCCGGGTCAGGACTGTAGATGAGTCTGTCCCGGGTCAGGACTGTAGATGAGTCGGTCCCGGGTCAGCTCTGTAGATGAGTCGGTCCCGGGTCAGCTCTGTAGATGAGTCGGTCCCTGGTCAGCTCTGTAGATGAGTCGGTCCCGGGTCAGCTCTGTAGATGAGCTGGTCCAGGGTCAGCTCTGTAGATGAGCTGGTCCTGGGTCAGGACTGTAGATGAGTCGGTCCCGGTCACCTGTAGATGAGTCGGTCCCGGGTCAGCTCTGTAGATGAGCTGGTCCCGGGTCAGCTCTGTAGATGAGTCGGTCCCGGGTCAGGACTGTAGATGAGTCGGTCCCGGGTCAGCTCTGTAGATGAGTCGGTCCCGGGTCAGCCTTAGATGAGCTGGTCCTGGGTCAGGACTGTAGATGAGTCGGTCCCTGGTCAGCTCTGTAGATGAGCTGGTCCCGGGTCAGCTCTGTAGATGAGTTGGTCCCTGGTCAGCTCTGTAGATGAGCCGGTCCCTGGTCAGCTCTGTAGATGAGCTGGTCCTGGGTCAGGACTGTAGATGAGTCGGTCCCTGGTCAGCTCTGTAGATGAGCTGGTCCTGGGTCAGGACTGTAGATGAGCCGGTCCCTGGTCAGCTCTGTAGATGAGCCGGTCCCTGGTCAGCTCTGTAGATGAGCTGGTCCTGGGTCAGGACTGTAGATGAGTCGGTCCCTGGTCAGCTCTGTAGATGAGCCGGTCCCTGGTCAGCTCTGTAGATGAGCCGGTCCCTGGTCAGCTCTGTAGATGAGCTGGTCCTGGGTCAGGACTGTAGATGAGCCGGTCCCTGGTCAGCTCTGTAGATGAGCGGTCCCTGGTCAGCTCTGTAGATGAGTCGGTCCCTGGTCAGCTCTGTAGATGAGCTGGTCCAGGGTCAGCTGTTTGGTCCATCATGAACCTGCATGAAGCTGCATGAAGCCGAACTGAGATCAGATTTAGCTGCTGTGTATATAAGAGTTATTTTAAACAGCAGCTTAGTGTCTCTCTCCTCCTTCCCTCCCTCTCTCTCTCTCTCCCCCCTCCCTCTCTCTCTCTCTCTCCTCCCTCCCTCTCTCTCTCTCTCTCTCTCTCTCTCTCTCTCTCTCTCTCTCTCTCTCCCTCTCTCTCTCTGTCTGTTGTTTCTCTTCATCCTCCACTGACTGAACGTTTCCTCTCAGGTTGTATAAAACTAAACTGTTTTCTGTGATTTCTTTAGTTGTTTCTTCATGTGTTGTTTCAGTTGTTTTATTCTGCTGGACCACCTCAGATACACATAGATATAGATTATATAGAGGTGTACATTATATAGAGATATAGATTATATAGAGATGTAGATTATATGGAGGTGTTGATTATATAGAGATATAGATTATATAGAGATGTAGATTATATAGAGATGTAGATTATATAGAGGTGTAGATTATATGGAGGTGTTGATTATATGGAGGTGTTGATTATATAGAGATATAGATTATATAGAGGCGTAGATTGTATAGAGATATAGATTATATAGAGATATAGACTGTATAGAGATATAGATTATATCGACATATAGATTTTATCGAGATATAGATTGTATAGAGATATAGATTGTATAGAGATATAGATTATATAGAGATATAGATTGTATAGAGATATAGATTATATCGAGATATAGATTATATCGAGATATCGATTGTATAGAGGTGTAGATTGTATAGAGGTGTAGATTGTATAGAGGTGTAGATTGTATAGAGATGTAGATTGTATGGAGATATAGATTGTATGGAGATATAGATTGTATAGAGATATAGATTGTATGGAGATATCGATTGTATAGAGGTATAGATTGTATAGAGATGTAGATTGTATAGAGGTGTAGATTGTATAGAGATATAGATTGTATAGAGATATAGATTATATAGAGATATAGATTATATCGAGATATAGATTGTATAGAGGTGTAGATTGTATAGAGATGTAGATTGTATAGAGATGTAGATTGTATAGAGATATCGATTGTATAGAGATATCGATTATATCGAGATATAGATTATATAGAGATATAGATTGTATAGAGATATAGATTGTATAGAGATATAGATTGTATAGAGGTGTAGATTGTATAGAGATATAGATTGTATAGAGGTGTAGATTGTATAGAGATATAGATTGTATGGAGATATCGATTGTATAGAGATATATCGATTGTATAGAGATATAGATTTTATAGAGATATAGATTATATAGAGATATAGATTGTATAGAGATGTAGATTGTATAGAGATGTAGATTGTATAGAGATGTAGATTGTATAGAGGTGTAGATTGTATAGAGATATAGATTGTATAGAGATGTAGATTGTATGGAGATGTAGATTGTATGGAGATGTAGATTGTATGGAGATATAGATTGTATAGAGATGTAGATTGTATAGAGATATAGATTGTATGGAGATGTAGATTGTATGGAGATGTAGATTGTATGGAGATATAGATTGTATAGAGATGTAGATTGTATAGAGATATAGATTGTATAGAGATGTAGATTGTATGGAGATATAGATTGTATAGAGATGTAGATTGTATAGAGATATAGATTGTATAGAGATGTAGATTGTATAGAGATGTAGATTGTATGGAGATGTAGATTGTATAGAGATATAGATTGTATAGAGATGTAGATTGTATAGAAATATAGATTGTATGGAGATGTAGATTGTATAGAGATATAGATTGTATGGAGATGTAGATTGTATGGAGATGTAGATTGTATGGAGATATAGATTGTATAGAGATGTAGATTGTATAGAGATATAGATTGTATAGAGATGTAGATTGTATAGAGATGTAGATTGTATGGAGATGTAGATTGTATAGAGATATAGATTGTATAGAGATGTAGATTGTATAGAAATATAGATTGTATGGAGATGTAGATTGTATGGAGATGTAGATTGTATGGAGATGTAGATTGTATAGAGATGTAGATTGTATAGAGATATAGATTGTATGGAGATGTAGATTGTATGGAGATGTAGATTGTATGGAGATGTAGATTGTATAGAGATGTAGATTGTATAGAGATATAGATTGTATAGAGATATAGATTGTATGGAGATGTAGATTGTATAGAGATATAGATTGTATAGAGATATAGATTGTATGGAGATGTAGATTGTATGGAGATATAGATTGTATAGAGATGTAGATTGTATGGAGATATAGATTGTATAGAGATGTAGATTGTATGGAGATATAGATTGTATAGAGATGTAGATTGTATAGAGATATAGATTATATCGAGATGTAGATTGTATAGAGATATAGATTGTATGGAGATGTAGATTGTATGGAGATATAGATTGTATAGAGATGTAGATTGTATGGAGATATAGATTGTATAGAGATGTAGATTGTATGGAGATATAGATTGTATAGAGATATAGATTGTATGGAGATGTAGATTGTATAGAGATGTAGATTGTATGGAGATATAGATTGTATAGAGATGTAGATTGTATAGAGATGTAGATTGTATGGAGATGTAGATTGTATAGAGATGTAGATTGTATGGAGATATAGATTGTATAGAGATGTAGATTGTATAGAGATATAGATTGTATGGAGATGTAGATTGTATAGAGATATAGATTGTATAGAGATATAGATTGTATGGAGATGTAGATTGTATAGAGATGTAGATTGTATGGAGATATAGATTGTATAGAGATGTAGATTGTATGGAGATGTAGATTGTATAGAGATGTAGATTGTATAGAGATGTAGATTGTATAGAGATATAGATTGTATAGAGATGTAGATTGTATAGAGATATAGATTGTATGGAGATATAGATTGTATAGAGATGTAGATTGTATAGAGACGTAGATTGTATAGAGATGTAGATTGTATAGAGATGTAGATTGTATAGAGATGTAGATTGTATAGAGATATAGATTGTATAGAGATATAGATTGTATAGAGATGTAGATTGTATAGAGATGTAGATTGTATAGAGATATAGATTGTATAGAGATATAGATTGTATAGAGGTGTAGATTGTATGGAGATATAGATTGTATAGAGATGTAGATTGTATAGAGATGTATGTTTTGATTGATATCAGCAGAAGTTCTGCATCGAGATTTAATAATCAAATCATGTTTCATGTTTAAAATAATCATCCCAATCAAAAACAACCAGATCTGTTCAGTTGATTATGTGATTTTTTTTAATAAATCCTCACAGAGTAATAAAACATTGTCATATCACTTCCAGCAGCCCTGATTATTACGATATTATAGAGTTTGACCTGTCAACCCGACTGTGCTGCACCTAAAGGACCTGTTTTAAATGCTGATCAGAGGAGTATCGTCAGTCCTGTGAGTCACTAGTATCGTCAATATATGACTAAAATTACAATATATTATAAATATTAACTTATTATGCAGCAATAAATGAACCTCCATGGGCTCCACCATTTCTCACAATGTCAACAAACACGTCACAAGTCGTGAACTTGGAGCTTTGTGAAACTTTCACTGACGAGGTCGTGAATACGACATGAGGGGGCGTTCAGGGACCAGCTGATGAACACAGTAAACACCACCACACCTGAAGGCACCAATATAAACAGAACCCACGTCACTGGGTTGCGGCTTCCGTAGACAGCTGGCTGGCTAGTTAGCTTGGTAGCTAGTTAGCTTGGTAGCTAGCTAGTTAGCTAGCTAGCTAGTTAGCTTGGTAGCTAGTTAGCTTGGTAGCTAGCTAGCTAGTTAGCTTGGTAGCTTGGTAGCTAAGTAGCTTGTCCCCAGTGCAGCACCAAAGCCTTGCAGAACTGGCCAGCTAACAGCTAGCTGTCCGCTAGCTAGTCATCTTGGTAATTCCACCGTACTTCAACATTACGCTGCTTATTGAAAACGAGCTAAACGTAGTTGTCACTCATCTGTTGATGCATCAGACCGGCACATTCGGATACTTTGTGAAAAGTCAAGGCCACGTCCCCTTTTGGGGGACAGAAAACAGAAGGGTTAGCATGAGCATAGCATTATTACTGTTAGCGGTCTGTTTAGAGTAGAAGTCTGGAGACTTAGTGCAGCTTCTTCTGTTTCCTGTGTTACCGTCTGTGAGGGATTGGTTTCCTCTAAAGGAGGCGTGGCTGCTCTGACGTGTAGCGCTGTGACGTGTGTGGATGAAGCATCAAGTTGTTAACTTTGACTCAAATGTGCCTCATAATGTTACGACTACTACGACTTGTTATACTGCTCGTTTAGTCGGTTTTAGTGCAACACTTCACATTAGTGAGTCAGCGACTTGCTGCAAGTTGGTTTAGTTTATGCAGAAGTCAGCCTGCTGCAACAGTCGCTATGGCAACGGTACACATAAAAAATGGCCGTGCCTCTGACCATCCTGTTGATTTGAATGGGAATGTTTGTTCTACTGTCTGTAACTTGTTTTATCGCCTCGTATCTTCAGGACACTCTGAAACAAGAGATCTGTGAGAAAAGGAATCAACTATGGAAACACATTAATGGTCATTTTTCAAGCAAATATAGTAAAAACTTTCACTACTCAGCTCCTTGGATGTGAAGATTTGCAGGTTTTCCTTCATCTACATGACAGGAAAGTGAATATCTTCTGGTTGAACATACAGTTTGACTCTGATGAAGTCACACTGGTGCTGATCCGTTTCCACCATTAACGGGCCGCTGTGCTCCAGGCTGGGTTAGAACGAGTCCTCCCGGGTCCTTTAGACGCTCCGGCTGAAGTGTGTTTGATAAACTGCGCCACTCATCAGTTGATCGGCCAGTTGAGCATTTTGACTGTTTTAATTACATGGAAAGAGATTATTAATTTTTTAATCCAACAAGCAGTTTGTGCATTTTAGCAGTAAAGAAAGCAGCAGAACTGAGTACATTTTAATATCCGTTTATCACAGTATTCAACATTATAGAATTTCATTATTAATTACAAATTCGATGAAACATATTTAATTACATTACAAAGTAATGAATTGATTAAGGTGGTAACCCATCGTCAGGGGAGTTGCAGCCCTTAATGTGCAGCGCGGTGTTTTCTCCACCGCACTGCTGAGCAACATCAGGTCACCTGGTGGTGAACTGATCCGAGGGTAACCTGATCCTTGTGTCTGGCTGCTGCTCACACAGGTAACAGGTACCAGGTGAGGCTGCAGGGTGAAAGTGAGGAGGAAGGGCTATAAATAGAGAGGTTTCCCTGCAGAGTGAGTGTGTCACTGATCTCGGCGCATCACGTCCTGCAGATTAGCTGCTGTCATTAGAGCCAGTGATCCCTGACATAGAGCAGGGATCAGGCTAAACTCAGCAGCTCTATTCTGTCTGCTGCTTGATTGACCTAACTGGGATGGAGCACATTAATAAACATGTAGTCCTGATGTCACAGAATATACAGGTAATATTACAACAGCGACTGAGAGCGTTTAGAAGAATGCAGAGCAATATTAAAAAGAAAAAGGACATCATGTGGGCTGTGTTGATAGAGGACTATTTAAAGAGAGGACGTCAGCTGTGTTATCTCAAACTTTCTGTTTGGTGAGTCTGACTGGACAGGAGACCATCAGCGGTCGTCACAGACTAATTACTGGTGTAATGTCGTTGTGTGGAGGGCGGGAAGCCACCAGGTAGCCATGGCCTTAATTATTGTTTCTTCCTGTTGACACCCCCCCAACACTTCCTCCGAGTGATTTATAATTCATGTTCCTGTCTGCTGACAGACCTAATGATGTGTTTGATATATTCAGGTTCATTCTGGAAATTAGCAATTTAAGGCAGAATATGTTTGACATCACTGGGCTAAAATCCCATAAAAACCTCTCACCATGTTGTAATTCAAGATTTCTGAGAGAAAACTAGACTTCTGCTCCTCCTCGTGGCTGTTTTCAGGATTTAAATCATCTACAGGAGACCATGAGGAGAGAGAAAGCGTTTCTATTGGCTGCCAGACAGACACACACTAAACTAAATGTGCGGTCGAAACTTTTCCTGGGAAAGTGGCTGCATGTCTGCGACACTGAACATAGCACCGTGGCTGCTAACCCTCCTAGATAGTGAACTGGGGACAGTGAACGCAGCACCGTGGCTGCTAACCCTCCTAGATAGTGAACTGGGGACAGTGAACGCAGCACCGTGGCTGCTAACCCTCCTAGACAGTGAACTGGGGACAGTGAACGCAGCACCGTGGCTGCTAACCCTCCTAGACAGTGAACTGGGGACAGTGAACGCAGCACCGTAGCTGCTAACCCTCCTAGATAGTGAACTGGGGACAGTGAACGCAGCACCGTGGCTGCTGACCCTCCTGGACAGTGAACTGGGGACAGTGAACGCAGCACCGTGGCTGCTAACCCTCCTGGACAGTGAACTGGGGACAGTGAACGCAGCATCGTGGCTGCTAACCCTCCTGGACAGTGAACTGGGGACACTGAACGCAGCACCGTGCCTGCTAAACCTCCTAGACAGTGAACTGGGGACACTGAACGCAGCACCGTGCCTGCTAAACCACCTAGACAGTGAACTGGGGACAGTGAACGCAGCATCGTGGCTGCGTGTTTCTGAAAACATCTGAGAGAAATAGTCATTACAGTAACAGGATATTGATCCATATTTGATCAGTCTGCATCAATCTCATAAAAGGCTGACACCCCCTACTGTGGTGTTAAAGATCAGCGCTGCCTAGTTTGACTGTTTGATCAGAGTTCAGAGTGATTGACAGCCGCTCAGAGACGGCAGACTCCAGATCAGCTCTGATTGGTTGTTTTCTTCAGGTGTGTGAAATCTTGCGGCTGCCGTTTGGACACTGGAGGACACAGAACATGATTTATTCAGATTACCTGTCTCATGTACTACTGTCAGGATATAGTTTTATAAAAAATAAGTGTTTTAATCATATTTGAGAATCACATTCAGAGTGAGGTGGTCCAGTAGTTTTATAGAGAGCTGAAGTCATGATGTCACTTCCTGTCTAGCCTCAATATAATCTCTCATTTTCATCAGCCTTTCTGAAAACATGAAGCATGAAGCTAATAGTAATAAATAAATAGTTGACATAGTTATCTAATAGTAATAGATAAATAGCTGAAATAGTTATCTAATATTAATAGATAAATAGTTGAAATAGTTATCTAATATTAATAGATAAATAGTTATCTAATATTAATAGATAAATAGTTATCTAATATTAATAGATAAATAGTTATCTAATATTAATAGATAAATAGTTATCTAATATTAATAGATAAATAGTTATCTAATATTAATAGATAAATAGTTGAAATAGTTATCTAATATTAATAGATAAATAGTTGAAATAGTTATGTAATATTAATAGATAAATAGTTGAAATAGTTATCTAATATTAATAGATAAATAGTTGAAATAGTTATCTAATATTAATAGATAAATAGTTGAAATAGTTATCTAATATTAATAGATAAATAGTTATCTAATATTAATAGATAAATAGTTGAAATAGCTAATAGCTATTAACAGATCACCTCAGGCTTACCCAGGGGAGAGGAGGTCAACTTTCCTTCCTCAGATTAGGTCAGTCTTAATGATTATGCAACAGAGAGGCTTTATTAGACTAGTCTAACCTGACAACCTAAGACCAGTCTAAGTCTATCTTTTGAGAGGGGGGCACCATGCAGACTCGAACACAGGCCTTGATATGTGGCGTCTGCTCTGCCAGCTGAGCTCTCGAGGTGCCCAGAGACCAGTCTTAAAGTAAATTCATGCAACTGCGTTGTGGAAGTCTCAGTTTCACTTCGGCTCTCTGTAAGACTGAAAACTGATTTTAGTTTTTGATAGTTGAACTCCGTAAACTGTAGCTTCCTGTAGTTTCCTTGATCTAATATCTAGTATCGGTATCAGGCTCAGGTCTGAACCGCTCTGCACTCCAGGCTAACTACTTTTTACACCCAACAGCCAGAGAGGAGCATTTCAGAAGTCTGCCGCCTCTCTCCGTCCAACATGGACACTTTTTTCCGCCGTCACTTTAAGAGGAAGGAAGCTGCCCTGCAGGCGAGTACAGAGGCCACATCCTGTCGGCAGCGGAGGCCCAGCGTGGCGGTCCCGACTAGCAAGGCCCGTCGGAGGTCCAACGTCGGGCTGCCGTCCTCCACCCTGACCCAGCGGCGGCGCCCCAGCATCCAGCTGCAGGGGGCGCTGCTGTGTGCAGGAGGGGGGCGTCTGGCAAAGACGACCAGGGACAACAGGTGGGCGGGACACGTTCGCAGGCGCTCCAGCACCACCACCCCAAGCCTCAACCCAAGGTTCGCCGTGTGCAGGAGGAAGCTGGGCAAGCTGCGGACCATCGACACCCACCTGCTGGGCCCATCCATGCTGCTCGCCAGCCTCATCCAGATGGCTGAGGAGGAGGAGGAGGAGGGGGCGGGGCTACCGGCTGAGGAACAGCAGGTGGAGGTGAGGGGCGGGGCCACCAACAGGAGGATGTTCTCACGCTCCAGCAGCCTCCACTCAGATGGAGATGATGACAGCAGCGATTACTCCACTGCCAACGACAGCCAATCAGAAGCCAGCCAGCTGTCTGAGGCGGAGCAGCGGGCCGAGGAGGAGGAAGACAGCTCCTACTCTACTGATCAGCGCTTCCCCTCATCCTCCACCCCCTCCTCCTCCACCCTGGAGGTGATGAGAGGAACTCCCCAGCCTCCGCCAACGTCACGGCCCCTCATCAGGGCCCCTCGCTGCCTCCGGAGGAACTCCTCCCAGGTGTTTACAGCCGACTCTGCTCCCTACAGCCGCCGCTGTTCCTCCAGCCAGTGGAAGAGGAGGAGGATCTCCACCATCTCCAAGGCCGGGAGCCCCTGGCCAGGAAGAGGCGCCCCGCTTCCCAGCCGCAGGAGTTCGGTCTACTACCTCAACCACCCGGCCTGCTGCAGGGGCCCCGGAACCCTCAGCCCGCTGGGGGCCCACGGCTACAACTCCCACCTGGAGAGCTGGAGTGGCTTCCTGCTGTATGTAATCCTGATCTCCAATATGGCGGCTGTTAGCTGAGCGTATAACGTGAATGAGAGGCTGTGTAGCTGCAGATTTAGTTCACCAATCACAAACCTCACATGATGGCTAAAGACTGTGTTTAATACAATACTGACAGAGTAACGTCTAGTGTCCTCAGTCTGTGTCCTCCTCATCCCTCCACTTTAAATGGTAAAGAGACTTGCATTTGTACAGCTCCTTTCTAGTCTCCTGACCATGCAAAGCTCTGTTCACACACATTCATTGATATGAATGCTGCCGTGCACGGTGCATCAGGATCTGATCTCAATACTCATTCACGCAGTGATGGCGAAGCCTTAGGTAGCAATTTGGAGTTAAGTGTCTTACAACCGAAGAAGCTGGGGATCAAACCACCGACTTTCTGATTGGTGGATGATCTGCTCTACCCTCTGAGCCACAGCCGCCCCCACACTTAATAAAGGAGTATTAATTAATGTCATTAGGACATGAGGTTGTTAAACATCTTGTGCTTCCTGACTCTGTCCCGTCTACCATTTTTTCGGGGTGTCGGAGCTGCAGTGAAAAATATTCAAAGGTATTTGAAGCTTTGCAGCACAGCGCTGCAGATTGGCTTGTTCTTCTGTCCCTCTATACTGAGATTCAGTTGTGACTAACCTCACACCTAAATCTGTCTTTATATTTCCCTCTGTTCTCTCCTCCTCCTGCCAGGATATTTATCTAGTTTATTCCTGCTGGATGTGTTTGTAAGTTAATGTGTGTTTCATACTTTCACACTGGTCAAAGTCTAAAAAGGTGATTTTGTACATAGAGACTCAGACGACACGTCCTGCCGCATGTAGGAAGCATGAAAAGTGTTCGACACTCTAACAAAGTCATGAGATGATTAAGATGATTGTCAGTCACAAACATCCTCCATGGAGCTGAAGCTCATTAGCAGCTGCAGCTAACAATGACATGACTGATCACTGATCAGCAGCTCTGTTGCTAAGGTTAATGAATGTGTGTGTGAGAGAGAAGGAAGCGTACAGTACACTGTGTCTTAAAAATGTAAATACCTTGAGATGAGAGCAAAACATGGAGGTCCCATAGTATTAATAACAGTATTGAGTATGTGGTGTCTGCTGCTGATTGGCTGGCAGGCATCTGTCAGAGAATAAAGAATAAAGAATAAAACAAGTTTCAGCATCCTGTAATTCAGCGCTTAATGTGCTGTACAGTATGTTAGGCTACAGGTAACCATAGCAACAACATCATTAATGGTTGAAGTCATCTAAACTAACTGAGATTTGAACCAAATCATTTTACAGTGCTGCTTATTTGATGGAAGAATTAAGCGAGTAGAAGAGGCTCCTCAGGGAACATTTAGTTTGCTCCGTTAATCTGGATCTTTGAGGTAAATTAAGGATAATTTCTCTGGATGTTGTGTGTAGCAGGAACTCCATTAATCCCTGGAGCTGTGTGGGAATGAACCCATCATCATCATCATCATCATCATCATCATCATTTAGTGACTACAAGGACAATGATAAAACTGCCTAACAAATACTAAATACAAACTGATCTGAAGTCTGTTTCCTTAAAAGCTGCTCTGTCTGTCTTGTGGTTTCAGGAAAGCCATAGCAAAGTCAGGTCTGCAGCAGCATGCGGCGGCGCAGCCCGACGGGTCGACGGCCGGACAGACCGACCCGCTGCAGGAACCCAACAGCACCGTGGACTGGAGCGTGAGTCAAACACACACACACCAACTACTGAAGCAGCCAATCAACACTCAGTGTCACATGAGTCAGTCTACAGGGAGCTGGATTTCTCTCTCAGCTTTTCAGCATCATTGATAGAGAATACAAGGTAATCAATTGCATCCAGTAAAGGGAAATCAAACTGTCTGAATAATAAGATGCAACTGATGTTCCCTTTAAAAGCAAACGTGACTTGTTTAGACCTTTGCATTGATATTTAAATGTCAGGTTTATATTGTATATTCATATTTGACTCTGTGTGGAGCCGAAGCTGTAGATAGTCAGATTGTTGCTGTAAACTTTTGTGTTTTCCATCGCAGGACAATGCCCAGTTCGGGGACCACATCTGGTTTGAGACCAGCGGTTCTGGAGACTTCTGTTATGTTGGAGAGCAGTACTGCATCGCTAAATCACTGGTGAGTCGCAGCGCCCCCTGTGGTCACAAACTGTACTACCTGCTGATGAAACGCAGCTGTAGCCTGCTAGTAGTGACGGACTGTATATACTTCATTAATCCATTGAGGAGAAATGTTTTTTCTTCACGCTCATGATTTACACACACAGATGTTTGCATTAATGGATGTTGAGATGTCAGCGTGAGGGCGCTGCCGAGGATGGCGCCTCGAGCAGATCAGTAACGTAACAAGCGAACCTGTTTTGAGCCATGATGCTTTACCAGACATGACAAAGTACTTTTTGTTTTGTTTCACGTCAATTTAATGTTCACATGTTTAAAACTGCAACTATAATCCAGGAGAAGATATGCGTTGAACCATAATTGAAATGCAGTTTAGTTGTATGGGAAATGAGTTGTTTAGGAGACATGGCTGCACTCATGGTCCCAGCTGGACTTGAACCTGTGACTCTCCGAGTCCACACGGACTGAGCTACTAAAAGTGCCAAAATTATGGCAAAAATAAATGGTGTGTGCTTTATACCCTTCTAGATTTTATGTGCAGTCACTCACTAACAGTAAATAACTGAAGACTTTCCCTTCCCTCTGTTACCAAGTCATTTATACATATTATGATAAAATAAAGCTGTTGACATTTTCTTGCAGCAAAAGTCTGTGGTGAGGAAGAAGTGTGCTGGATGTAAGATATCGGTCCACACCATGTGCATGGAGCAACTCGAGAAGGTAAATCATCTCTGGATTAACGGCTTCACTCATATTTTCTCTCCTCACAGTCTGTCGTCTCTGTTCAGATTAATTTCAGGTGCAAGCCGTCGTTCAGAGAACCCGGATCTCGAGCTGTTCGAGAGGTCAGTGTGCTGTTAGATTATCAATAACTCCTATAAATCACGAGATGATCAGAGGAAAGTTCCCACTCAGATTCAAGCAGGAACTGAACTCTTGTGTGGTTTGAACCTGTGTTGCAGTCCAACGTGGTGCGACACCACTGGGTCCACAGGAGGCGTCAGACGGGGAAGTGTCGGCAGTGTGGGAAGGTGAGCCTCACGAGTCACTCGCTGCTCTTCCACCGAGACCATGCAGAGCTAACTGAGCGCTAACGGAGCCTCTTCTCTCATCACCAACAGGGATTTCAACAGAAGTTTTCGTTTCACAGCAAAGAGATCATCGCCATCAGCTGCTCGTGGTGCAAACAGGCGGTAAGTGTTTGGTCTGGATCAGCTGATGTGAAACCTGGAGCTGGGAGGAGGCAGCTCCCATGAGGTTAGACCTTAGACCTCATGATGTTAGAGATGAGACAGCAGCTTGTTCACACATGACGTTTGTTGACAACATTCTGACTGCTCTCCAAAGAAGAAACCAGATTAGTCCTGAACTGGAACAAAACGAATGAAAACAGCCTTAAACAGAAGAGCTGAAGCACATGAAACAAACACAAATGATTTTTAATAGTTTGAGCCTGGACTAGAGCTCATTAATCCCCTTCTTCTTCTTCTGCAGTGCTTTAATGGCACCGGCCAGCTGTTTATACACTATTATATTAATATTCACACAGCAGGAGTTGATGGAAACAAACAGTCTCACAGCCAGGTGACTTCCTGTCTCTGTTTCAGTATCACAGCCAGGTGACTTCCTGTCTGTCTCTGTCTCAGTATCACAGCCAGGTGACTTCCTGTCTGTCTCTGTTTCAGTATCACAGCCAGGTGACTTCCTTCTGTCTCTGTCTCAGTATCACAGCCAGGTGACTTCCTGTCTCTGTTTCAGTATCACAGCCAGGTGACTTCCTGTCTGTCTCTGTTTCAGTATCACAGCCAGGTGACTTCCTGTCTGTCTCTGTCTCAGTCTCACAGCCAGGTGACTTCCTGTCTCTGTTTCAGTATCACAGCCAGGTGACTTCCTGTCTCTGTTTCAGTATCACAGCCAGGTGACTTCCTGTCTCTGTTTCAGTCTCACAGCCAGGTGACTTCCTGTCTCTGTTTCAGTATCACAGCCAGGTGACTTCCTGTCTCTGTTTCAGTATCACAGCCAGGTGACTTCCTGTCTCTGTCTCAGTCTCACAGCCAGGTGACTTCCTGTCTCTGTTTCAGTATCACAGCCAGGTGACTTCCTGTCTCTGTTTCAGTATCACAGCCAGGTGACTTCCTGTCTCTGTTTCAGTATCACAGCCAGGTGACTTCCTGTCTGTCTCTGTTTCAGTATCACAGCCAGGTGACTTCCTGTCTGTCTCTGTTTCAGTATCACAGCCAGGTGACTTCCTGTCTGTCTCTGTTTCAATATCACAGCCAGGTGACTTCCTGTCTCTGTTTCAGTATCACAGCCAGGTGACTTCCTGTCTGTCTCTGTTTCAGTATCACAGCCAGGTGACTTCCTGTCTGTCTCTGTTTCAGTATCACAGCCAGGTGACTTCCTGTCTCTGTCTCAGTCTCACAGCCAGGTGACTTCCTGTCTCTGTTTCAGTATCACAGCCAGGTGACTTCCTGTTTCTGTGTTTCAGTATCACAGCCAGGTGACTTCCTGTCTGTCTCTGTTTCTTCCCCGCCGGTTTCTTCCTTTCTCTTTCTCATTTTCCCCCCAGGTGTCTTCCTTTCTCTTTTTCAGTATCACACCAGGTGTCTTCCTTTTCTGTGTTTCAGTATCACAGCCAGGTGACTTCCTGTCTGTCTCTGTTTCAGTATCACAGCCAGGTGACTTCCTGTCTCTGTCTCAGTCTCACAGCCAGGTGACTTCCTGTCTCTGTTTCAGTATCACAGCCAGGTGACTTCCTGTTTCTGTGTTTCAGTATCACAACAAGGTGACTTGCTTCATGCTGCAGCAGATAGAGGAGTGTTGCTCTCTGGGAGCTCACGCTGCCATCATCATCCCTCCTACCTGGATCATCAGAGTTCGCAGAGCTCAGGTAGAACACACCTGTTCATCCCAGTGTCAGTGTGCCATCAGTTCTCCCTCCCACCATTCAGACATTGCTTGACTGTGTTGTTTTTGTTTTTCTTTGTGCAGTCGTCCTTAAAGTCCAGTAAAAAAAAGAAAAGGACATCGCTGAAATGCAACAAGTCGAGCAAGAAGGGATCAGAGGTGAGGAAGTGGCGACACCCTCTCACATCTAAAGACAACGTGTCCTCAGTCTCAGACTATGACGTTTTCAAAGACTCGGGATCCTGCAGGGTCACTTTAAGACTACATGTAGAGTCCTTCAGAGATGATGTCACTTCCTGCTTCCTGTACAAGACCAAAAACTGTTGAGAAACAAGTGGACGGTCATTGCTGCAGCCCTTAAAATCCCTACTGAGTAGGCTACAGCTAACTAGCTATAGCTAACTAGCTATAGCTATTCCACTAGCTATAGCTAGTTAGCTAGTTAGCTATAGCTAGTTAGCTGAGTAGGCTACAGCTAACTAGCTATAGCTAGTTAGCTATAGCCCTCCTAACTAGCTATAGCTAGTTAGCTATAGCTATTAGCTAACCACTGTCCAGAACGAGGCTACTTGCAAGCTAACATTAGCTACAGGAATGTTTGCTATTAGCCTACAAGCTAACTGTGTGTTTCAGCTGAAGACTGCTGCGTCAATCACACAAATGGACACACATGTATATACCGTATATGTGAGAGAAACAGCGAGCGAGTACATTTCTATGACTGAAGCTAGCATCGGGGATGTCACGCCACCGACAGCAAGTCAGCGTTTCTGGAGGATTAAGGGTGAGAGTGCCATCCACTGGCTGATTACTGCAAGCATCAGAGGACGACACAACACACTGAACAGTGAATAAGACCGAAAAGACTAAATGTAGTATATATAGTATACAGTCAGACACAACGTAGGTTAACGTTATGAGCTTCATTTTAAGATACCAGTGGATTAAATCAGAAGTATTAGCCAACATATTGTTAGTATTCTTCGTTAGCAGAACAAGTTGCTGTTTGGCTTGTAGATCCTAATGTCACATACCAACCCGTTAGTAAACTGGATGTCAGCCAGGTGTCAGCCAGGTGTCAGCCAGGTGACAGCCAGGTGACAGCCAGGTGACAGCCAGGTGACAGCCAGGTGTCAGCCAGGTGTCAGCCAGGTGACAGCCAGGTGTCAGCCAGGTGACAGCCAGGTGTCAGCCAGGTGACAGCCAGGTGACAGCCAGGTGTCAGCCAGGTGACAGCCAGGTGACAGCCAGGTGACAGCCAGGTGTCAGCCAGGTGACAGCCAGGTGACAGCCAGGTGTCAGCCAGGTGACAGCCAGGTGACAGCCAGGTGTCAGCCAGGTGACAGCCAGGTGACAGCCAGGTGACAGCCAGGTGTCAGCCAGGTGTCAGCCAGGTGACAGCCAGGTGTCAGCCAGGTGACAGCCAGGTGACAGCCAGGTGACAGCCAGGTGACAGATGTTCACCAACACTTAAACATCTCAGTGACTGTGATGGGAGGTGAGCTAGAGCCACCCAATTCACAAGGATCAGTATCAATAACTAACTTCAGTTCTGTAATATATCACAACTTTGTCTCTGTCAGGTTCTCTTTATATGGACATTTCTTTTTTTTCTTTATTTTTATTTTTTACAGACAGCAATAATAATGTAAAATAGACAGCACAATTTTCCTGCTGTCCACAGCTTTTTATAACGTATAGAAACTTAGGCAGAGAGTACGACGGGCACTCAAACCAGCGTAAATTAAATATGAGATTGCAGAGGGAAGCAACCAGCGTCTTCTTCTTTACAAGCCGATGTCAAGATGCCAAACAGATACTCGTCAGCACGTCTAGTCTGAAAATCTAAATCTAAATCTAAAAATAAAGAAGGCGTTTCTGAGTCAAATATGCTTCAGTGCTTTGAATCGGACCAAAAGGGTTTCCCACTGGGCAGCTCCAGGATACCTGTGATCAGCCTCCTGAAGCCCACACCGTCTCAACGCCACGTAAGGGAGTCTGCATTTCCTCCGGAGACTACATGTTTAACCAGACTTCGTTTGACATTAAAAGGTTGCCCTCCCTGCCCCATTTCCTGACTGTGTTTTGTCACAAGGCTTTTATAAAGTTTAGAAATAAATGCTCAGGCTTTCAAAACCTGTTAATTTTCCATTTTCTGTAAGTGTCTAGAATGTTGTTACTCCTTCTGAAATCCAACATCTAAACCTATAATCCACTTCATTAGGTCTGAACCCAGGATCAAACGCACACCACTGGATTATTATATGGACATTTCTGATGATGAACAATTTACAGTGACAGATGAATAGAGCTGGTGCTGGGAGAGAGAGCGCTCCTATTGGCTGTGGACAGCGATCACCTCGTTGAACTTACGATAATATTAAACTGGTTTGATTTTATCAGAATGTCAAGATAAGAAAAAGACTGACTGAAGACAGCTTTGACTGAGCCGTAACTCTGAAAGATTTTATTTTGACATTGGAAACACTGTGTGTGACAGTGAAATCTCTTGAAAGCCGTGTGGTGTGAGGTGGATGGGAGAGGCTCTGTCCCTGCAGCCTTTATCAGCCTTTTTTTATTTAATCAGCTGAATTTTGGGTCTTTGGTGTGTCTGTGATATGATTAGATAATGATAATGATGATGAATAATGATGGTAAATGCGTTCCTCTCCTGGGTGTGTCAGCTCCAAGATGGCCGCTGGAAGCCCTTCCTGGTGAAGCCTCTGCCCTCTCAGCTCATGAAGCCTCTGCTGGTGTTTGTTAACCCCAAAAGTGGAGGAAACCAGGTAGAGTCACCGTCCTGCTTCATTTCCACTCAACACGTCCGCCTCACTTTTACACCGTCAGATAGATTTTCTCACTAAAACATTAAAGCTGTGTGTCAGCTGATCATCATGACGATGCACTCGTCCAGTTATTAATGTGAGCTCACGGTGCCTCATCCTTTCATTAGGGCTGTCAACGTTAACGCCGCTAATTTGTTTAACGCATTAACGCAACTTGTGATTTTGGTACCAACCAGGTCCGACTAGCTGGTAGTGAAGGAGGTTAAATGAGGCTCCAGACTTGACCTCTGACCTCCAGATGTGTGGATGTAAATGGGTTCTCTGGGTCCCCACCAGTCTCCCCTTTACAGACATGCCCACTTTCTGATAGTCCCAGTCAGTCTGGATCAAGTCCTAGTCAAGTCAGCACTCTGACACACTGACAGCTGTTGTTGCCTGTTGGGCTGCAGTTTGTCATGTTCTGATTGGAGCAGATTGTTGATGCTAAAGTCAGAACCTGGGAGGGTTTCTGGACAATATCTGCCATTGATTAGTGTTGTTATTGATTTACAATAATAAATATATACATACATTTCCATAAAGCAGCATATTAGTCCACTAACATGTTGATCAGAGGATTAAATACTGGACTGATCTCCTTTAAGGGACATTATGAACAGATAAAAATGTGTGATTAAATTTAGTTGGTTTAGTTTATATAGAGGTCAGTCTGTAATGGTCGCTATGGCAGCAGTACACGTATAAATGGCCGCCGCTATGACCATGCAGCTATGTTGATTTGAACGGGAATGTCCTTTCTACTCCCAGTTCTATTTCTATGGTCCAGGCTGTATTTCTCTCCTCAGATGATTCTGGTTTATATTTTTATTTACTTTCAGGGAACCAAGATCGTCCAGTCCTTCATGTGGTACCTGAACCCTCGGCAGGTGTTTGACCTGGCGAAGGGAGGACCCAGAGAGGGGTGAGAGCGGTCACGCTGGCCCAGGGCCTCTTTCCAGTTCACTCATTTCTGTTTGACGGAGTGAGGAGGGACCTCTGGGGTCACGTGGTGCTCATACTTGTGTTTCCTGCAGGCTGGAGCTGTACGCCAAGGTGCCCAACCTGAGGATTCTGGCCTGTGGTGGGGACGGGACAGTGAGTCCAACATACAGCACTCACAACAATACGACACACAGTTTAATCACGCTGTGCTTTCAGATTAGTGTCCCCTCGTCTCCTCGTGGTCAGTTAAATCTGTTAAACCAGTAAGAAGAGCTGCTGCGAGAGTTCAGCCTGTTTCTGTGTTCAGGTGGGCTGGATCCTGTCTGTGCTGGACGAGCTGAAGCTCCGTCCTCAGCCTCCGGTGGGCATCCTACCCCTGGGGACCGGCAACGACCTGGCCAGGACGCTCAACTGGGGAGGAGTGAGTTCTAGTTCTGGTCCCACTGGAGCTCTGCTGGGTTTAACTGGAGCTCTGCTGGGGTTTAACTGGAGCTCTACTGGGGTTTAACTGGAGCTCTGCTGGCGTTCTACTGGGTTTAACTGGAGCTCTGCTGGGGTTCTACTGGGTTTAACTGGAGCTCTGCTGGGGTTCTACTGGGTTTAACTGGAGCTCTACTGGGGTTTTTCTGGAGCTCTACTGGGGTTTAACTGGAGCTCTACTGGGGTTTAACTGGAGCTCTACTGGGGTTTAACTGGAGCTCTACTGGGGTTTAACTGGAGCTCTACTGGGGTTTAACTGGAGCTCTGCTGGGGTTCTACTGGGTTTAACTGGAGCTCTACTGGGGTTTAACTGGAGCTCTACTGGGGTTTAACTGGAGCTCTACTGGGGTTTAACTGGAGCTCTACTGGGGTTTAACTGGAGCTCTACTGGGGTTTAACTGGAGCTCTACTGGGGTTTAACTGGAGCTCTGCTGGGTTTAACTGGAGCTCTGCTGGGGTTTAACTGGAGCTCTACTGGGGTTTAACTGGAGCTCTGCTGGGGTTCTACTGGGTTTAACTGGAGCTCTGCTGGGGTTCTACTGGGTTTAACTGGAGCTCTGCTGGGGTTCTACTGGGTTTAACTGGAGCTCTGCTGGGGTTCTACTGGGTTTAACTGGAGCTCTACTGGGGTTTAACTGGAGCTCTACTGGGGTTTAACTGGAGCTCTGCTGGGGTTTAACTGGAGCTCTGCTGGGGTTCTACTGGGTTTAACTGGAGCTCTGCTGGGGTTCTACTGGGTTTAACTGGAGCTCTACTGGGGTTTAACTGGAGCTCTGCTGAGGTTCTACTGGGTTTAACTGGAGCTCTACTGGGGTTTAACTGGAGTTCTGCTGAGGTTCTACTGGGTTTAACTGGAGCTCTGCTGGGGTTCTACTGGGTTTAACTGGAGTTCTGCTGAGGTTCTACTGGGTTTAACTGAGGTTCTGCTGAGGTTCTACTGGGTTTAAATGGAGCTCTGCTGAGGGTTCTACTGGGTTTAAATGGAGTTCTGCTGGGGTTCTACTGGGGTTTAACTGGGGCTCTGCTGGGGTTTAACTGAGGTTCTACTGGGGTTTAAATGGAGCTCTGCTGGGGTTTAACTGGAGCTCTGCTGGGGTTTAACTGGAGCTCTGCTGGGGTTTAACTGGAGCTCTGCTGGGGTTTAACTGGAGCTCTACTGGGGTTTAACTGGAGCTCTGCTCCAGTGTTGTTGCCACTAACAGACAGAAACTCTGCTCTCAGGGCTACACTGACGAGCCGATCACAAAGATCCTCTCACATGTGGAGGATGGGAACGTTGTCCAGCTGGACCGATGGAACCTGAAGGTGGAAGCGAACCCGGAGGTCCGGCCGGAGGACCGGGACGAGCATCAGACGGACAAGGTCGGCCAGACAGTCTGTCAGTCACAGGAGAGATCCCACTCAGGCAGTCGTCTTTAATGACAAACATTTCTGCTGTTTCTCAGCTTCCCATTGACGTCTTCAACAACTACTTCAGTCTGGGCTTCGATGCTCACGTCACACTGGGCTTCCATGAATCCAGAGGTCAGTCCATTCACACACCGAAGCAGGGATGCTCAGCGGGAGGCTAGGGCCTGCTTAATAAATGAACATTAATAACATTTAATGGCATTGAAATGCCCATAACTCCTCTCTGTCTAGGACTTGAGGACATTCAGGGTTTTCTGTGTTTTTTTATGAACCTTACTGACATTCACTTACTTGTCACTGTGAACACAATAATGGTCACCGGCCGGCCAGCACCAGAGCACTAAAGCCTCTTTCACACATAGTTCCCGGTAGTTTACTGGGTTAACCCTTCAGGAACCGCCGGTGTCCACTCGTCACACATTTCCTGCGTTCAGGAACACTTCCTTTTTTAACCTTTGCACATGTCACGGGAATGCTGGAATAAATATTACATTTTCCCACTTTTTTCACATATTTTATTAATAAATTTTGGACAGCTGTCCCATTTTTCTGGCATTTTTTAAATTTATTTTTCACGATTTATTAATATTTTTTGAATATTTTTCAGACTGTTTCCACATTTTATTAATATTTTGGGGTTATTTTTCAGAAATTAATTTTCAGACATTTTTCGGGGCATTTTCCACATACTTTTCTGATCAAATTTTCTGCATCGGAAAACTCACACTGTTGACCAACAGTGAAACAGACATAGCTGATCTGTGATTGGATGGAGAGTCAGAGTCCAACATGGAGGAAGCTCACATCAGTTTCATTGAAGCACCACTGTCAGAGTCTAAACTGGTTTAAACATCATCCTGATACAGCTGTGAATGGATTCTCTACAGTAACTGACTCTTGAGACAGGAGAGCTTAAGACTCGATATTTAATTAAATGCTGAACAATCCTGAGGACACAACATCTGGAAACAGTCCAGTACAGAGAAAACAGGAAGAAGCTCACACCCAGCTCCACTAGTTCACCACTAACCTGTGGAGACGTCTGTAATCCCACCTACAGATCTGTGACTGGCCCAGTGTTTTTCTTTATCATCATGGTGCATAAAACAAGGTTGTTTCAGCAGTTAATTCAGATACATTCACAGGATTTTCACAGGACAGCAGCTTTTGTCTTTGCCTGCTGAAACGTGTGTCCAGACTATAACCATCAGTGACGTGTCGAGCATCATTCTCACTACGTTTACTGTGTTTACTGTGTTTACTGTGTTTACTGTGTTTACTATGTTTACCTGAAGTGCTCCTGCTGTATTTGTTCTATTCTGATCAGCAGCCTTCTCTCTGCTGCTCAGTGAGCTGATTACCTAGCAGGGATCAATAAAAACCTGATCTAATTAAATTACAATCTCACATGATGAAAGCGGGAAGCCAAACAGTAGATGGTAAATGTTTGCTCCAGTCACAGTCCGTCCTCTCCCCTCTGTTTTTATTCTGTGTTTAATGTCACTGATGGTTTAAATGTGAAATCAGAAACAGGCTGAATGTTTCTGCTGTTTGTCTTTTCAGAGGCGAATCCAGAGAAGTTCAACAGCCGCTTTAGGAATAAGATGTTCTACGCAGGGGTAGGTGTCCTCTCTGCTCTGTGTATATATATATCTGTTTTTATTCATTTGTAATGTGCATGTATTTGTGTCTGTGTGTTGCAGACGGCCTTCTCAGACTTCCTGAGCGGGAGTTCGAAAGACCTCGCCAAGCACATCAAAGTGGTGGTGAGCAGAGACAAAGACGTATCACTAACGCATGTCGGTTAAAGACGTCAAAAACAGAGACGATGTTGGCTCCGATTGTTAAAGGATACGTTTTTCTTTCTTTATCATCAAATCCCATCTTCAGACCAGAACCAACAGTGTGTTAGTGTTTCAGTGCGTTCTCACTTCCTGTCTGTGGCTCTCAGCGCCACTGAAAACACCTCTAAGATATATAGTTGCTGGTCACTATTAGGCCTGTAACGGTACTGGAGTCACGGTTCAGTTCGGACCTGGGTAGGAGTCCTGTGTTTGTTATTCAGTGTCACAGACAGACAGTCGTCCTGCTGGGGACGGAGGGACATTTTGACCACTGGCGTCTACGCTGCAGTGACACTGAAGGCAGCAACTGATTGAACCTGAACTGTCACAGCCCTGCTGCTCGCCGAAACACTGCATGAGCTGGGGACTGTTTGTTTTCAGCACCACATTGATCCACATTCAGTTTCCCGTCAAACAGAGACAAGAACAGTAGTAACACTGAATCAAAATAACCAAAGTATATATTTTTCTTTTATTATAAACTTTTATATATTTAGTTTTTCTTTCTGGGTAATTAACATCCATCAACATAAAAGAGGTTGTTTCTGCTGTTTTATTACCTGCAGCTATCTATCAGCTATCAATCAGCTATCAATCAGCTGTCTATCAGCTATCTGTCAACTATCTATCAGCTATCTATCAGCTATCAATCAGCTATCAATCAGCTGTCTATCAGCTATCTATCAGCTATCAATCAGCTATCTTTCAGCTATCTATCAGCTATCTATCAGCTATCAATCAGCTATCAATCAGCTGTCTATCAGCTATCTGTCAGCTATCTTTCAGCTATCTACAGCTATCAATCAGCTGTCTATCAGCTATCTATCAGCTATCTATCAGCTATCTATCAGCTATCAATCAGCTGTCTATCAGCTATCTGTCCGCTATCTGTCAGCTATCTATCAGCTGTCTATCAGCTATCAATCAGCTGTCAATCACCTGTCTATCAGCTATCTATCAGCTATCTATCAGCTATCAATCAGCTGTCTATCAGCTATCTATCAGCTATCAATCAGCTATCTATCAGCTGTCAATCAGCTGTCTATCAGCTATCAATCAGCTGTCAATCAGCTGTCTATCAGCTATCTATCAGCTATCAATCAGCTGTCTATCAGCTATCTGTCCGCTATCTATCAGCTATCTATCAGCTATCAATCAACTGTCTATCAACTGTCTATCAGCTATCTGTCAGCTATCTATCAGCTATCAATCAGCTGTCTGTCAGCTATCAATCAGCTATCTGTCAGCTATCTGTCAGCTATCTATCAGCTGTCTATCAGCTATCAATCAGCTGTCTATCAGCTATCTATCAGCTATCTATCAGCTATCAATCAGCTGTCTGTCAGCTATCTATCAGCTGTCTATCAGCTATCAATCAGCTATCAATCAGCTGTCTATCAGCTATCTATCAGCTATCTATCAGCTATCAATCAGCTGTCTATCAGCTATCAATCAGCTATCTGTCAGCTATCTGTCAGCTATCTATCAGCTGTCTGTCAGCTATCAATCAGCTATCAATCAGCTGTCTATCAGCTATCTGTCAGCTATCTATCAGCTGTCTATCAGCTATCAATCAGCTATCAATCAGCTGTCTATCAGCTATCTGTCCGCTATCTATCAGCTGTCTATCAGCTATCTATCAGCTATCAATCAACTGTCTATCAGCTATCTGTCAGCTATCTATCAGCTATCAATCAGCTGTCTATCAGCTATCTGTCCGCTATCTATCAGCTGTCTGTCACTACAACACTATCTTCAGCTATCTTCACTATCTATCAGCTATCAATCAGCTATCAATCAGCTGTCTATCAGCTATCTATCAGCTATCTATCAGCTATCAATCAGCTGTCTGTCAGCTATCTATCAGCTGTCTATCAGCTATCAATCAGCTATCAATCAGCTGTCTATCAGCTATCTATCAGCTATCTATCAGCTATCAATCAGCTTCTTCAGCTATCTATCAGCTTCTATCAGCTATCAATCAGCTATCAATCAGCTGTCTATCAGCTATCTATCAGCTATCTATCAGCTATCAATCAGCTGTCTATCAGCTATCTGTCCGCTATCTATCAGCTGTCTATCAGCTATCTATCAGCTATCTATCAGCTATAGTAACGTCTATCAGCTATCAATAAGCTGTCTATCAGCTGTCTATCAGCTATCAATCAGCTGTCTATCAGCTATCTGTCCGCTATCTATCAGCTGTCTATCAGCTATCAATCAGCTATCAATAAGCTGTCTATCAGCTATCTATCAGCTATCAATCAGCTGTCTATCAGCTATCTATCAGCTATCTATCAGCTGTCTGTCAGCTATCTGTCAGCTAAAGCGTCTGTCAGCTATCTATCAGCTATCTATCAGCTATCTATCAGCTGTCTATCAGCTGTCTATCAGATGTCTATCAGATGTCTATCAGCTATCTATCAGCTATCTATCAGCTGTCTATCAGCTATCTATCAGCTATCTATCAGCTGTCTATCAGCTATCTATCAGCTATCAATCAGCTATCTATCAGCTGTCTATCAGCTGTCTATCAGCTATCTATCAGCTATCTATCAGCTATCTATCAGCTGTCTATCAGCTGTCTATCAGCTGTCTGTCAGCTGTCTGTCAGCTATCTGTCAGCTGTCTATCAGCTATCTGTCAGCTATCTGTCAGCTGTCTGTCAGCTATCTGTCAGCTATCTGTCAGCTGTCTATCAGCTATCTGTCAGCTATCTATCAGCTGTCTGTCAGCTATCTGTCAGCTATCTGTCAGCAGTCTATCAGCTATCTATCAGCTATCTGTCAGCTATCTATCAGCTGTCTATCAGCTGTCTGTCAGCTGTCTGTCAGCTATCTATCAGCTATCTATCAGCTATCTGTCCGCTATCTATCAGCTATCTATCAGCTATCAATCAGCTGTCTGTCAGCTGTCTGTCAGCTATCTGTCAGCTATCTATCAGCTGTCTATCAGCTGTCTATCAGCTGTCTGTCAGCTGTCTGTCAGCTATCTGTCAGCTGTCTATCAGCTGTCTGTCAGCTGTCTGTCAGCTATCTGTCAGCTATCTGTCAGCTATCTGTCAGCTGTCTATCAGCTGTCTGTCAGCTGTCTGTCAGCTGTCTGTCAGCTATCTGTCAGCTGTCTATCAGCTATCTGTCAGCTCTCTATCAGCTGTCAGTCAGCTGTCTGTCAGCTGTCTGTCAGCTATCTGTCAGCTATCTGTCAGCAGTCTATCAGCTATCTATCAGCTGTCTATCAGCTGTCTATCAGCTGTCTGTCAGCTGTCTGTCAGCTATCTGTCAGCTGTCTATCAGCTGTCTATCAGCTGTCTATCAGCTATCTGTCAGCTGTCTATCAGCTGTCTGTCAGCTATCTGTCAGCTATCTGTCAGCTATCTGTCAGCTATCTGTCAGCTGTCTATCAGCTGTCTGTCAGCTATCTATCAGCTGTCTATCAGCTGTCTGTCAGCTATCTGTCAGCTATCTGTCAGCTGTCTATCAGCTATCTGTCAGCTATCTGTCAGCTATCTGTCAGCTGTCTATCAGCTGTCTATCAGATGTCTATCAGCTATCAATCAGCTGTCTGTCAGCTATCTGTCAGCTATCTGTCAGCTATCTGTCAGCTGTCTATCAGCTGTCTATCAGATGTCTATCAGCTATCAATCAGCTGTCTGTCAGCTATCTGTCAGCTATCTGTCAGCTGTCTATCAGCTATCTGTCAGCTATCTATCAGCTATCAATCAGCTGTCTATCAGCTATCTGTCAGCTATCTGTCAGCTGTCTGTCAGCTGTCTATCAGCTATCTGTCAGCTATCAATCAGCTGTCTGTCAGCTATCTGTCAGCTATCTCTCCTGGTGTACATGAGGTCATTTCTGGTCTGTGCAGACAGTCAGCTGGTCCTGTGAATTAAAATAGATGTAGTACATACATACAGTATTTACCTGCTCTCTGAATGACATAAAATAGAAAGCTGCCTGCACCCTCAGCACAGTATTGCTGCAGGATACACGGAGTACTGTGTGAGTACTGAGTACTGTGTTTCCCTCCTCAGTGTGACGGTACAGACCTGACGACCAAAGTCCAGGACCTGAAGTTACAGTGTCTGCTCTTCCTCAACATCCCCAGGTAACAAAAATACACATCAGTTCACAGTTTACTGTAGTACTGTAGTCAGTTAAACTATGAGGATATCATAGATTAGCAGTTATCCCAAACATCATGTTAATGTGTCAGAAATAAACCAGTATACACCAGTAGTAGTCAGTACCTCCTACAGTAGTAGTCAGTACCTCCTACAGTAGTAGTCAGTACCTCCTACAGTAGTAGTCAGTACCTCCTCCAGTAGTAGTCAGTACTTCCTCCAGTAGAAACCAGTAGTAGTCAGTACCTCCTCCAGTAGAAACCAGTAGTAGTCAGTACCTCCTCCAATACCTCCTCCATATATATACCTCCACCAGTAGTAGTCAGTACCTCCTCCAGTAGTAGTCAGTACCTCCTCCAGTAGTAGTCAGTACTTCCTCCAGTAGAAACCAGTAGTAGTCAGTACCTCCTCCAGTAGAAACCAGTAGTAGTCAGTACCTCCTCCAGTAGAAACCAGTAGTAGTCAGTACCTCCTCCAGTAGTAGTCAGTACCTCCTACAGTAGTAGTCAGTACCTCCTCCTATATCAGTACTTCCTCCAGTAGAAACCAGTAGTAGTCAGTACCTCCTCCAGTAGAAACCATAGTAGTCATACTTCCTCCAGTAGAAACCAGTAGTAGTCAGTACCTCCTCCAGTAGAAACCAGTAGTAGTCAGTACCTCCTCCAGTAGTAGTCAGTACTTCCTCCAGTAGAAACCAGTAGTAGTCAGTACTTCCTCCAGTAGAAACCAGTAGTAGTCAGTACCTCCTCCAGTAGAAACCAGTAGTAGTCAGTACCCCTCCCCTAAATATATACCTCCTCCAGTAGTCGTCAGTACCTCCTCCAGTAGAAACCAGGAGTATTTAGTCAGTACTGTGTGTGTGCTGCAGGTACTGTGCCGGCACCGTGCCGTGGGGTCACCCCAGTGAACATCAGGACTTTGAACCACAGCGTCATGACGACGGCTGCATCGAGGTCATCGGTTTCACCATGACATCTCTGGTGAGCTCTCAGCTGGACTCCCATACGTCGGTACTGTAGGCGCCATCAGGACTCGAGGCTAACAGCGTCCCGTCATCCCGGGGTCCCGGCGTCCCGGTGTCCCAGGGTCCCGGGGTCCCAGGGTCCCGGTGTCCCAGCGTCCCGGGGTCCCGGGGTCCCGGGGTCCCGGGGTCCCGGGGTCCCGGGGTCCCGGCGGCCCGGGGTCCCGGGGTCCACTTAGAGACTTACAACAGATAAACATAATATTCACAAATTCATTTTCACACTGTTTTTGGCTCATATACTTTAGGTGTTTTTATGTTTTGTCTGTTTTGGAGGCTGTTCATTGTTACGCCACTAATTTCTTTTTCGCATTAACTCATCTTGCATTTTTTAGGTTGTAGTGGCTCAGTTTTAAAAGTGAAGATACTGAATTATGAAACTAGAAAACCTTCGCAATGGTACCAGCCAGGTCGTACTAGCTTGCTGCGAAGGAGGTTAAATAATGATGCAGACATTTGGCGAGGAAGAACTGTCAGGATTTCCAGAAGGTCCCTGGACAGCTGCTGTTTGATGCTAAAGTCAGAACCTGGGAGGGTTTCTGGACAATATCTGGTATTGATTAGTGTTGGTATTGATTTACAATAATAAATATAGACATACATTTCCATACAGCAGCATATTAGTCCACTAACATGTTGATAAGAGGATTAAATACTGGACTGATCTCCTTTAAGGTTCATTATGAACTGATAAATAATATGCAATTAAATTTAAGTAAATATTTTTAATCGATTGACAGCCCTGATATAATTTAATGTATCCTCCCACACCATCCTGTATCGGTACCACCATACATCATGAATGACCATGTCTTAGATTTACATGGTACACCTGTTGGTGACCTGTGGTTGTTCGTGTCCAGGCCACGCTGCAGGTCGGCGGCCACGGCGAGCGGCTCCATCAGTGTAAAGAGGTGACCCTGACCACCTACAAGTCCATCCCCATGCAGGTGGATGGAGAGCCCTGTAAGCTGGCCCCCTCCATCATCCACATCAACCTGAGGAACCAGGCCAACATGGTGCAGAAGGCCAAGAGGAGGATCTCCATGCCCCACCTCAACGAGTAATCAATACACTGATCTACCACACCACGCGCACTCTGATATTCAGGTCCTTTACTCTGTGTGTGTGTGTGTGTGTGTGTGTGTGTGTGTGTGTGTGTGTGTGTGTGTGTGTGTGTGTGTGTGTGTGTGTGTGTGTGTGTGTGTGCGCAGTCAGCAGCCGGTTCCTGAGAAGCTGCAGATCAGAGTGAACCGGATCAGCATGGCGGCGTACGAGGCTCTGCACTACGACAAGGACCAGCTGAAGGAGGCCTGTGAGTCAGTGAAGGGTTAACTGAGGCTGGATCAATAAGGTCCTCAACATGATCCATCAGTCAGTCGATCGGGAAGGAACTATCACCATCTTAATTCTAAATCAGTAGAGTGTGTGGCGTAGGATGCTGTAGGGGGGTGTGAAGGTTCAGCGCCATCACTTTGACCTTGACGTGTCCTTCGTTCCCACAGCGACTCCTCTGGGAGTGATCACCGTCCCTGGAGACAGCGACCTGGAGACCTGCCGCCTGCTCATCGAGCGTCTCCATGACAACCTGGACCAGGTACACGCTGGATAAAAATAATAATAACAACAAAATTATAATAGCTATTAGTAGTAGTAGTAGTAGTATTTTACATTATATTAATAATCCTACTTTTACTACTACTACTACTAATAATAATAATAATAACATTAATAATAAGTAGAATGATAATAGTGATGAATGTAGTATTTTTTAACAAGGTAATAAAGTGCTGTAGCAGGTAAACAGAATAGAAACAACAAAATGATCTAAAAAATATAGAATCATAAAAACACAAGGAGATTAAAAAATAGTTAAAATTAATAATAAAATGACAACAGAGGGATGATATTATTATAAATCATGTTCTCACTTCTTATAAAACAAAGGGTAAAACTTTGTAATAATCATCAGTTATAAATGAACTGATGGGTCATTAAACTTATTTAGTTTAAAGTGAATATTTATGTTAATGTTAATGAACAAAGAACTGATCATTAATAATGCTTATCAGTAGTAATGCTAAAATTGAGGTTATTTTAACAGTTTATTATTGCACTTATAACATTTTCTATTCTATATATAAGAGAGATTTATTGATCAGGATAGAATTTGTAAAGAAATTGTTTGTAAAGCATCTATAAACATGAGATCAATATCTGTAACACTTAGTTAATAGTTAATAACTGGTTTATAAACCACCTATAAGCATTATTTGGATGTTATTATATTTACTACTGATGATTATAGCACCTTGTTAACAGTTAATAAATACTTTATAAAACATCTATAGATATTATTTAGACAGATATTTAATACTTTCACAATCACAATCACCTTTATTGTCATTTTATTGCACACAACGAAATTAGAGCTCAACTCCTTTGGTGCATTTAGAAGAAACAAGATACAGAATAAATACTTAAATAACACTTAAATATGTACAGCTATGTAAAGAAAATGTAAAAATGTAGAAAACATAGAAATGTAAAGAAGAGATTCTGTAGAAGTTCACTGAATGTTTCACACAGACGTTATTGCACATAGTGAGATGAGCGGATCAATGGAGCAGTTGTATGATTATTGATTGTGATTGGTTATTGCAGTAATGCTCTGGTAAAGAAACTGATCCTGAGCCTGCTGACCAGGTTTACGGACCTATAGCGCCGGCCCGAGGGCAGCGGGTCAGACAGGTGGTTACTGGGTGGGATGCTGACAGCTCTGCTGAGGTAGCCAGAGCTGGCCGAGTCCTCCGGGCCGGGCAGAGACCGACCGGGGACCTTCTGGTCCGGGTCGATCGTGGATCAGGATTAGCTCTTTAGTTTTTGTGGTGTTCAGTGGGGGTCCAGAGTGGGAGGCAGACGGGCCCTGATGTGATGTGAGACCAGTCTTTCGAAGCACTTCATGACCACAGGCGTCAGTGCAGCAGGCCTGTGGTCATTGAGGCGTCCACGGCTGTCTTTCTGGGGACGGGGACGATGACGGAGGCTTTAAGGCAGGGTGGTGTGATGGCCTGTGACAGGGACGGGTTGAAGATGCTGGTGGAAACTCCGGCCAGTTGGTCAGCACACGCTCTGAGCACCTCTCCAGGTACTCCATCGGGCCGGCCGCCTTCCTGGGGATCCCGGTCTTCAGCTCACGCCTCACTTGGTGGTCCTGGAGCGTCAGTGTGACGGTGCTGGAGGGTGGTGGGGGTGGAGGGACTGCTGAGGGTCTGTCTGCTTCACGGAGGACAAAGAAGGGGTTAAGTTCCTCCGCCAGCGAGGCTTCAGTCCCAGCATTCAGCGGGTTGCTGCTTCTGTAGTTTGTGGTGGGATTTATTCCCTGCCACGTCTTCCTGAGGTCAGTCTCAGCAAAGTGGTCCTCTGTTGTCCTCTTGTAGGCAGCCTTGTCCTCCCTGATGCCTCTTCAGGTCAGACCTGGTCACGCTGTACAGGACCCTGTCCCCTGACTTAAAGGAGCTGTTACAGCTTTTTAATAGAGACTGGACTTCGCCGTTCATCCAGGGTTTCTGATCTGAAAACTCTGACCCTTTTGTCCACGGCGACGGTGTGAACACAGTTTTTGATGTAGGAGAGTCCGGCGTCAGTGTTCTCCTGCAGGTTGTGGTTGGAGAATAAATCAGTCCTTGAGAAGCAGTCCTGCAGCTGAGACAGGGCTCCTCAGGCCACCTTGTCTTCGTACTTTCTTCACTTTCTTCAGTTTAATAACTGGCCTCTGGTCCTTATCTATATGTCAAGTTCAAGTTCGTTAGCTGGATGTTAACTTCAGTTAGAGGAGTGTTGGAGTGAATTATTGAGGTCTGTTAGATCTGGAGCTGATCAATACGTCACAGTGAACTCTCTCTCCTTCCTGCTCCTCCAGGACTCTGACGCCATGAAGAGAGACTGTCTGTTTTCTCAGAAACTCTCCATGAAGTGGTGTTTCCTCGACTGTAAGTCCGAACCCACTCACCACCGAGTCCGACTCACCACAGAGTCCGACTCACACGACTCACCACAGAGTCCGACTCACCGACTCAACACAAAGTCCGACTCACCAACTCACCACAGAATCCGACTCACCACCGAGTCCGACTCACACCGACTCAACACAGAATCCGACTCACCAACTCACCACAGAATCCGACTCACCACCGAGTCCGACTCACACCGACTCAACACAAAGTCCGACTCACCAACTCACCACCGAGTCCGACTCACCACCGACTCACCCCGACTCCACTCACCGACTCACCACAGACTCCGACTCACCGACTCACCACAGAGTCCGACTCACACCGACTCACCACTGAGTCCGACTCACACCGACTCACCGACTCACCTCACACCTGCTCTTGTTGTTTCAGGTACGACCGCAGATCGCTTCTACCGGATCGACCGAGCTCAGGTGTGACGGCAGATCAACTGTATTTCTATGGAGGACAGAACCTGCCAAAATCAGAAATAAAAAGATAAATATGTCATGAAATGAAGCAAAAACAATACTAAAAAATAAAAGTAGACATTAATTAATCAAATCGGACATAAATTGATATTTCTGCTTTAACTTGCTCTTTATTTATTTATCTTCGTAGTAATACCCTTATTGAATGAAAGGCCCCTCATTTGGAGGAATAAATGAGGAGTGAAATGCAAAAGGAAAATCATGGATCAATAAAGGAATAGATGACGCGATTAATTAATTCATTCATTCATAGACGATTGGATAAATAAATAAATATGCTATTAAATGTGGCAAAAATAAAAGTACAAATAAATGTAGCCATAAATTCATTGATCAAATCTGCCATAAATTGATATTTGTGTTCTAATGTGCTTCTTTATTTATTGATACGAAGCTGGTAATGAAGCGTGTGGTACAGATACAGTAATCCATCTATTATGTGTACTCTGAAATACATAAAGACATGTAAAAAGAAAAGAATACAGAAATAAATAAGGGGTGAAATGCAAAGGGGAAATCATGCAGAAATAAATAAATATATATATTTAGAAATAAATAAAAATGAAATGCATAAATAAATTAATATATAGACATAAATGCAAAGATAAATAAATAATAAATACATGAATGAAACATAAATGTAGAATGATAAATTTAAAAAAAGTAATACAAATAAATACAGAAATAAAAGGGAAGATCAAACAGAAAAGTAAATAAATAAGAGAAGTAATAAATAAGCAAATTAAGACTTAAACGTCAATTTAAAAAAAACTTATCAATGAATCAATGGCTACATATTTTAATATTATTTTACACACTTAATGACACATTTATGTATTGCGTCATTTATTTGTTTGTTTATTTGTTTGTTGATTTTGGCAGGCTCCATGGTCCACATGCTTCAGCCCGAAGCTGAGAGGAAGCCAGCCTTTCTATTGATCGATTTGTTTTATTAACTCCTCTCCAGGAGCACCTGAACTACGTCACTGAGATCTCTCAGGACGAGCTGTACATCCTGGACCCGGAGCTGGTCGTCAAGGAGACGGTGGGCACCTCCCCCGGCATGCCCGACCTGGTGGACTCTGAGGAGCACCAGGACCAGCAGAGACAGTTTGCCTTCCCCTGCTCCCCGAACTCTCCCACCTCCTCCGCCACCCCGAGGTGAGCGGCAGGACGCTGCACTTACACTCATATATCACTGAAGTACATGCATAGAGGAGGAGAATGTAAAACCTCCTGCCGGGTGAAGCAGGTCCTGCAGCAGCTGGCAGACCGTCCAGCAGCAGCTGGCAGACCGTCCAGCAGCAGCTGGCAGACCGTCCAGCTGAGAGGCTGAGTGAGTCTGAGTGAGACGTGACGTATCCGTGGAGCTGCTGATCTTTGACTGTTGCCTCCTCAGAAATCAGAAATCAATCACAACATCAGGAACAAAAGCAAACCACGTCTGTTTCTGTGTGTTTTAGAGTGAGAGACGTCCAGAGGAAGAGGATCTCCAGTGATAGCTCGGTGGCGGACGCTCAGAGCTCCTCAAAGACTGCCCTCTGCAGGTAGCAACACACTCAGTAGCTTTAGCAGCGGGAAACAGTGCCTCCACTTCCACGCAACGCCGCTTTATCGGTGCAGCTCCTCTCAACCCCAAGACGGTTCAAAGTGCTTGATTATTTAAGATCTCACTTCTAACATTGCTAGACGCAGCTTTCTAAGGGGTGAAGCTGGGAGGTTTAGATGACTGTTACAGCCTGCTCCCTCAGCACCCAGCACGTTAGATCTAAAAGTTAGTGTTCGGTGGATTATTTCTCTGTTGTTCCAGTGATGACTGTCGTCATTATTTATTTACCTTCACAAAGACGGCCAACTTGTGAGGATCGTGTGTTTGTGGGCTGAGCAGCACAGCTGATCATGTGGGTAGGACCCGGTGAAATTAGTCAGAATTCTGCTGGCGGTACCGACTCTGGTTCTGGGCTCCAGGTGCTGCCAGTCAGGCTCCACAGGACCAGACCACAGGACCACATAGTGATCCGCTTCATTCTGAACAGTCAACATTTAGTTATTGAGCTTAGATTGGCTCTTAAATTGTACTCAAATGTGTAGTTCAGTGCAGTTTGTACCACAAGCTGAAGATGCCTCTGAACCTGTCCATCGTGTCCTTCTTGTCCATCGTGTCCTTCTTGTCCATCGTGTCCTTCCTGTCCATCGTGTCCTTCTTGTCCATCGTGTCCTTCTTGTCCATCGTGTCCTTCCTGTCCATCGTGTCCTTCCTGTCCATCGTATCCTTCTTGTCCATCGTGTCCTTCCTGTCCATCGTGTCCTTCCTGTCCATCGTGTCCTTCTTGTCCATCGTGTCCTTCTTGTCCATCGTGTCCTCGCTGTCTCTCGTCTGTCATCTGAAGGAGAGGAGCAAAGATTCTCAATGTCCATCGCTCCAACACCACGCTGGCTGATTTCAGACCCATCATTAGGTACGAGTCCATCAGTGTCGGTGAGATGATCAGATCTCCATGTTTCATGTTGTAATATTTGCTTTCCTCTGTCTCTGGTCTCTCTAACAGTCCTTCTACCTCATGCCACCCTGAAAAAGGTAAAAACTTTCTTTATGTTCCTCCACAAGTAAAGGATGCAGTTCACTCTCTGTATGCTTACGATCATTTTATTGGCTGTTTGGCAACTTGTGTAAGTAGTTCAGAGTAGATGAGACCTGATTCATCTCAGACGAGAAGCTGATGGGAGGATCCTGTCGTCACGGTGATGTTAAACTTTAGCATTATTGGATCCGTCTTTGAGTCTCTCCATCCCCAAAGCTCATCAGATGTGTAAGAACCAGTGTCTTTCTTCCCAAGGAGACTGGAGGACTCTGTAAAGGTGTCTACACCAGAGGATGTGAGACATTGAGAGGATGAGACAGAGTCCATTCATAGGAACAACATGTCAAACTGGACAAGCTGCTAACTAAATATCCAACCTGTCAGTAACCTGCCTTTGAAAGTGGATCATTGCTGTCTGAATAGAATCCAGATGCTCCAGATGCTTTACAGATTCAAGCTGATGTACGGTAGTGTGTCGCGATAGTAAACCGTTTTGGTTCTGACCTGTTTCCTGAATTCTAACGATGAAGACAAATCACAAAAAAATGTGTTTATACTCAGAGACGCTCAGAAGTTAGAGTCGTGTTAAGATGAATTTAATGTGTTAACTGGCAAGAAAACAAGATTTTACCACACAAAATACAAAAACCAATCCTCTTTTTTCTTCTGAAATAGTTTAATCTCTTCACGCCTCTAAAATCAAACCATCTGAAAATCAGTCTGTGATCAAACTGAGTTCGTTCAACCAGAGACGATGGAAACTCTGAGTACTCAGTTCCAGGAAGAGAGAGAACCAAACTCTGGGTCAGTTACTATGGTAACTTAAACCACGGTAACGTAAACTCTGGCTCAGTTACCATGGTAACTGAATAAATCTGTTTAATGTGTAATGTAGTCTACAGCCCTAAAACGGGCAACACTGACTAAATGTGTGATATTAGTGACACTTTTCGCTGCTCTGACATTTTTAAAGATAATCAAGCTTTAACATCTCGACGTCGACTGGATTAAAAAGGAGGCTCAGCCTCTCGTCACCTGTTGCTGTGGTCAGTCTCGTATCTGAGATCCACTGAGGAGGTTCAGCCTGATCTGACTGATCAGCTGCTCTAAAACAGGGTCCTGGTCCTCTCTGGGGTTAAACCGGTTCTCTGTAACAGGGTCCTGGTCCTCTCTGGGGTTAAACCAGTTCTCTGTAACAGGGTCCTGGTCCTCTCTGGGGTTAAACCAGTTCTCTGTAACAGGGTCCTGGTCCTCTCTGGGGTTAAACCGGTTCTCTGTAACAGGGTCCTGGTCCTCTCTGGGGTTAAACCGGTTCTCTGTAACAGGGTCCTGGTCCTCTCTGGGGTTAAACCGGTTCTCTGTAACAGGGTCCTGGTCCTCTCTGGGGTTAAACCGGTTCTCTGTAACAGGGTCCTGGTCCTCTCTGGGGTTAGATCGGTTCTCTGAACAGGGTCCGGTTCTCTGTAACAGGGTCCTGGTCCTCTCTGGGGTTAAACCGGTTCTCTGTAACAGGGTCCTGGTCCTCTCTGGGGTTAAACCGGTTCTCTGTAACAGGGTCCTGGTCCTCTCTGGGGTTAACCTCCCAGGGCCGGTCTCTCTGGGGTTAAACCGGTTCTTTGTAACGGGTCCTGGTCCTCTCTGGGGTTAAACCGGTTCTCTGTAACAGGGTCCTGGTCCCTGACCCTGAGCTGCTCATTCACTGTTGAACGTCTGTCCTTTAGATGCTGAGCTCATCGACTGCATCAAGACTGAAGACCTGGACCGGGTGAGTTCTCCTTCTAATGGACAGTTTTCACCTCGTATCGTATCGTAGCAAACCTAAAAGTTTTGATCAAATCTTTATTGATTAGTTTAATTCATTTGCTGCGTTACTGTTTATTCTGCTGAAAGTGGTGACTGCAGCGACTGACGTTGTTGTTGATGTGCAGCTGACGGAGCTCCACCAGCAGGGCGCCGACATCCTGCAGCAGGACGCCGCCGGCTGCACGCTGCTGCATCACGCCGTGGAGGCCGGCAGCAAAGACATCCTCAAGTACCTCATCGACCACGGTGAGAGGAGAGCGTACGCTGCTCCCACTGTTCATGTATTTATGACTGAAACACATTTCTTATTTATGATAAATATGTAAAGATAAACAGTTTACACCTCCTTCTTCATCTTTAATGTAAGACAAGCTGAGTTTATTTGTACAGAAGCTTTCGATAAGAAGATCCTTCATTAGCTGCTCATAAAACATAAATGGCATTAAGGCATGACATAGAAATATAAGAACATAATACAATATTTGTGTAATTGAGATTTAGGATAATTGCTGCAGGCAGTGTGGTAAATAAAATAAAAATACATTTTTGGGCCCTTTAATGTGATGGGGCATACACATCTATTGAACAGCAGCAGAAATAAAGAAGAGTATAATAAGGATATATTATAAATAAAAAATAAAAGTGTTTGCCTGATCTATTAAAACAGTTAGATATTACAATTGTAAGTCTCTGTAGTTTAAAGGGCCGTCAATAACTTTTTATTCTTGTGTTACAGTTTTGACTGTGATCAACATAAAAATCTTAAAATCTCCTTTAAAATGATAAAACTTGAAAACGTTATTAGAAATATTATTAAAGAGCAAACAAACTTGCCCGTTTTGGCAAAAAGCCTTCGTCAGCGTGAACAATCGAAACGTAAAGCCAGTTTAAATGCTCAGGTGAGACGCAGCAACCAATGAGGGAAGAGACTGGAAGATCACATGACAGGAAACATCTGTGGATGCGACGCCCAGACATCCTCTCACAACTAAGGAGGCGTCAGAAAGAACCAGCAATACGATGACGAACATCTAGAAGGACCAAGAAATGTAAAAATGGTGACACATAAAAACCAAACGCTTCATCTGAGGACCAGAGATTTAGTTTCTCCTGTTCATGCTGCTGCCTGCCACCTCATATATTATGCTCGCTGTTATTTTCAGCGAGTGATTAAAGACACAGTTGGTTTGGGTAACAGTAAGCTGATCTTCGTAGTTTGAAGTAAATGGAGAAAACCAGCAGAGTTTGGTTCCTGTCTGGAGTCTGGGCATTTTCCCACACTGCACCTGTGTCTTAATAATGTAAAAAGTCGGTTTCTTTATTCAGTCACCTGCTTGAATCTTGAATTTGTAGAAATAAGAGGGGATAATATCATATTTACTCCAACATGAAACATGCTCACAGAGTCACTCCCCTCCCCCATCTCGCTGGATCGGACCACCTCTTCCTACCCTCCACCTCCACCTCCACCCCCTGCTGAGGAAGACAAAGACAAGGTGGCCTGAGGAGCCCTGTCTCAGCTGCAGGACTGCTTCTCAAGGACTGATTTATTCTCCAACCACAACCTGCAGGAGAACACTGACGCCGGACTCTCCTACATCAAAAACTGTGTTCACACCGTCGCCGTGGACAAAAGGGTCAGAGTTTTCAGATCAGAAACCCTGGATGAACGGCGAAGTCCAGTCTCTATTAAAAAGCTGTAACAGCTCCTTTAAGTCAGGGGACGGGGTCCCGTACAGCGTGACCAGGTCTGACCTGAAGAGGCATCAGGGAGGACAAGGCTGCCTACAAGAGGACAACAGAGGACCACTTTGCTGAGACTGACCTCAGGAAGACGTGGCAGGGAATAAATCCCACCACAAACTACAGAAGCAGCAACCCGCTGAATGCTGGGACTGAAGCCTCGCTGGCGGAGGAACTTAACCCCTTCTTTGTCCTCCGTGAAGCAGACAGACCCTCAGCAGTCCCTCCACCCCCACCACCCTCCAGCACCGTCACACTGACGCTCCAGGACCACCAAGTGAGGCGTGCGCTGAAGACCGGGATCCCCAGGAAGGCGGCCGGCCCGATGGAGTACCTGGAGAGGTACTCAGAGCGTGTGCTGACCAACTGGCCGGAGTTTCCACCAGCATCTTCAACCCGTCCCTGTCACAGGCCATCACACCACCCTGCCTTAAAGCCTCCGTCATCGTCCCCGTCCCCAGAAAGACAGCCGTGGACGCCTCAATGACCACAGGCCTGCTGCACTGACGCCTGTGGTCATGAAGTGCTTCGAAAGACTGGTCTCACATCACAACAGGGCCCGTCTGCCTCCCACTCTGGACCCCCACTGAACACCACAAAAACTAAAGAGCTAATCCTGATCCACGATCGACCCGGACCAGAAGGTCCCCGGTCGGTCTCTGCCCGGCCTGGAGGACACGGCCAGCTCTGGCTACCTCAGCAGAGCTGTCAGCATCCCACCCAGTAACCACCTGTCTGACCCGCTGCCCTCGGGCCGGCGCTATAGGTCCATAAACCTGGTCAGCAGGCTCAGGATCAGCTTCTTTACCAGAGCATTACTGCAATAACCAATCACAATCAATAATCATACAACTGCTCCATTGATCCGCTCATCTCACTATGTGCAATAACGTCTGTGTGAAACATTCAGTGAACTTCTACAGAATCTCTTCTTTACATTTCTATATTTTCTACATTTTTACATTTTCTTTACATAGCTGTACATATTTAAGTGTTATTTAAGTATTTATTCTGTATCTTGTTTCTTCTAAATGCACCAAAGGAGTTGAGCTCTAATTTCGTTGTGTGCAATAAAATGACAATAAAGGTGATTGTGATTGTGATTGATAACTTCAGCAGTTTTTCAGAGGTTTATGTTAAAATGAGATTTCTGTCTGTTATCAGCTCTGTTCAGCAGCAGGTGAACTTTTAGTCTCTGAACGAGCAGCTCTGACGTCGTGATAATCACGTTAGCTGTGATTGATTAGTCTGATTCTTCTGCTCCGACGGACAGTTTGTGTGGAGCCATTTCAAATATGATATTACCTGCTGCGTTCATAAAATATATACCTGGGCTACCATACAGCAGATGGTCTGTCAGTTCTTTGCTAGCAGCCCAGTCACACAGCGGTTAGCGAAATAGTAAATTTAATGTATTGCTTCGTGTACATAGCCACAAATTTCAAATTTTTTTCGTGATGGTTAGCAAGAAATGAATTTCCATGTAATCCATGTGAACCAGGAAGTATAAAGAGCAGTAAATACTGAGGTCAGCATGGATGGGTGGGTCTAAAAGCACCAGACTCTGACCCGGTGGTCATGTCCCATCAAACCACAAGTCAACGTTGATTTATTTGGCACCTAACTCCTGGTGTTATTTCAACCCAAACCGCCATCTTTTCCTAAAGCTAATTAAGTAGTTTTGTTCTGAAAAGACTGGAGGGGAAGTAGACTCATGTGTATGGCGAGCCGTTTTAACATTTATCTAATTTTGACTATCTGGAATTAGCATTACAGATATCCACAGTTATGTTTTGAACAGTGGTAACTATATTGTGACTGGTCAAAATTCTTATTCCAGATATTACACTAATATATCATCCTGACTAGTCATAATTTAATGTCAGATAACTAAAAAGGACAATGTCGATATCTACGATTGAGGGCAATTAAAGATATCTTGAACTGGAATTCTGACTAGTCAGAATTAAATGGTGGATATCTGAAACCGGAGTTACCACTAGTCACCATGCACATGAGAAAGAAGAAGAAGAAGAAATGTTTAATTAGGGAAACTTAGAACTGTGACTAGTCAAAATGACTTTGCAGGTATCTCTAATGAATATCCTGTCTAACTATTAAATGATAAAACGACTTGCCATGTGAGCGTCACATGCTGCTGGACATTCACAGGGGAACGCACAAAATATCACTTATAATACTACCTAATCATAACACTACCATCTCATTTTCATCACTGTCAACGTATTTTTCTCCAGAACAAAAAACTGCATCATCTGCAAACAAACAAACTGCGATATTTTAAACCTCAGAAATATCACTGAAGTATAGTATTGATCCTTTACAACAAAGGAACAGGGGTTTTCAGTGATGTAATGTCTTACATGTACACCACGTCGTTCATGTATTCCAGTATTTCATATATACAGTTCATATAGTACTCTTAAGATAAAGGTGAATTTCTTCTTACAGTTTATTGTTGTTTCTGTTTCATTACTTAGTGCCGATGTCTCACCTGGACATAACAGAGAAGGAGACGTGAGTCAACTTTCTTTATAGATTGCTGTTAATCATCTCTCCTCTGCCACACGTTAAACTGCATTTATTGTTTTCATGTCATGAATACTGTGAATTTCTCCACTGAGACTAATAAAGGAATATCTTAATATTCATGCTGTGTTTCAGAGGTGAGACGGCGCTCCATAAAGCCGCCTCCTCCTGTCAGAGGAGCATCTGTCACTACCTGGTGGAGGCCGGGGCGTCGCTCATGAAGACAGACCTGCAGGTAAACCGTCACCCACCTGTAACACACACCCATGTTCACAATGTGAGCAACACACTCGACCTGCCAGGTGAGGCGTGTCTGTAACATGACACCCTGAGTTGGCTGCTGTCAATAATGAGCCCAGAAGTAAATGTATTAGATTATTTCAGTTTGTCAGTCAGTTATTTATTATATATATTATAACAGCAGCTGTAAGTCATTGGCTGCTTCCCGCCGCCGCCGGAGGCTTCCCGCCGCCGCCGGGGCTTCCCGCCGCCGCCGGCGGCGAGGCGTTCTCAGCCACGGTGGCGGCCACCAGCCCGAGCCGTCCTACCAGCACTTTAAAAGAATCTTCAGCGGTATATGACCCACTTCTCTGAAGTGATTAATGTTGTGTGTCATTGAGAAACGAAGCGCCGCAGGATGCCCGGCCTCGCTCCGACACACACAAAGGCCGCGACTCACCGTTGCCATGGTGAAGCTAGTGGTAACAGGAAGCAGCCCATAATCTGAGTTTCTTTTTCTTCTTCTTCTCCTCCAGCTAATGAAAAGACTTCATGTGTTAGTTAGTGTGTAAAGTGTTGGTGTGAAGCTGAGAGGAGAGGCCTCTAATTCTCACACCATCAATCTGTCTATTGATCTGTCAGTCTGTTTACTGATCTATCTGTTGATCTTTTATTGATCGATCTGTTGATCTGCACTTTATGTCTGTTGATCAATATCTGTGGAGTACAATCAGCAGCCTATAACAACAGCTGATTTCCCTTTTTAATGTTTTTCCACTGCCAAACATTTTTTATCTGTAATATAGAATAAAATATTAAATCTTTTTAACAATCAGCTGCTCATCTGAAAATCATTTATGCCAAACAGAACACACAGAGGTTTAATTAATTCTATTATTTATTAATAATATAGATTCTATTGTTGATCCAAACATTAGAACACACAGAGGTTTAATTAATTCTATTATTTATTAATGATATAGATTCTATTGTTGATCCAAACATTAGAACACACAGAGGTTTAATTAATTCTATTATTTATTAATGATATAGATTCTATTGTTGATCCAAACATTAGAACACACAGAGGTTTAATTAATTCTATTATTTATTAATGATACAGATTCTATTGTTGATCCAAACATTAGAACACACAGAGGTTTAATTAATTCTATTATTTATTAATAATATAGATTCTATTGTTGATCCAAACATTAGAACACACAGAGGTTTAATTAATTCTAGTATTTATTAATGATATAGATTCTATTGTTGATCCAAACATTAGAACACACAGAGGTTTAATTAATTCTATTATTTATTAATAATATAGATTCTATTGTTGATCCAAACATTAGAACACACAGAGGTTTAATTAATTCTATTATTTATTAATAATATAGATTCTATTGTTGATCCAAACATTAGAACACACAGAGGTTTAATTAATTCTATGAAATATTTATAGAAGTAATGATATAGATTCTATTGTTGATCCAAACATTAGAACACACAGAGGTTTAATTAATTCTAGTATTTATTAATGATATAGATTCTATTGTTGATCCAAACATTAGAACACACAGAGGTTTAATTAATTCTAGTATTTATTAATGATATAGATTCTATTGTTGATCCAAACATTAGAACACACTAAATCTGTCAGCCTGAATTTAGCAGAAATATTTGTAGAAGTACTGCATAATATTTTCTTTTAAAGGAAACATAGAGCTTACTGCGCTCTACTGTTTCTGTACTACGCTCTACTGTTTCTTTACTACGCTCTACTGTTTCTTTACTACGCTCTTGTGTTTCTTTACTACGCTCTACTGTTTCTTTACTGCGCTCTACTGTTTCTGTACTACGCTCTACTGTTTCTTTACTACGCTCTACTGTTTCTGTACTACGCTCTACTGTTTCTTTACTACGCGTACTCTTGACCCTGTTTCTGTACTACGCTCTACTGTTTCTTTACTGCGCTCTACTGTTTCTGTACTACGCTCTTGTGTTTCTTTACTACGCTCTACTGTTTCTGTACTACGCTCTATGTGTTTCTGTACTACGCTCTACTGTTTCTGTACTACGCTCTACTGTTTCTTTACTGCGCTCTACTGTTTCTTTACTACGCTCTACTGTTTCTTTACTACGCTCTACTGTTTCTTTACTGCGCTCTACTGTTTCTTTACTGCGCTCTACTGTTTTTTTACTGCACTCTACTGTTTCTTTACTACGCTCTACTGTTTCTGTACTACGCTCTACTGTTTCTGTACTACGCTCTACTGTTTCTGTACTATGCTCTACTGTTTCTGTACTACGCTCTACTGTTTCTGTACTACGCTCTACTGTTTCTGTACTACGCTCTACTGTTTCTGTACTACGCTCTACTGTTTCTGTACTACGCTCTACTGTTTCTGTACTACGCTCTACTGTTTCTGTACTACGCTCTACTGTTTCTGTACTACGCTCTACTGTTTCTGTACTACGCTCTACTGTTTCTGTACTACGCTCCACTGTTTCTGTACTACGCTCTACCTGTTTCTGTACTACGCTCTACTGTTTCTGTACTACGCTCTACTGTTTCTGTACTACGCTCTACCTGTTTCTGTACTACGCTCTACTGTTTCTGTACTACGCTCTACTGTTTCTGTACTATGCTCTACTGTTTCTGTACTACGCTCTACTGTTTCTGTACTACGCTCTACTGTTTCTGTACTACGCTCTACTGTTTCTGTACTATGCTCTACTGTTTCTGTACTACGCTCTACTGTTTCTGTACTACGCTCTACTGTTTCTGTACTACGCTCTACTGTTTCTGTACTACGCTCTACTGTTTCTGTACTACGCTCTACTGTTTCTGTACTACGCTCTACTGTTTCTTACTACCTCTACTGTTTCTGTACTACGCTCTACTGTTTCTGTACTACGCTCTCCTGAGCTTCATCCTCTTCAGCCTGCTAGTGTTGCAGTGTTTCACTGATATGAGGGTGAATGTCATCATGATAAGATCTCAGAGTTTGTGTTTCTGTAGTTCAAGAACTCCAACAGAGTGAGAGCTCTTCTCTCTAGATGATCTCCAGTTACTTTTATTCATACCAGATCAAAGATTTATAAACTTAATATCTTTAAATGAGGAAATTCGGTGTTTGGATCTAGAAGCTTGAGTCAGCTGATGTTTCAGTGTGTCGGGTTCATATTTAATTGACCTGACGGTGACTAAATGTTTGTGTTTCAGGGTGAGACGCCCAAACATCGAGCTGAGAAGGCCAACGACCAGGAGCTGTCTGAGTATCTGGAGAACCGCCAACATTACCAGATGATCCAGAGGGAGGACCAGGAGACGGCGGTCTGACGTCCACCATGTCTGTCACTCCGTTAACCCTCTGTAGAGAGTCAAAGGAAAGAAGGAAAATGATTTTAATCCACAGCCACATATCAGCTAGTGCTGCTTAACACACACAAACATGGATTATTATCGGTGTTGTGGAAGTCGGGTTTGTAGATGCCTGAAGACGCCTCTGTCCAAACTAAACAACACAAAACGCCTCTGGACACTAAAGTGAATTCAAACTTGTCTCTGAGGCCACAAAGACTCCCAGATCTCCTCCACACTGTTTTCAATGAGTCTTTATGGAGGAGCGTTGGCGCTCTGAGCTCCGCGTACAGACGGCGAACAGCGAGCGTATTCATGCGTCTGCAGCTGAACGATGGAACAAGACGCTGCTTCCATATCTGATAGATGCTCTGTGTTCTAGTGACCTTCTGGATGTTTGTTTACTCCACAGAAATAGTTTGTTCTCACGTTGGATATTTAACGTAGACACAGAACATTTCACTATTTATGGTTTCTTTGATTCAGAGACACATTTTGCTTTGTGATCAAACTCGGTGAAGCAAGTCATTTCTATTTTTATTATCATAAATATTGTTATTATTTTGTCTGTTACATAACTGCAAATCCAAATGGCCGCCAGCGGGATGCTTTCCTTGTGATGTGTGAACATAGCTGAGATAGTCGTCAGTGTTCAGCCAGGTTCTGCCAAAGCAATCGAGTCTGTATTAATAATCTATAATTAATAAATAGTCAGAATGACATTATACTGTTTGATATATGACTCATAAGTCCTGTTTGGTTTTATCATTTCTGAGTGACCTGCAATAAAAGCATGTCAGTAACGTTTTCTGTCATTATTCACTGAAGGAAACTTCAGCGGCTGTTTTCATAATCCATGAATCATTTAGGAGGATCTATAATATCTATATAGATTCATCTGATATAATATTAATTAGTGTTACACTCTAAGGAGGATCTATAATATCTATATAGATTCATCTGATATAATATTAATTAGTGTTACACACTAAGGAGGATCTATAATATCTATATAGATTCATCTGATATAATATTAATTAGTGTTACACACTAAGGAGGATCTATAATATCTATATAGATTCATCTGATATAATATTAATTAGTGTTACACTCTAAGGAGGATCTATAATATCTATATAGATTCATCTGATATAATATTAATTAGTGTTACACACTAAGGAGGATCTATAATATCTATATAGATTCATCTGATATAATATTAATTAGTGTATAATCACCAGAGTTGTTGTGTTTTGTTATTTCTTCCTCTTCCTCCACCTTGTCCTCTTTTCCTCCTCTCTCTCTTTCTCTTCCTCTCTCCTCTTCTCTCCTCCTCCTTCCTCCTCTCTTTCATCATCCTCTCTCCTCTTCCCTCTCTCTCCTCCTCCTCTTTTTTCTACTTCTCTCCTCTCCTCTTCCCTCTCCTCTCTCCTCTTTATCTCTCCTCCTCTTTTTTCTACTTCTCTCCTCTCCTCCTCCTCCTCTCTCCTCCCTCTTCTCTCCTCTTCTCTCCTCCTCCTCCTCCTCCTTCCTCCTCTCTCCTCCTCCTCCTCCTTTTCCTCCAACTCTCCTCTCCTCTTCCCTCTCCTCTCTCCTCTTTATCTCTCCTCCTCTTTTTTCTACTTCTCTTCTCTCCTCCTCCCTCTCCTCCTCCTCCTCCTCAATGACAACCAGGTCACTGAAAACCTGGAAAAGGGCATTGAAAACCTGGACCAGATCAATGAAAACCTGAGACCAGGACACTGGAAGCCTGGACCAGATCATTGAAAACCTGGACCAGGTCAGTAGGTTTTGGTGGATTGTTTAGACGGAGTAACAGGAAGTTCACGAGCAGGCAGCCATGTTGTTTCCTGTTAAACAGCGAACCAATCAGGTGCCTCGACCGGACGGTGCGTCAACGCTTCAACGGCCAGTTGAGTCAAAGAGTTTAGAAGCAACCAGATGAAACTCTGCTGGTTTTAACAGCAGCCACTGCCTACTGGACTAAACACACATTTTATATTTTTAATATTTCTAAAGGTCAACCAGAGCGTCCAGCAGAGACATTAAATATGACGATAGAAAGAACGGTGGAGGCGGAGGTGGAGGCGTAGGCGGAGGTGGAGGTGGAGGTGAAGGCGTAGGTGGAGGTGAAGGCGTAGGTGGAGGTGGAGGTGAAGGCGTAGGTGGAGGCGAAGGCGTAGGTGGAGGTGGAGGCGGAGGTGAAGGCGTAGGTGGAGGTGGAGGCGGAGGTGGAGGTGAAGGCGGAGGTGGAGGTGGAGGTGAAGGCGTAGGTGGAGGCGAAGGCGTAGGTGGAGGTGGAGGCGGAGGTGGAGGTGGAGGTGAAGGCGTAGGTGGAGGTGGAGGTGGAGGTGGAGGCGGAGGCGGAGGCGGAGGTGGAGGCGTAGGCGGAGGCGGAGGTGGAGGTGGAGCTCCGCTGCCTGACGCCGACGTCGACACCGTCAACAACTGACTTTAACTCCACATCAGTAAACAATAGTTCAGCTGCTGCAGAGTCAGTGTGGCGGTGACCTCTGATCCACATCAGCCAGTTAAACCAGATCACTGTCACGGCCAGTGCACCTGAGATTCACCTGAGATCCACCTGAGATCCACCTGAGATCCACTTGTGATTCACCTGAGATCCACCTGAGACTCACCTGAGATCCACCTGTGATTCACCTGAGATTCACCTGAGATCCACCTGTGATTCACCTGAGATTTACCTGAGATCCACCTGAGATCCACCTGTGATTCACCTGAGATCCACCTGAGATCCACCTGAGACTCACCTGAGATCCACCTGAGATCCACCTGAGATCCACCTGAGACTCACCTTAGATCCACCTGAGATCCACCTGTGATTCACCTGAGATCCACCTGAGATCCACCTGAGACTCACCTGAGATCCACCTGAGACTCACCTTAGATCCACCTGTGATTCACCTGAGATCCACCTGAGATCCACCTGAGATCCACCTGAGACTCACCTTAGATCCACCTGTGATTCACCTGAGATTCACCTGAGATCCACCTGAGATCCACCTGAGACTCACCTGAGATCCACCTGAGACTCACCTTAGATCCACCTGTGATTCACCTGTGACTCACCTGAGATCCACCTGTGATTCACCTGAGATTCATCTGAGATCCACCTGTGATTCACCTGAGATTCACCTGAGATCCACCTGAGATCCACCTGTGATTCACCTGAGATCCACCTGAGATCCACCTGAGACTCACCTGAGATCCACCTGAGATCCACCTGAGATCCACCTGAGACTCACCTTAGATCCACCTGAGATCCACCTGTGATTCACCTGAGATCCACCTGAGATCCACCTGAGACTCACCTGAGATCCACCTGAGATCCACCTGAGACTCACCTGAGATCCACCTGAGACTCACCTTAGATCCACCTGAGACTCACCTTAGATCCACCTGTGATTCACCTGAGATTCACCTGAGATCCACCTGAGATCCACCTGAGATCCACCTGAGACTCACCTTAGATCCACCTGAGATCCACCTGAGACTCACCTGAGATCCACCTGAGATCCACCTGAGATCCACCTGTGATTCACCTGAGATTCACCTGAGATCCACCTGTGATTCACCTGAGATTCACCTGAGATCCACCTGAGATCCACCTGGGACTCACCTGAGATCCACCTGAGATCCACCTGAGATCCACCTGAGACTCACCTGAGATCCACCTGAGACTCACCTGAGATCCACCTGAGATCCACCTGTGATTCACCTGAGATCCACCTGAGATCCACCTGAGACTCACCTGAGATCCACCTGAGATCCACCTGAGATCCACCTGTGATTCACCTGAGATCCACCTGAGATCCACCTGAGATTCACCTGAGATCCACCTGAGATCCACCTGGGACTCACCTGAGATCCACCTGAGATCCACCTGAGATCCACCTGAGATCCACCTGAGATCCACCTGGGACTCACCTGAGATCCACCTGACACAAATACACACACTCCATATTCCTCATGGTGACATCACAACCTTTAATCCACACTGAGGAACAAAACAAGCAGCTCATTAACATAAAGTGTGTGTGTGTGTGTGTGTGTGTGTGTGTGTGTGTGTGTGTGTGTGTGTGTGTGTGTGTGTGTGTGTGTGTGTGTGTGTGTGTGTGTGTGTGTGTGTTGAGGGTGCTGAGCAGCAGCAGCTGAAGCAGCGTCAGACAGCGACGACTCCTCCGATCGACCGGCTGCTCCTCTGAGCTCAGCAAGTACGACTTTCTGTTTTTATCACATTTCACTGCAGCTAATCGATAAACAGCAGAGCTACAGTATATATAGATATACACTCCATAGATATATAGATAGAGTAATAGAGCTTCGATGATTAACTAATCAGCACAGAATTCATCTGCAACTTTTTAATAGATTTAATTCATCATTTGAGTCACTTTTTTCGATCAAAAATGCTTCTTCTTTCTTAAATGTGAGGATTTATATTGATTTATTGATATATAAATGATATTAAACTGAATATATTTCTGAACTGTTGGTACGGAAGCTAGACGAGCTAAACAACCAGATTTATTTTTATATATAATAAGTTTAATAAACTTATCAGTTGATTACTCAGTGATGGAAATAATTATGATATATAATCAAAACAATTATCTTTCAGCAAACTTGTATCTAACCTGTATAAATCTTGATTTTGATGTGATGATGTATTTTGAAAGTGAATTTCTTGAAGATATTAAACTTTATTTTGGAAGGATTTATATCTTAGAACACAGGACAATGATATTTTAGCTGAGGACGTAAAAATGCATTTTCCTCTAACTTTGCATCAGAATTAGGATTTGTCCTCTTTCTTATTCTGATGTTGTTAGACTGCTGATAAACGGTTTTTATTGTATGTGGATTGATAGTTTTGAGTTTTGATTTAAACTGCTGTCATATAATATAACTCCATAGTAATAATAATAACTAGAAAGTGTGAAAAATGTGTCCACCAGAGCAGTTTTAGAAACTGCTCCCTTTTGCTCTTCTCAAAATTAGAATGGAGTCTAATGGGGAGCTTTGCTGGAGTTCCGGTCACTTCCAGGCACTTTTAGCTAAAAGTAGAAGTCTGACAGACTCCAGAGTGACATGTCTACGACCACAACGAGTAGACCTACGAGAAGATGTAAAAATCATGTCTGTAGAGTGAAAACTGTGGAAATGGGAGCGAGTTAGAAATATTTATTTCAGTCAGGAGTTTAGGCTCGTCTCCCCTCTAGCTGTGATGTCACACACTAAGAAAATTCCAAAAATGCCAAAACCCCATTTTTTTACGTCAAATATCTCAAAAAGTATAAAAGATACAAAATATACAAATTTAGGGAAAAATTCTACCAAAAATTAGCAACAACTTAAAGTTAAGATTTCTAAGTTAAAGTATAACTGAGTTAAAAATACTTGAAAATGGATGAGAAATTGAATTTTCTGGAATTACACTCAATTCATTGACAATGCAACATTTTTCGTTGCTTTTTGCGTTGCAATAAATTTGCATACTTGAACTCTGTTAAATGGCAGACTATTTCCGATCAAGCCGTATTTTTTATATATATAATTGGCGTCCTCTCAAAGCTGTAGGAGGAGAGGCAAATCGAAAAAAGGCGGGAGACTAAGAAAACTAATAAAAAACATGCACGACTGCAGTCGTACAGCCTGGGTGCGCTGCCCTGCGGCACTAATAATATAAATAGTGTGTAATGAAATCTGTGGCTGTTCCCTCATGTTCCAGAAAGATAAATACTATTTTGATGTTGCAGCTGTGCAGATGTTTTGTTTCATACAGCTGTTGTTGTTTATTATAATCAGCTGGAGAAGCTCAACTCAAGTTCATTCACACATTTACAGCTTAAGTGTGAAACAAACAAAATCTCTGAATTATCTATAAATGTTTGTTTTCACGTTTGTGCTGTTAAACGTCTTCATCTCGTCACCACGGTGACCAGCATCAGTCTCCAGTGTGGTCACGTTTTAGTTTGTGACCCTGACAACAGCCTTTAAAGTCTGTCTGATGTTTGCGTCCGGATGTGAGAGTGAACCCTGAGATCCAGGAGGAACTTCCTCTAAATGTCGCCCCCAGTTCTGAACCAAAGGGAGCATCCCACTCCCTTTCTTCATGCTGAGATTTCATTGTTTTCTTATGCAAATGAGTTTTTATTCAGGGTGGGGGTGTGTGTGGTGGGGGGTGGGGGGGCATGTGGTGGGGGGTGGGGGGGCATGTGGTGGGGGGTGGGGGGGCATGTGGTGGGGGGGGGGGGGCATGTGGTCGGCTCCTAAGACGTGGCGTGGAATCTGTGTTTGGCTTTAGAGAAATGAAACCAGGCTAGAGGAGGCTTTGTTTTGGGCCAATGAATCAGTATTCTTTTGAGGGGAAATCTAAAGGGCTCTTTCAGACGCTCCCCCCTCCTCCTCCTCCTCCTCCTCCTCCTCCTCCTCCTCCTCCTCCTCTTCTTCTTCATTGATGGAGGACAGACTGGAGGCCTGCTGAGAGCCCGTTCTCTCCTCATAAAGGCCTCAGGAGGAGCGAGAGGAGCAGGATTTGCTCTGCCAGCTGACATGTGAAAGAGGACCATTGCTTTAATGGAGGCCTGAAAGAGGAGGCTGTCATCTCTCAGCACAATAACAACAGAGAGGCAGAGAGGTGCTTTATGGGTAATTGACTCTCCCGCTCTCGCCCCACGCTACATTTCTCCTCAGAGCTGATGGATGCCGTCGCCGTCAGCAGACAGAGGAGGAAGGTTTTACTCATGAGCTCCGACCGGTGTCGGTGGTCAGTGTGGTGAGAACAGGAGCAGCGTGTGAATACATTAGCCTACTTCTATAATCCTGATGCTGCGGCAGCGACGACAATAGTCAGATTACTGGGTTTAACGTTTGGAGGTTTGGGGGGGCAGAGCTGAAAGGGGAGCAGATTTGATCTGGACTAAATGTGGACCATCTGGCCTGAGCAGACCGAGCCGGGTCAGATCACGCTACAGTTCGTCATCCAGATCACGTTGACTGCAAAACAAATAAGACAGAAATAAATAAATACATAAATAAATAAACAAATAATAGACTTTGTTGTTTGGCATCCCCTTTTAGTTTTTATGTAGTTTTCTTGCATCTCTTTGTAGTTGTTTTATGTACTGTGTATCTCTAATCATGTTTATCTCTTTGTAGCTTCTGTTGCTTTGTCTCTCTGTATTTGTTTAGCAGAGATGTAGTTGTTTTAGATGTTTTTTGTCTCTCTGTAGTTGTTGTCTATCTTTACAGCTTCGTTGTTGCTTTGCATCTGTTTGTCGTCTCTTTGTAGTTTTTCTGCATCTCTTTGTAGTTGTTTTGCATCTCGTGGTGGTCTCTGTAGTTGCTGTTGCTGTAGTTGTTTTGCATCTCGTGGTGGTCTCTGTAGTTGCTGTTGCTGTAGTTGTTTTGCATCTCGTGGTGGTCTCTGTAGTTGCTGTTGCTGTAGTTGTTTTGCATCTCGTGGTGGTCTCTGTAGTTGCTGTTGCTGTAGTTGTTTTGCATCTCGTGGTGGTCTCTGTAGTTGCTGTTGCTGTAGTTGTTTTGCAGAGATGTAGTTGTTTGTTAGCTGTTTTGTGTCCCTTTAAAGTTACAGTCTTATTTTAGATAGAAAGAGAAAAAAAGTCTGTGAAACCATCATTCAGTCAGTAATAATATGTCTTAACAATGATAATAATCATAATACTGCAGATAAAAACAAACTGGGCCCTGGGTAGTTGGCTCCATTATGATGCTCCAGTTTAAATGGCTCTGCTTGTGTTTTATTCTTGGATGTTAATCTCTGATTTATCTTCATGTTTGTGTGTCTGCAGAATGAGAAGTTTGTTGTCAGCGACGCTGCTGCTGCTGCTGCTGCTGCTGCTGCCCACCGAGGCCAGCCGAAGAGGCAAAATCCACAGAGGTCGGATATTCACATAACACCGATACCATGTGATCAGCCAGGGTCAGCTGACTAAAGCCTAGTGTAGGGTATCACACTGAATATGACAGCCGTCATATAAAGTATTATTATTATTATTATTATTATCTAAGTTAAGCTGTCAGAGAAATGTAACGGAATGTATAAAAGTACATAAAATGGAAATATGTGATTGTAAACATGATCATGTGACTGTAAACATAGTCATGTGACTGTGAAGAATCATGTGCTGTGAAGGTGATCATGTGACTGTAAACATAATCATGTGACTGTAAACATAATCATGTGACTGTGAAGGTGATCATGTGACTGTAAACATAGTCATGTGACTGTAAACATAATCATGTGACTGTAAACATAATCATGTGACTGTAAACATGATCATGTGACTGTGAAGGTGATCATGTGACTGTGAAGGTAATCATGTGACTGTAAACATAATCATGTGACTGTGAAGGTGATCATGTGACTGTAAACATAGATGTGACTGAAAATAATCATGTGACTGTAAACATAATCATGTGACTGTGAAGGTGATCATGTGACTGTAAACATGATCATGTGACTGTAAACATAATCATGTGACTGTGAAGGTGATCATGTGACTGTAAACATGATCATGTGACTGTAAACATAATCATGTGACTGTAAACATAATCATGTGACTGTGAAGGTGATCATGTGACTGTAAACATAGTCATGTGACTGTGAACATGATCATGTGACTGTAAACATGATCATGTGACTGTAAACATAATCATGTGACTGTAAACATAGTCATGTGACTGTGAAGGTGATCATGTGACTGTAAACATAATCATGTGACTGTAAACATAATCATGTGACTGTAAACGTGATCATGTGACTGTAAACATAGTCATGTGACTGTAAACATAATCATGTGACTGTGAACGTGATCATGTGACTGTGAAGGTAATCATGTGACTGTGAAGGTGATCATGTGACTGTAAACATGATCATGTGACTGTAAACATGATCATGTGACTGTAAACATAGTCATGTGACTGTGAAGGTGATCATGTGACTGTAAACATGATCATGTGACTGTAAACATAGTCATGTGACTGTGAAGGTGATCATGTGACTGTGGGTGATCATGTGACTGTGTGCTCCACCAGGTGGTAAACATGAGTGGTCCCGGCCATCTTCAGAGTGCTCCATTGCAGAGACTCAGTATGGGAAGTGTGTCCCAGAACATGGAGACTGTGGGGAGGGTCTGAGAGACGCCACCTGCAAAGATCGCACCGACAAGATCCACTGCAAGATCCCCTGCAACTGGAAGAAGGACATCAGTAAGACGCTGCAGTGAAGCTGCATGTTGAGTCACTGCCATAGTGGACGTATCGTCTAGTAAAGGTTTAAACGTGGTGTTTTCCCCTCAGGTGACTGTAAGTATAAGTTCGGCCCGTGGGGATCCTGCGATGCCGAAACCA
>CAMQGK010000154.1:922500-930000 GCA_947000775.1 Pterois miles | reverse complement strand
TGCAAACTGAGCAAGAATTAACGTTTTCTTTATGCACTTTTTCTTGCTCCTCCAAGGTTTGAATGGTTGATTCATTCATTATTGTTATTTTATTTTCAGATTTATTAGCCTGTGGAAAAAGCTGATTTTGATATTTACCTCAGAAGGCTGCAAATAGAAAAGAGGCATACAGTTTTTATTTAAATTTTATTTAAAATAACCATTAATATGTTTTTGTTATTTGAAATTTGATTTTGCTTGTCTGCACTATTAGTTATTAAGTGCTGCTTGTTCCATATTCAGTGTTAAAGCAAAACTTGTTTGGGTCCATATTAAAGGTTCATTTGTTCAACGTTGGCCCACAGCTTTGTTTCATTTTAAATTTTGGCCCACTGTGTATTTGAGTTTGACACCCCTGGTTTAGACAATAAAACTACAACTTCTTTAGGTTTAGACTATAAAACTACAACTTCTTTAGGTTTAGACAATAAAACTACAACTTCTTTAGGTTTAGACAATAAAACTACAACTTCTTTAGGTTTAGACAATAAAACTACAACTTCTTTAGGTTTACACAATAAACTACAACTTCTTTAGGTTTAGACAATAAAACTACAACTTCTTTAGGTTTAGACAATAAAACTACTACTTCTTTAGGTTTAGACAATAAAACTACAACTTCTTTAGGTTTAGACAATAAAACTACAACTTCTTTAGGTTTAGACAATAAAACTACAACTTCTTTAGGTTTACACAATAAACTACAACTTCTTTAGGTTTAGACTATAAAACTACAACTTCTTTAGGTTTAGACAATAAAACTACTACTTCTTTAGGTTTAGACAATAAAACTACAACTTCTTTAGGTTTAGACAATAAAACTACAACTTCTTTAGGTTTACACAATAAACTACAACTTCTTTAGGTTTATGCAACAAAACTACAACTTCTTTACCTTTAGACAACAAAACTACAACTTCTTTAGGTTTAGACAATAAAACTACAGTTTCTTTAGGTTTAGGCTACAAAACTACAACTTCTTTAGGTTTAGACAATAAAACTACAGTTTCTTTAGGTTTAGGCTACAAAACTACAACTTCTTTAGGTTTAAACAATAAAACTACAGTTTCTTTATGTTTAGACAATAAAATTACAACTTTTTAGGTTTAAACACCTGACTTCTGCATCTGTTCCTGTCATAATTACTACGGTCACTAGAGATCACTGTCATGTTCTTTTATACTATACTATGTTGAGACAGATGATAAAACCCTCTAGTAGGTGTAGTAGCCCCCTACTGACCCACATCTATGGGGCCTACAGTGACTGGTAGCACCTATTTGACAACAGTCTAGTCGGCTGTCACACCACAGGAACATCTGGGAAGATCATCTTTAGGAGCCTCAAACAATCAGAGCTTTGCTGATAATCGTAGACACCTTTACTGTAAAGTATTAAACTGCTGTGAACTTGATGAGTCACTGAACGCAGCTGTTTGTAAATGATGGATAGATTTTAGATGACTGATCTGCTGAAACAGCTGGGCTCACCAGTGTAAATTAACCCATTCTCTGCTGTTGTTTCTTCAGGGGAGAAGTTAAATTAAAGATGAACAGAAAAAGACGGCAGGACTTCTTTCTCTTCCTCCAGCTGAACAATCGTCTTCCCTCCTTCATCGAACACAAAACAAAACAAGAGACTCATCCAAACACTCCATCCTTTGATTTCTGGCCTCCTCTGACTTTAATTCTTGTGTTTTTTTGGATTGAAGTTTGGAAAGCTTTTCCAGAATCCTCCTCTAGATGATAATAATAATAATAATAATAATGATAATAATAATAATTGTGTCCTTGTAGCTTATAGTTTGTTTTAACAGTAAATTTAGTCTTAAAAGCTTTTTCCACTAGCTGAAGTTAAATTAACCATCAGAACCTCTTTTAAAGTACAAAATCAGAAAGACTTGGATGAATCTTTAATCAAAAATCCTCTATGAAATCTATTTTTTGAGCGATAGATTATTGACGTTCCACCATGAGACTTGTATAAATGAACAGAATAAATACTCTACTTTGTTTTGGTGAACAGTTTGGTTTGTTCTTTGGTGTGACCACTTGATGAATGTTCATCTAATGCTTCACAATATTAGCTGCTGCCGACTGAGAGTTTCCTTCTCTACATGTGTGAGAAGTCCCAGATATTAACATGCAGCACCAGCCTGGTTCAACATCTACTGGATCCATGTGATGATGTTCATTTCCCTCCGGAGATCAATAAAGGTTCATCTAATGTTAGTCCCCACAGGAGCCGTTTGACCTGTGGTGACCTCTAGGATACTACTGCTACTACTGCTACCTCTAGGATACTACTACTACTACTACTAACATCTACTGGATCCATGTGATGATGTTCATTTCCCTCCGGAGATCAATAAAGGTTCATCTAATGTTAGTCCCCACAGGAGCCGTTTGACCTGTGGTGACCTCTAGGATACTACTGCTACTACTGCTACCTCTAGGATACTACTACTACTACTGCTACCTGTAGGATACTACTACTACTACTACTAACATCTACTGGATCCATGTGATGATGTTCATTTCCCTCCGGAGATCAATAAAGGTTCATCTAATGTTAGTCCCCACAGGAGCCGTTTGACCTGTGGTGACCTCTAGGATACTACTGCTACTACTGCTACCTCTAGATACTACTACTACTACTGCTACCTGTAGGATACTACTACTACTACTACTAACATCTACTGGATCCATGTGATGATGTTCATTTCCCTCCGGAGATCAATAAAGGTTCATCTAATGTTAGTCCCCACAGGAGCCGTTTGACCTGTGGTGACCTCTAGGATACTACTGCTACTACTGCTACCTCTAGGATACTACTACTACTACTGCTACTTTACTACCTCTACTGGATCCTTGATGATGTTCCATTTCCCCCCGGAGATCAATAAAGGTTCATCTAATGTTAGTCCCTACAGGAGCCGTTTGACCTGTGGTGACCTCTAGGATACTACTCTACTACTACTACCTCTAGGATACTACCACTACTACTACTACTACCTCTAGGATGCTACCACTACTACTACTACCTCTAGGATGCTACCACTACTACTACTACCTCTAGGATACTACTACTACTACTACCTCTAGGATACTACCACTGTTACTACTACCTCTAGGATACTACTACTACTACTACTACTACTACCTCTAGGATGCTACTACTACTACTACTACCTCTAGGATACTACTACTACTACTACCTCTAGGATACTACTACTACTACTACTACCTCTAGGATACTACTGCTACCACTGTTACTACTACCTCTAGGATACTACTACTACTACTGCTACTACTACTACCTGTAGGATACTACCACTACTACTACTACTACCTCTAGGATTCTACCACTACTACTACTACTACTACTACCTCTAGGATACTACTACTACTACTGCTACTACTAACTCTAGGATACTACTACTACTACTACCTCTAGGATTCTACCACTACTACTGCTACTACTACTACTACCTCTAGGATACTACTACTACTACTGCTACTACTACTACCTCTAGGATTCTACCACTACTACTACTACTGCTACCTCTAGGATACTACTACTACTACTGCTACTACTACTACCTCTAGGATTCTACCACTACTACTACTACTACTACTACTACCTCTAGGATACTACTACTACTACTGCTACTACTACTACCTCTAGGATTCTACCACTACTACTACTACTACTGCTACCTCTAGGATACTACTACTACTACTGCTACTACTACTACCTCTAGGATTCTACCACTATTACTACTACTACTACATCCTGGTAACTAGAGACCTAGAGCATTCAGAGGATGGTGTCTTTCCTAGCTACACTGACTACTACTACTACTACTACTACTACTACTACTACTACATCCTGGTAACTAGAGACCTAGAGCATTCAGAGGATGGTGTCTTTCCTAGCTACACTGACTACTACTACTACTACTACTACTACTACTACTACTACTACTACTACTACATCCTGGTAACTAGAGACCTAGAGCATTCAGAGGATGGTGTCTTTCCTAGCTACACTGACTACTACTACTACTGCTATTACTACTACCTCTAGGATACTACCGCTATTACTACTACTACTACTACCTCTAAGATACTACCACTATTACTACTACTACTACTACCTCTAGGATACTACTACTACTACTACTACTACCTCGAGGATACTACTACTACTACTGCTACTACTACTACCTCTAGGATTCTACCACTACTACTACTACTACCTCTAGGATACTACCACTGTTACTACTACTACTACTACCTGTAGGATGCTACCACTACTACTACTACTACCTCTAGGATACTACCACTATTACTACTACTACTACTACTACTACTACCTCTAGGATACTACCACTATTACTACTACTACTACTACTACCTCTAGGATACTACTACTACTACTGCTACTACTACTACCTCTAGGATACTACCACTACTACTACTACTACCTCTAGGATACTACCACTATTACTACTACTACTACTACCTCTAGGATGCTACTACTACTACTACTACTACTACTACTACTACTGCTACTACTACTACTAGATAGATAGATAGATAGATACTTTATTGATCCCAAATTGGGAAATTGTGGTGTTACAGCAGCAGGTTATCAGCACAATATACATGAGAGAATATACACATCTATGTACACATAAAAAAAGAGAATATACACATCTGTACTAAGTGTGAAGTATATACAGGGAATCTTGTTATAAACTAATCTAATTCTAAGAAATGTAAACATTATACACTATAATAATAAAATAATGATATGATATAATGATATAGTATATAATGTAATGTTGTAGAGCATAACATGATATGTATGTATGATATATAAATATAAATAAGTAGAAATAGATATGTAGAGATGTGGTTTAATATATAATACAATATACACGACAATACACAATATAACATAATGTAATACTGTATAATGCTATAAAATACACCTGACCAACAATTAGCTGGGGGTCGTCTATTAATCACACTAAATATAAAAAATATAGAAGAGATAAAGAAAATAAAACTCTCTATATACAGTCAGTAGTGCAGATGTTAATGTTAAATAGAGCAGTGTTAGATGTCAGGGGGAGCAGAGAGCTCTCTGCCAGCCAGAGGTTAGTGTTAGGGTGGGGAACCTCCCCGGGTTAGTGTTAGTGTTAGTGTTGGTTAGGGTTAGGGTTAGTGTTAGGGTTAGGGTTAGTGTTAGGGTTAGTGTTAGTGTTAGTGTTAGTGTTAGGGTTAGGGTTAGTGTTAGTGTTAGGGTTAGTGTTAGTGTTAGTGTTAGGGTTAGTGTTAGGGTTAGTGTTAGTGTTAGGGTTAGGGTTAGGGGGTTAGTGTTAGGGTTAGGAGTGTTAGGGTTAGTGTTAGGGTTAGGGTTAGTGTTAGGGTTAGTGTTAGGGTTAGTGTTAGGGTTAGTGTTAGGGTTAGTGTTAGTGTTATGGTTAGTGTTAGGGTTAGTGTTAGGGTTAGTGTAAGGGTTAGGGTTAGGGTTAGTGTTAGTGTTAGGGTTAGGGTTAGGGTTAGGGTTAGGGTTAGTGTTAGTGTGTTAGTGTTAGGGTTAGTGTTAGTGTTAGGGTTAGGGTTAGTGTTAGGGTTAGGGTTAGTGTTAGGGTTAGTGTTAGTGTTAGGGTTGGGTTAGGGTTGGGGTTGGGTAGTCTGGGGTTCAGGTAATTTTGCACTGGCCTACTGATCCCCCGGTGCAAATGGATGTAAGTGAGTATGTGTGTGTGTGTACTGGATGCATATACACCTATGGGTGAGAGGGGAAGGAGCAGCTCTCTGCCCCGGAGGACCCGGGTTCAGATCCCGGCCCAGGCAGCATCCCAGGACCTCGAACAACGGGGAGCAGAGCTGCCACCTGGGCGGGAGTCTACAGTTATTATAATTATTGTCTAATGACTGGGGTGCTCTGGGGAGGGAAAAGTAAAGCAGGAAGGAAAAAAGGAAAAAACAAGTGTAGAAGAAGGCATGAGAGGGTGGCTGTCCCCATACCCTCAAAACTGAAAAGGAAGAAACAAGGAAAACCAAAAAAAACAGAAAGAAGGACAGAAGGAGCACACCAGGGGAAAGTTTTATGCTGTGGTGGAGCCCGGTGGGGCCCAGGTGGCCGCGGTGAGGGGATGAGCCGGATGGGTGTGGGGGGTGAGCTGGTGGAGGGCAGCTGGTAGGGGTCCGAGTCAGGGTAGGGGGGGGGAGGGAGGGTGAGGGAAGGGAGGGGGGTTGGGGAGTGGGGGTTGGGTCAGGGTTAGGGTTAGGGTTAGGGTTAGTGTTAGGGTTAGTGTTAGTGTTAGGGTTAGGGTTAGGGTTAGTGTTAGTGTTAGGGTTAGTGTTAGGGTTAGTGTTAGTGTTAGGGTTAAGGTTAGTGTTAGGGTTAGGGTTAGGGTTAGGTTAGTGTTAGTTTTGGGGTTTAGGTTTGTGTTTGGGTTTGGGTTGTGTTAGTGTTAGATGTCAGGGGGAGCAGAGAGCTCTCTGCCAGCCAGAGGTTAGTGTTAGGGTTAGTGTTAGTGTTAGGGTTAGTGTTAGGTTAGTGTTAGGGTTAGGGTTAGTGTTAGGGTTAGTGTTAGGGTTAGGGTTAGTGTTAGGGTTAGTGTTAGTGTTAGGGTTAGGGTTAGGGTTAGTGTTAGTGTTAGTGTTAGGGTTAGGGTTAGTGTTCGTGTTAGGGTTAGGGTTAGTGTTAGTGTTAGTGTTAGTGTTAGGGTTAGTGTTCGTGTTAGGGTTAGGGTTAGGGTTAGTGTTAGTGTTAGGGTTAGTGTTAGTGTTAGTGTTAGGGTTAGGGTTAGGGGTTAGTGTTCGTGTTAGTATTAGGGTTAGGGTTAGGGTTAGGGTTAGGGGTTAGTGTTCGTGTTAGTATTAGGGTTAGGGTTAGGGTTAGTGTTAGGGTTAGTTTTAGGGTTAGTGTTCGTGTTAGTATTAGGGTTAGGGTTAGGGTTAGGGTTAGGGTTAGTGTTAGTGTTAGTGTTAGTGTTCGTGTTAGGGTTAGGGTTAGTGTTAGTGTTAGGGTTAGTGTTAGTGTTAGTGTTAGTGTCTGTCTCCAAATGTGAAAAATCCCAGCATGACTTCTTCTATGGTGTTCTTGGTGTCTTAATGTGGTATTTTGGAGGATTATTGATCATTTTTATTAATTCTCCAGTGGTAAAAAAAATGGTTCAATTTAGCACCAAATCAGTGGAACAAATGGTATCAACCCAAAAATTACTGCAGCAACTGATGAGACATAATAGAGCCTGAGGATGGACATCAGATAATAATATCATCATGTTAGAAACACTGATACACTCTCTCTATTTATTTTGATTAATTAATTTGTGTTTATTTCTGATCAATGACTAGAACAACCTGACACTCAGCTCTGATCAGCATCTCAGATTAATCTCCAGGTTCCAGCTTCAGATGATGTTCACCACTACAA